>CM042145.1:12529453-12691953 GCA_023376005.1 Doryteuthis pealeii | reverse complement strand
GGTACATTCATAATTTATGAGCAGCTCATAAATTATGTAACAATGATGATGGTGGTGATGGTGGTGATGGTGATGATAGGTGCAGGAGTTTAGTGATAATGCTTATCCCTTTTAGTAATTTTGTTTGTAAATTAATCAACACATTTTTTTAAACTATTATCTTCATCTTTGTTGTTTTTAACACAATATTTCATTCAATATATTCTTTGGTTTGGTTTGGTTTGTTTTATGGCATATCAACCTCAGTGGGTCATTTAATGCCGATAAAGTTTTGAAATAAATTAATTCTTAATGGATTCACAATTTTTCTTTTATAAACACATTTTTCTATTCAACCCAGAGATGGGACCCTAACAGGTAATACCACTCCGGGTCAGAGTGAACCAGGGAGCAATGGTGATGAAGGGGTGCTCCACATTCCCTAAACTGGAACCTCACCATCAGATAGAGTTTAACGTCATTCCAGGACATGTAGACCCTCAGTCACCGCCTTCTAGCACCCACATGATAAAAAGGGTTATATTCATTGGATTTCCTTTTTAAATGTTTTGATTATTCAATCTATCATTTAGACTATTGCTTCCATCTTTCTAGCTTTTTACACAATCTCAGTCGGTAGAGCGTTTGGCTTAGAATCACAAGGTTCCTGGTTCGATACCGGCCCTCGCCAACTCAGCGTATGAGTAGAACAAGGATCTGTGCGGTAAAGTGAGGAGCTGATGGTAGCTGTGCCGCTCCTTTTCAGACGCTAAAATAATCTCCTTGGTCTAGTGCTAGTGAAAAGGGGATAGACTCCCTCGCTGTCTGGCTGATACAAACATTAGGCCGCACCGACGACTTTACCACTATGTCACTGTGGACCTGGTAGCATTGGCAATGAAGGGGTACTCCACACTCCTCAGTTCTCCAGAACTGTTGCTTCAACACCAGACGTAGTTTAGCATCATATCCAGGAGAACCCATTTTTGGAAGGGATCTTTCCTCTCTGCAGAGGATTACAGTCAGTGTATTCAAAGCCTCACCAACAGCTCGGCAACCAAAAGAAAAAAGTCTTCAAAATCAATGTTATATCAGAGAGAAGATATCTCTTATGATTCACAAATTCTTACTCACAAAATACACCTCGCTAGCAAAGCATTAAAACTCAAGTCGGAGGCAACAAGCGGAAGTGAACTCAATGGTACCCTATCACGAAGTGACCAGTTCGGCGCAGTTCTGCGCATAGGCTCAGAAATAACTTCCGGTTGAAGGAACATTATTGATAAACAACCGCTAATTAATGTTTTTCAACCAATGAAAAATCTTCCCGCTAAACACCCCAAAGGCATTCCGGAGCCTATCTCGTAGCATATAAACTCGGGTATTTTGAGAATCGGCAGTTGATGGACGGCCTCGACGCCGAGAACATCACCAGAGAGGCAGGATCAAAAGGCCGCTATTTCCCACTACCACACGCGCCCGCACCTACCGCGACACGAACTCAACTCACTCGGCCACTACAACCTTCCCTGACCATCACTTTTCCACTGGGTCATTCCTGACTTGGTTCCTACACCAAGTGAACATATCACTTATGCTGACACCCCTTACCTCCCCTTACCCGAACACTCCGGGCGAAACCTGAATGAATAGTATCATCATCAGCCTTTACCAACGAGCCCCGTCAACTCAAGTCACTCCGTATCCACTTACAACAGTACCATACTGACACGAACTCAACTCTCTCGGCCACTACAACCTTCCCTGACCACCACGAAGCACTGGGTCATTCCTGACATATTATCATACGATACCCACACCTCACGACCCACGGCCATTCCAGAGAATTACTACTATTATCTATGACGACAACAACAACATTTTCACACTTGTTTATTTTAATAAACGATTTTTATCCAATTCATCTTGTCCATTATTCTTCTTTGCAAACCATACGCTTTTATGGATATCTTAAGATATATCATCAATAAATTTAGACTGGTTGGCTAACCATGGCTAAAGGCCCCAGTCTACCCTACTATTTAGCTATAGCTAGGGGGAGAACAGATGGATTCATGCCTTTCTCAAGAGCATTAGCACAAAATGAAATGCTAACAGCCTCATCCAGGATTTGAACCCAAGCCCTCAATTCCATTTACAATGAGGATAATCACTATGCTAGATATGTAGCAGTCCATAAGGTAAGTACATACCTTATATATATTCACGCAATTCCATTTTTTGTTTTTCTATTTTTGGTAATTCCTTTCAATAAATAATACCTAATAATATCCGTTTTGATTGTATAATGTTCCACTTGAAATAATAAAATTTTGGTATCTTTGGTTTTCGAGAAAATTGGATTTTTATTAAAAAAACAGTTTGGAGTGTACTTATTTATGAGTGATTTGGCATCAAATAAATTTATTATAAAATAAAAAAAAAAGATCAAGGAAACTGTTCCAAACTAAAAGAACATGTACTTCATTTAAGAATTAAAAAAAAAAAGTTCCATATTTTTTCTTTATTTAATATTGTTCTCATGTCCAATTTCTCTTATTCTCTGATTCCCCCCTCCCACACACCAAATAATGCCTGTCATAACTGTTTATTCCTAATTCAATCAACAAAGAAGATCCCTCTAAATTCTTGACTCAATTCAAAATTATTTTCCTTATTAAAAAAAAAAGAAAAAAAGAAATGCTGCCCTTAAATCTCTTCACATCTAATTGCCCTCTGCTCTATGTCTCTCTCGACTGTGATTGGTCAGATGGTGATGTCATCACTATGTGTGGAATTCTAATGAAGCAGAACTTTTCTTCTTGTTTGAGTAAAATCCATAAGGTTTTTTTTTAATTCATTGTCAACTTTCTTTTTTCCCCCACTCCCTCTGTACCACCACATCTATCGTTTTTGTTCATGTTTCTGACACCAGAGTTATAGCAGCCTCAATTATACATTGTGTGGGTGGATTAGAAGCCGAAAAGGACTTGGCAAAATACCTTAGATCAACTGATTTAGGAAGCGTGTGGTGTAATGGTTAAAGTCATAGAAAATGGACTCTTCGCCCCGAGTTCAAATCCTGGATGTGGTAATTGCATTTCACTTAGCGCTAATACCCTTAGGAAAGGTATGAATCCTACTATCCCTCCAGCTATGGGTAAATAGTAGGGGAGACTGGGCTCTTTAACCTTGGTTAGGTAACCAGTCTAGGAGAAGGAAACTCTGAATTCAAACCTGTTAAACTCCGCTTAAGAAACTGACCTTGTGTCACATCCTGCTCGTGCGGAGGAGTTGGTAAATATATATATCAACTGATTAATGTAGGATACATCAAACTGGTTTAAGCCTTTAAAGGCTGGTGATTTGAAATAAAGCCCAGAAGTGGACAAGCTTTATTGATTGACTAGCAGTGGCTACCCGGCATCGCCTGGGTAGAGGGGAATTTTTTAGAGTTAGTCCCGCAGATCCATTATTACTGAATTGTGAGTTGAATCCTTGTGAGATGCCCCATTTAAATCACTATGTAAAAAAAAATAGACCCTGTATTGATCCAGGTACTCAGAAAAGAAATGTTGATGTCTACTATCTAAAATATTGAATGAAAAAAAATCCATGCTGTTATCATTTAAATTTTATTTTTTAATTATCTTCACAAATATAAATCAAATCTCTATTATTGTTGCTCAAAAACCAAACGCTGGTGATATTTAATGTGTATATATTTACTTTGTTGTAAATTGTTTTATTTTCGAAGTTTCCTCCGGACATACATATACACACAACTACCCTTTATACATGTATAGAAGATAGATTATGATGTATTGGAAAAATTATAAATTATCTGCCCTTGGCACCAGGGGCGAAACACCAATATATGATATTGGTGCTTAAATTAAATTCCACGACAAAAGTCACTTATAGTGTTTTCCAGTGCTCCCTTTACCTTCCAAAACCCTCAGTAAGATAAGTCTGGCTGCAAGCGCCATTAAGTTTACAATTTGTACCTTTTTGAATATATGTTTTTTTTATCTTCAATTTATTCTTCATCCAAATTTAATTGCCAATAACTTGGGAAATTATATGAGTCCCCACAAAAACATCATAAATGCTTTAAAATAGGATCTGGTTCATAATTCCGAATATCGTTTGCCAGAAAACTGATTTCACAGAACATCATCATCTAACTAAAAGATGAACCTGATTATCAACACTTAAAAACTTTCAGAAAACCTAAGATCAGTCTGAAGTCAACTATAGTTGTCTCCCCCTGGATCCACCACTTATAGATACTAAAAGAATCACCACCCTGTGTCCTGGATATGTCACTAAACTGCATCTAATGGGGAAGTTACAATTCTAGAACATTGGGGAGTGTGGAGTACTCCTTTATTGCCATTACTCCCAGGCCCACTCTGACCTGGACTGGTAGTACCTGTTAGGGTCTCATCTATGGGTTGAATAGAAAAATATGAGTTAAAAAAAAAGGTTGAATACCCATTAAGAATGAATAAAACAAAACGTCTTTGACAAAAAATAGCCCCAAAAGGGTTGACATGCCATTCATTGCCATTCTCCCAGGTCCACTCTGACCTGGACTTGTAGTACCTTTTAGGGTCCCAACTATGGGTTGAATAGAAAAAAAAAAGAGTTTAAAAAAATGTGCTTAAAAAAAAAAGGTTGAATACCCATCAGGAATGAATAAAACAAAATGTATTTGGCAAAAAATAGCCCCAAAAGGGTTGACATGCCATAAAATCCAACCAACCAACCAACCGAAAAAATATCCACCTTAACTGGACCACAGTTGAGTTTTATTTAAATAAAGCTTTAAGTCCAACTATTACCCTGTTCATCTTTTATCACGATCAGTGAAACCAATTTTTTGGCAGTAAGGTCAGCAAATCTCAGTTTTCCGGTCATCGGTGGTCTCAGTAGCTAGACCTCAAATTCAGAGAAAATTAACTACATATCCCCAGGGGGCTTTTCCCCCCACCAGCAACACCTGCCCCTCGATTTAAAGGGACAAGGCTGGGTTTATTGCCTGGTGCTTGAGGCGCCCCAAAAGGGGAATACTAATGGCAAACACACATTTTTTTCACTAGTCATCGCATGAGCTTTGGTTTGTGTGTGGCTCCCCACATTAAAAAGACCTTGTGTCAATCCCAGCCTGGTGGAAAGTTAGGAAAATATCAGGTCAGATATTATTTAATTTCTCTTCACTTCCCTAACTCTGCAAGCAGCTTCAGAAGCTTTGAGGTCCAGTTTAAAATAACACTTCAAAATTGCTTAAACTCTGCCATTCTCACAGCTGAAAAAAAAGGTACAGCTGATAATTATATTTGGTTTGATTTATTTAATGGCATACCAACATCTTCATGGGTCATTAATGCCAAGCTATGTTTTTGATCTGCTGGGGTACTTTTTACAAATGCACTTCTATTTGACTAGAGTGTCTGACTAGGAACCACATGGTTCTGGGTTCGATATCAGCCCTCGCCAACTCAGCATATGAGTAGCACAGGGATCTGCGCGGTAAAGTGAAGAGCTGATGGTAGGTGTGGCACTCCCCCTCAGACAGATATATATACATATATATATATATATATATATATCAGGGGCCAAATCCTGCTGCCATACATATGGCCTACCATTGGCTACCCTTGTTATCCAGAGCTTGATTACAGTGTTTAGCAACTCCACGTAGGCATTTGAGGGTCCTCTAATACTTTTTTCTGCAGATTTCGAGGAATTCTGCTGTACTAACACAATCAGATCGTCTGTTATGTTGCTTTCTTCTAGCCTCATAGTCTCCATTGCAATTCTCCAGTTCATGCCTGATTGTTTTTACAGTGTTCAGGAAGCATTGGTTAGCAACCATAATTTCCTTATTTTGATGGCCTGTGCAGATCATCATCATACAATTTATTCTCTTCCATGATTCAGGTGGGTTCCAGTCATTCATTCTATCTGTTATCACGTATATGAATGAAGAAGGGTCCAAGCTTTTAAATGGTGTGTAGTGTGCATCAATACCTCCAATCTACAGAGAAAAATAACCAAATATAAATATGTCAAATTTATTCCAAACACCCTGTATATATATATATATATATATATATATAGGTTATTACCGTGTACCTTTATGTTAATAAATTTGCTCTACTAACGTATATTGAGATATTTGTTATATCGCTGCCTTATCATTGTGAAACTTGAATCAACTAACCACTGTGACCATTTTCACCGGTAAGTCACTTTTTCCACAAATACCATATATATATATATATATATATATATATATATATATATATATATAAGTTAAGAGAAAGGAAATGAATCTGACAGTATAAGTATAGATGAAAGGATATGAAAACACACAATATGCTGTTAAAGTGAATATGATATAAAATGTTTTCACTTTAACAGCATATTGTGTTTTCATATCCTTTTATCTATCTATCTATATATATATATATAGAAGGTCCTAAATAGAAACATTCCTGCCACCAACTCTTCTGGTTTATTGGATATATATATATATATTATATTCAGTATCAATATCATGAAGTCATAGATACTCTTTAGATGTATAAATGAGATAAGCTTTAGAGTAAAGGGCTGTAAGAAATGAAAATATTTTTCATACAGTATAGCCTTCTGGTATTTATTCCCCCCCCTCCGCTATCTGTAGAACATCATTATCAATATAAAATCAATCAAATTTCTTGTTTGTTAATAAAGTATTGATTTCCTACAATATTGATTAGATCTGAAAGTTAGTTTCAACTTGAGTAACTACTGTTAATTTTTGTAGTTAATAGAGATCATGGTAATTAAAATTTAAATGATTCTATCCAACTGATCTTTAAAGTGCACTATTGTCTCATTGGGTCAGAGGATGTTTTGTGTAGGTACATCCTCTCTCTCTCTCTCTCTCACACACTATCTCTCTCTCTCTCTCTCTCACACACACACACTATCTCTCTATATATCTCTCTCTCTCTTTTATTCTTAATAAAATGATTTCTAGAACAGAATGAGGTAAGGGGAAACTGCTGAGAGCATTTTTCATAGGAAATGGATAATGGTAATTTTACAGAGAGAACTGTGGTAAATATTACTTAATTTGTAACCGGATAAAGACAATCGGCCTTTGAATCGGCTAAAGTATGGGTGGCATTGTAGCCTAAAAGAATTTTAATTATATTAGGTCCAGGTTGCATATGTGCGTGCGTGCGCGTGCGTGCATGTGTGTGTGAGTGTACCACTCTTCATCATCTTCTATCTACCTTCTCCATCCTGCCCCGCCCCGCCCCGCCCTTTACACGCAGCGAATAGCTCTCTACTGAATTGTGTCGTAGAATCTCAGATTTGGAACAGTTTTTAGGCCTGTGAGTCATCTGAGTCTAACAAAACAGACGTTCTGTTCAGGGGTCGGTTACTCAGATTATTAGCAGAGGAAATTATCTCTTGGACTTATAAAACTGTTGTCATATGTGGAAATGTGTGTATATGCGGGTGTGACCAGCCAATAGTCAGCAAGTGTGAAACCAATACACATTTTTTTTTAAAACTGAGCCTTGCACAGCATCGCTCTCATCAGTGTGAAATAAAACAATATCAGCCTTGTCCATTATTTGAACTTGGTCCGGCTTTATCTGAATTTCTATGATTATAACCGCTACGTCACCTGTGCAACAGTAGTTATATACAGCCCAATCTGCAAAGATAGTTTTCTAAGAAATCATTGAGTAAACAAGTGAAATGTTCAGACATATTAGAACTTGCTAATCTGAGCATGTGGGATTACCTGTGGCTCTTGCAACAGTAGTTGTTGACAGCCCAATCTGTAAAAATTACTTTCTAAGTACTTTCTTTAGGGAGGCGCGTGGTGTACTGGTTAGAGTCATAGAAAATGGACTCGTTGACCCGAGTTCAAATCCTGGACGAAACCGCTGTTCACATAGCGCTAATACCATTGGGAAAGGTATGAATCCAACTATTCTCCCTCCAGCTATTGGTAAATAGGGCAGACTGGGCTCTTTAACCTTGGTTAGGCAACCAGTCTAGGAGAAGGAAAACTCTGAATTCAAACCTCTTAAATCTCTGCTTAGGGTGGTTACTACTAGAATAGGCTCAAGCCTACTTGGTGATCTATTTCATTGGGCTCTTTAACCTTGGTTAGGCAATCAGTCTAGGAGAAGGAAAACTCTGAATTCTAGCCTCTTAAATCTCCGCTTAGGGTGGTTACTACTAGAATAGGCTCAAGATCTATTGATCTATTTCAATTTTATTTAAAAAAAGAGGATATCTGATCAACTGATTTTAATGGCATGCCAACCTTTTCAGGGTTATTTTATGTCGTGAAGTCAAGGAATTGTGTACATTGTACATTCATATTTACATTTATAAATAATATCAAGTAGGAGGAGCGTGGTGTAATGGTTATTATAGGAAATGGACTCGTCAACCCGAGTTAAAATCCTGGACAAGGCTGTTTGCATTTCGCATAGTGCTAATACCCTTCAGAAAGGTATGCAGCCAACTGTTCTCCTTCCAGCTATTGGTAAGAAGTAGGGTAGACTGGGAACTTTAACCTTGGTTGGGCAACTAGTTTAGGAGAAGGAAAACTGAATTCAAACCTGTTAAATTCCGTTTAAGAAATTGACCTTGTGTCCCATCCTACTTGTGTGGAGGGGTTGGTAAATATATATATGATATCAAGTATTTCAATTGAATACAAATAATTTGCACACAGTTGTATGGTTTAAAGTGTTCCTATCTAATACTAATTTATACACAATTATATAATGTCTCATCCACGGAGAGCGATGTTAATACACGAATAGGAAAGGCATGGTTGGCCACAAACAAATTATCAGTCATATGGAAATCTGATCTCACTAACAAGCTAAAGCGACAATTCTTCCAGGCTGTGGTTATATTGGTACTGCTGTATGGCTGCACCACTTGGACCCTAACGAAGTGCCTTGTGAATAAGCTAGATGGGAGCTGCACAAGAATGCTGTGAGCAGTCTTGAACAAGTTGTGGAAACAGCACCCCACATGGAAGCAGCTGTATGGCCACCTGTCCCCCATCTCACAAACCATCCGAGTAAGACGGACAGGACATGCAGGACACTGCTGGAGAAGCAAGGACAAGCTCATAAGCGACGTTCTCCTGTGGAAGCCAACACATGGACATGCTAATGTGGGCCGCCTAGCAAGAATCTAAATTGACCAACTATGTGAGGATGCTGGCTGCTGTGCAGAAGACCTCCCAGGAGCAATGAATGATAGGGAAGGTTGGCGAGAGATTGTCATGGATATCCATGCTACTTGCGCGACATGATGATGATGATATGGTTTCAAGTAACTATTTCTATTTAATAATCATTTAAGACTCCCCCAATGCGGCCACCTGTTGGCCGTGGGTGGCGACCTGTGATGCTTAGGATAGAACCCAGGTGGAGGAGCGGTATTCCACTTTGACCCTATCTTGGGCTAGACGGGCGGTCGGAGAGGCCCCCTCCGATCAATCGGTTGGTCACATCAAGCCCTAGCACCTATATGATTTTCCCAACCCTATTGCCCTTATGACAAGCCCCAACCCCTTTTTATCATATGGGTGCTAGAAGGCGGTGACTGAGGGTCTACATGTCCTGGGAATGACGTTAAACTCTATCTGATGGTGAGGTTCCAGTTTTGGAGGTTTGGGGAATGTGGAGCACCCCTTCATCACCATTGCTCCCTGGTCCACTCTGGCCCAGAGTAGTAGTACCTGTTAGGGTCCCATCTATGGGTTAAATAGAAAAATGTATTTATAAAAAAATTGTATTATCCATTAAGAATTGATTTATTTCAAAACTTTATCGGCATTAAATGACCTACTGAGGTTGATATGCCGTAAAACAAAAACCAAAACCAAAATGGTTATATGGTTTCAAGTAACTAATAATAATAATCCTCAGTAAACAATCATAACTTCAAGTAACTATTCTTAATATAAATACTTTGCACACGGTTATATAGTTTCAAGTATTACTATCCAATACTTTATTTTTGCACGAAATTGGCCATTTTTGCCCACTCTCAGGGGGATTATCAGGCCTCAAAAGTCACCTAAAACTCCGAATTGAGCACTTTTTTCACCATCAGTAAATTCAAGGCATTAGAATCCATGAGAAAAAACAATAAAATCGATGTTAAATTTTCACCAAGATACATAGACATATAATGGCTGAAAAATGGCATTTTGGGGGCACCTTTGAAGCTGCATATCTCTCTCAATTAATAATCAATACTAATGATTTTCAAACCCGCAGATGGGAGCCTAACAAGATATGACACTGAACTGCATCTGGTGGTGAGACACTCATTTTGGTTTGCTTTGTTTTGTTTTATGGCATTTTTCTATTAAACCCATAGATGGAACCCTAACAGGTACTACCATTCCGGGCCAGAGTGGACCTGGGAGCAATGGTGATAAAAGGGTGCTCTACATTCCCCAGACCTCCAAAATTGGAACCTCACCATCAGATAGAGTTTAATGTCATTCCCAGGACATGAAGACCCTCAGCCACTGCCTTATAACACATACATGATAAAAAGGGTTGTGGCTTGCCGTAGGGGCAATAGGGTTGGGCAATCATTAGGTGCTAGAGTTTGACAGGATCAGCTGATTGATCGGAGGTGGCCATCTCCGACCGCCTGTCTAGCCTAAGTAAAAGTCCACTCATTCTGGAGCTCTAGGGAGTGTGGTGTACCTCGTCATTGCCATTACTACCAGGTCCACTCCCAGTTGTAGTACCTGTTAGGATCCCATCCATCGACCAAATAGATCTGTTTGGAAATTATTTGTAATTGATAAGATTACTTGAAAGCATATAACTGGACAAATTATTATTAAATAGTGATAGTTACAACTCCAGGTCAGATTGGATCTCAGAGTAAGCGCAATGGAAGGGTACTCCATATTCCCCAGAGCTGGAACCTAACTACCAAATGTATTGGAAAACTTAGTGTATTCTAAGCTCTGCCAACTATGCTGGAGATTTCCGAGTGAACAAAGGTAACATTCAGACATCATATTGAGAAATTGAGCAGTTTGCTAACCTGAGATTGTGGGAATACCTCCTTTGTCTGCTAAAGAACTTTTACTGATGAATGCTAGATGATGACACTAGAATGTTGCCATAGTAACAGAGCCTAGTATAAAAGGAAAAAAAAAAAGCATAAAAACTTCATCCTCTTTACTCACAGAGTGGTCTTAGGTGCAAGGTTTTGTTCTTATCCCTCTGGAGCAGGGATGATCACCAATTAAAAACAATCATCCCTAATGAATGACATTTCAGGTCAAAATAAAAAAAACCCAAATAAATTCATAATAAAATTGAATAATTAACTTTGTAAAAATAAAAGGTTAGAAATTAAATGAAACAAATTCCCATCAATGATAATTAGTTGTTTTACGGCATATCAACACTTTTGGGGTCATTTAATGCTGAATCAAGTCAAAGGTTGCTTACATTACCTGGTGTTGCTTAAGTAGTCACCCAATTAAGTATTGAACAGAGTGGTAGTACCTGTTAAGGTCCCATCTATGGGTCAAATAGACCTGTTTAAAAATATTTGTGTCCCATCTATGGGTTAAATAGAAAAACATGAGTTGATAAACAAAATTGTATTATGCATTAAGAATTAATTTATTTCACAACTTTGTCGGCATTAAATGACCCACTGAGGTTGATATGCCGTAAAACAAAACAAACCAAACCAAACCTAAAAATATTTGTATTCAATAGGAATACTTGATGCTATATAACTGTAGTTCTTTTTTTAATAGTTACTTGGCACATTGAACACAAAACTACAAAATAGTACACAGCATTTTTCTGTAATAGACATGTTTACTAATTCCACACAACTAGTCACATTTTTGTTGGTTGGTTTATTTTGTTTTGTTTTACGGCATATCAACCTCAGTGGGTCATTTAATGACGACAAAGATCTGAAATATAATTTGTTCTTAATGGATACTCAATTTCTTTGAGAATCTGTGTTACACCTCAAAGATATGTGGTTCAAAGTTAACTGACCTGAAAAATGTAAAAGTTTTTAAATAAAATAACTGGTGCATTATATCTTTTATTCATTAATATATCAACCCGGAAAATTTCATTAAATTCGGTTAATTCCCTGATTATTGGTATTTTTTTCTTTTGGTGGGGTGACATACGATGGTGGAATTTAGTCTGTTAAGTTCGATTTAACCTCACGTTTATTCCCCAAAAGAAATAAAAACATTGACTTGGTTTGTTTTATGGCATATCAACCTCGGTGGGTCATTTAATGCCGACAACGATTTGAAATAAATTTGTTCTTAATGGATACTCAATTTTCTTTATAAACACATTTTTCTATTTAACCCATAGGGGTACTACCTAGCTGGTACTACCACTCCGGGTCAGATTGAACCTAGGTGCAATGGTGATGAAGGGGTGCTCTACATTCCCCAAACCTCCAGAACTGGAACCTCACCAGCTGATAGAGTTTAATGTCATACCCAGGACATGAAGACCCTCAGCCACCACCTTCTAGCACATAAATGAAAAAAAGGGTTGGAGCTTGCTATAAGGGCAATAGGGTTGGGGCAATCATATAGGTGCTAGGTCTTGACGTGACCAGCCTATTGATCGGTGGGGGCCTCTCTGACCACCCGTCTAGCCTAATGGCCAATTAGAGTGTTGCATGTCATGGCCTGCTCAGCCACCTGGGTTCCATCCTTAAGCATCATGGGTTGCCACCCATGGTTAATAGGTGGCTCTCCTGGGGCAGTCTTACACCTCTGCAGAGGTGCAGTCGGTGTATTCTAATGCCCCAGCCAACAAGGTGGTAAAAGCATTGAATCAGAAAAAAAAAAAACCCCAAATAATCACTGTGCATTATTCACTGTAACAATCTTTGTTGAGTTCATATTCAAGTTAAATCAATATATTGCTTATTTTCTAGTGGAAGATCAATTTAGCAATTTATGTGTCTGTAACAATCAAAGAGTTTTCCTAACAATTTAACAAATTATTATGCAACCTAAAAATATACTAATTTAAAAAAAAAAATGAAATATCCTAACAAAAATACGAAAGATCAAGGTTCAAAGTCTGAATAATTTCTTGAATGAAAATAGCATTAAAAATATTAGAATTTTTGTAAAAAAAAACCAAAAAACAAAACATTCAAGATTTTGTATATATATTTACCAACCCCTCCGCACAAACAGTGTGAGACACAATGTCAGTTTCTTAGGCGCCAACCCATAGAAGCAAATCTAGTGAGTAGTGCTTAGAGAGTATCAGGCGAGGTTGGCATCTCACAGTCCAGTGTGGTTCATCACCTTCACAACCTCGGCAAAAGCATCCAGAGCTACCAAATTGTGCCTCACATGACTAAAATATATATATTTACCAACCCCTCCACACGAGCAGGATGTGACACAAGGTCAATTTCTTAAGCGAAGTTTAACAGGTTTGAATTCAGAGTTTTCCTTCTCCTAAACTGGTTACCTAGCCATGGTTAAAGAGCCCAATCTGCCCTACTATTTACCCATAGCTAGAGGGAGAGAAGTTGGATTCATACCTTTCTCAAGGGTATTAGTGCTACTTGTAAACAGCCTCATCCAGTCCATTTCCTATGATGATAACCATTACACCACACGCCTTCATTAAGATCCTGTATACGGAGGTGCATGGGCTGGTTTAGCTCAGCTGGTAGAGCAGATATATATATTTACCAACCCCTCAACATGAGCAGGATGTGACACAAGGTCAATTTCTTAAGTGGAGTTTAACAGGTTTTTTTCCCTTCTCCTGGACTGGTTGCCTAATCAAAGTTAAAGAGCCCAATCTGCCCTACTATTCAACCATAGTTGGAGGGAGAGTAGTTGGATGCATACCTTTCTCAAGGGTATTAAGTGCTACATGAAATGTAAACAGCCTCATCCAGGATTTGGACTCAGGTTGATGTCCATTTCCTATGATGATAACCATTACACCACACACCTCCATTAAGATCTTGTATAAGGAGGTGCATGGGCTGGTTTAGCTCAGCTGGTAGAGCATATGACAAGGCTCTGGGTTCTATACCAGCCCTTGCCAATGAAGCGCATTAGTAGCACAGCTTGGATCTGTGTGGTAATGTGGGGAACTGATGGTAGGTGTGGCACTCCATCTCAGATTAAATAACAATCTCCTAGAGAAAATGGGGTAGACTCCCTCACTGTCCTGCTCCACCACAAACAGGATGTGACACGAGGTAAATTTTTAAGCAGAGTACAGCTGGTTTGGATACAGAGTTCTCCTTCTACACTGGTTGCCCTTATTTTTGTAATGCTCACATTTACATAACAAGAACAAAAAGACAACTTAAATAAGAGCGTATGTATTTCATTCCAACCGAAATGAATTAATTAAACAGAAAATAAGTCAACGGAAAAGATTGTTACTTATCCAAACAATACGGTCTTGCCTCAAACAATAACAGAATCCTTTTGAACCGAGAGTGTACCGGCCAAGCTATACCTGAATACCCTTCCCACTTTAACAGCATGGGACCTCTATTTATACTATCTGGAGGTTTGCCATTTTCGTTTACTGGCGATCTGTGTTCAAACGCTAGTGTCTCACTTTATTCATATACATATTTACCCAACCACTTCACCTGAGCAGGATGTGACACAAGGTCAATTTCTTAAGTGGACTTTAACAGGTTTGACTTCAGAATTTTCCTTCTCCTAGACTGAGCCCTGTATGCCCTACTATTTTCCCATAGCTGGAGGGAGAGTAGGTGGATACATACCTTTCCCAAGGGCATTAGCACTATGTGAAATGCAAACAGCCTCATCCAGGATTTGAACTTACGTCGACGAGTCCATTTCTTACGACTAACCATTACACCACACGCGCCTTTTATTTATATCTGATACTTACCAAAGCTAAAGGATCCAGTCTGCCCTACTATTTACCTTACATAGCTGAGGGTGAAACAGATGGATTCATGCTTTTTCTAATGGTATTAGCACAAAGTGAAATGTATGGGATGGCAAGAGGTTTAATGTTTTAGGTTTAAAATGGTAGCTGTTGTTATTCCTGGTGCATGTTCCTAGGGTTTACTTTTAACCCCATCTTATTTGGTGGTCACGCTGAAAAAGGAATTCAGGGGAAGAAAATGGAAGAGACAAAGACAAAATGTAGTTTTATGATTTAGGCTTTATTTACCAGTCGTAGCCACCACATGGCAAGGGAATTTCTCCCTGGCCAGTAGTAGTGTCTTGTCTGAGTTAAAGCCTAAGTCAGAATGATCGAGATATTATCTTGGGAGTTGGAAATGGGTCCTTTTCCTGCGCATGCTCGGAGTGTTCTTCCGGTGAAGGCTCATGGGAGTTTTTTTTTTTGTTTATTTGAATTTTACTTGAAGCTTATTTTAATCCCCATAGGCTGATTCCTTCTTTTTGAGGCTGAAAGTTAAACTTTTGTCAGGTTTTTTTTTTGTATTTTATTTGTTTTAATTTTATCGTTCTATTTTATTATTTGTTTTATTTCTTATTGTTGTATTTCATTATTTGTTTTATTTAAATTTTATCAATCTCCAATCTCATGGGAGTTTATTATTTATTTTTATTTGAATTTTATTTTAATCCTCCCAAATGCAGCCTTGTCTAGGATTTGAACTTGGGCTGCCAATTCCATTTCCTATGTTGATAACTGTTATTAGAAGCGTGCCTCCTTAAAACAAAAGTCTCAAAGAAAAAAAAAATCATGTACTTGTACAAAACAGTGTACCAATTATGAAGAGATTAAAATAAAGACAGATATTTTTTTTCTCAAAAGCAAAATAATTTTATACTTGAAGCATTAATAATTTGCCTATTTAATAGGATTATGTTGTCAGTAGCGAAGGGAAACATTATGTTGATTGAATTTATAATTGATGATTAAATATAAGTCAGTTATAAAAAAAAAAATAAGGAGGTGCGTGGTATAGGTAGAAGTTGTTTGCAAACCCAATATGAAAGAAAATGCAACTTGGATCAACTGGCCAAGATCAAATGATAATAAATGGAAGGTCCTTGACGAAGAGTTATCCTTCATTCTCCAAAATAACTTGAAGGGAACTATCGGAGTGAAATTGCATTCTTTCACTAAAATCGCACACTCAGTGTGCATTGATCACTTTGGAGCTGTAAAGAGAAAAGAAAACACTGTGCGTACAGCCAATAGAAAACAGCGAGAGAAGGGCCGACTTAGAGCCGAGCAAAGGCTTCTTAAGAAACGGATGGATAACAAATGTATTTCCCATCGAAGTCGGATGCCGGGGATTTATTACCAACTCAACCTCGGTATTTTTGTCTAAACTTGGACTTTCTCCACCAGACAAGAGGAAATACATAAAAAGATCCAGGAAAAAGCTCTAACCGCATCAGTGTGGATATGGCAGTCCTATATTGTGACATCAAACCGACAAAGTCTGGTGGTATCGTGAGATATTGCTGGGGTGTTCTGGGTTAGTAGTAATGATGCTTCGGCCCTGAAACCATGCCTGAACCCAGAGTCATCATCTGATGAAGGCTTTGTTGGTTGCAATGGCTACTGTGTAAAAAACAGTCATTGTATGTAGATTATTAAGTTGCTTGCCTATATGTTTGGTAAAACACAAGTGTCAAATGCTACTGGCACTCAACTATGATAAAAAAAACCCCCAAAAAACAGGAAATGGTCTTACTCGAACACGAGTTGACAGCCAACATGTTTGGTTACCATTGCCATAGATCGAACATTATAATAGATTTGTTTTACTTTCACCTTTTTTTACTTTTTTAAAATCTTTTTAGTTGGCCCTCCATTTCTCTTTGGTTATTTTATTCAATTTATTTCATTGGCTTTTTAATCTCTCGTCATTTTCAATCATTTCTCTGTAATTTCATTCTTCGCAATCCTCTTCTTCCAAACTTTCTTCTTTTAGTTTCACTTTCAAATTCTTTTTACCTTCTTTTGTCACCCCTGTTTCTTTTCGAACAGAAAATCATTTTTGTAGATTGTAAACTCAGTCACATTCTCACTCTTCCTCTCTCCCACTTCGACACGTGTCACGTATCATCCAATAGAAAAATGCCATGTGGCCTTCTGATGATTAATCCTTAAACTTTTCCATTCTAATCTACACTTAATTCTTGTTTTCCTTCTAAAATCTTTTCCATGCTAATTTACACATCACTGTTACATTTGTGGCTCTCTCTCCTCTCTATTACGTTACATGCTATATGATGAACAATAGCTTTTGTGTCTTGTTTAGGATCAAGGTCTTTAAAAGATTAAAATGTATATTTGTCACCTAGGAATTGCAAGATTCCGGGTTCAATACCGGTCCTTGTCAACTCAGCGCATGAGTAGCAGAGCTTGGTTTTTGGTTGGGTTTTACAGCATGTCAACCCCTTGGGTTATTTTATGCCGAATACTTCTATTGGTAATTAGGTATTCAAAAATGTATAGGGGTTTATTTGCTGTGATCAAGTTTTCTGTTGAGAATTTTAACATCAAGAGAGTGAGTGGGTGATTTTTGTAAGTCTGTGAACTTACATCCTTGATAAGAGGCCGGTTCTTTTCAAAAAATTTAATATCCTCTTGGGATTTATTTTTCCAAATAGTTTGTCCATGCTGTCAGCATTGTAGAACTTTCTTCGAGTGTGGGAGAGGTGTGTGCATTCAATTAGAATAGGTTTTGTGTAGTAAAGCATCTGGGAGCTGACGGCTGGTGTGGTGCTCTACCTCAGCAAAACAATTTCCCTGGTCTAGTGCAAGCGAAAAGGGAATAAACTTCCTTGCTGTTCAGTTGATACCAACAATAGACTACTGTTAAGGCCTTTTAATTTATTGGAAAGGGGAGAAAAAATAACCATTTAATATAAAACATTTTTAGAATTTTTTTATTAAAAATCAAAAGTCAATATCTTCGGAAGTACGGTCTTGATGTGTTCTTTGAATCATTTTTAATGTATGAAGATTATATCCACTGGTGTCCTGGAAGAGAGAGAGAAAAAAACCAAACATGAACAAATGTAAGTACAATGAAGATAAGTCACAATGAGAAAAAAAGAGGCATAAAACTTCTTTTAAAACTAATAAACTAATATTAAAGAAAAATGGTCAACTGGTGGCAACATGTTTCAAACAGGACCATCCTGAAGAGAACTGGACTTCCTGGCATACACGAAATACATGTCCAATGCAACCTGTGACGGGCTGGCCACTTAAACAGACTTGGGGATGACAGACTACCAAAGGAGATTCTGTACTCTCAACTGAGAGAGGGAACATGTGGAATCGGTAGACCAAAGCTCAGGTACAAAGACAGCATCAAAAAGAAATCTAAAGGACTTTAACATCCCCATGGAATCCTGGTGGATGAGCAGTCCATGACATGCAACACTCCACTTAGACCCTTACTTAGGCTAGACGGGCAATTGGAAGGCCCTCTCTAATCAATCGGCTGGTCATGTTAAGCCCTAGTACCTATATGATTGTCCCAACCCTATTGCCCTTATGGCTAGCTTCAACCCTCTTTATCATTTATGTGCTAGAAGGTGGTAGCTGAGGGTCTTCATGTCCTGGGTATGACATTAAACTCTATCTGATGGTGAGGTTCCAGTTCTGAAGGTCTGGGGAATGTGGAGCACACCATTGCACCCAGGTCCACTCTGACTCGGAGTGGTAGTACCTGTTAGGGTCCCATCTTTGGGTTAAATAGAAAAACATAAATTTATTAAAAAAAATTGATTATCCATTAAGAATGAATTTATTTCAAAACTTTGCTGGCATTAAATTGCCCACTGAGGTTGATATGCCATAAACCAAACCAAACAGAAAATATGATCACATAAATTTTAATGAAGATAGCCTGTTGCCCAGCTACTGAATTCTGGCTACAGATGTTGACTCCCATTTCTGTTTTCTTTTCCTAAAAGCCTTGGCCTTCTCCCAGCATGTTACAGGAAATCATTTTCATAGCATTATGACTACATTGAAGAGAGTTGGCAAAAGACATTTTTAAAAACACAAACCCTATTTGTGAATATTTTAAGCCTATAACTTCAGTCATTTAGCAATTTCTACCAATATTATCTGTGCGCCTTCATTACATTGCCTCATATATGTGCATTGTACATTGTCTTATGCATGAGATATTGTCTTGTTTGTATGTTAAATTGTGTAGGCATTGATTACATTTACATTGTATTATGCATGTTTTTTGTAGTCTTCTGTGAACATTTATTGTATTAGTTTTTATTTTCAGTGTGATTAATAAAAGAAAATTAAAAGAAGAAAATAGCTTCCAGGTTGTTATCAATCAAAAATAAGAATAAAGTAAACATAAAGGTGGCCTAATGTCGGTATCAGCCAGACAGCGAGGAAGTCTATCCCCTTTTTCACTAGCGCCAGACCAAGGAGATTGTTTTTTTCCCATCTGTGGTGGAGCGCCACACTTACCACCAGCTCCTTACTTTACTGCACAGATCCCTGTGCTACTCATACGCTGAGTTGGTGAGGGCCGGTATCGAACCTGGAACCTTGTGGTTCCTTGGCTGACGCTCTACCGACTAAGCTAGCCCTAAAGTAAGAATATGGGTTTGAGTTTGAGATTTGTTTAACGGCATATCAACCTCTGTGGGTCATTTAATGCCAAAAAGGTTATTTTGGATTTCAGTCTTTAAAGTAGTGGTTCTATGGAGATAATAGGTTATATTCTGTTATATTTTGTTGAAAAGGTTGCTTTTTTTTTTTAGAAAATTGAAAATGTTTTCAGAGTTTGTATTCTTAAAGATGTCTTTCAGGTTTCTTGCTTGATAGTAATTTGTGTGGATATGTTTAAGTCTGTTACAATTTAGAAGGATATGCTTGGTTGTAAGTTGTACTTTGCATGTAGGGCACACCAAAGTAAGAATAAATTGCTGAAATAATTTGAAAGAGAATAAAATTTCAATTCAAGTCAGACTATTTTGTGCTTACTAAAACCAGGCTTAATGCATTTTATAGCATATGCCGGTTTAGCTCAGTTGTTAGAGCATCTGACAAGGAATCACAAGGTTCTGGTTAGATACTGGTCCCTGCCAACTCAGCACATGAGTAGCAAAGCTTGAGTCTGTGCATAAAATTATCATACAAACTATCCAGATAAGATGAACAAGACATGCTGGACATTGATGCAGAAGCAAGGATAAGTTCATAAGTGATTTTATTCAATAGACAACCACACTGAACATGGAATAAGCTGCCCGCATCTGTTGTAGGCTGCCGAAAACACTGAATCTTTCAAAGCCTCCATGCTTCCTGTAGACCGCCGACACTATACCTGATGTCCCTCTCCACACACATATGCACACACACACACACACACATGCATGCATATTACTACTGTAAACTGTTCATGTTCCTGACACTAATACATTATTCTGTGTACTTGACATGAGACTTTGATGAGTTGTGGTGCACCTGAGCACTGTACACAATAAATTTCATTATCACTACTGTGGGTCAGCCAATAAAAAAAAAACTACATCAATCAGATATACAGGGATACTGGATGCTGTGTGGAGGACTTGCCTGGAGCAATGGCTGATAGGGGTAGGTGGTGAAAAGACATGGAGACGCATGCTGTTGGCATGACATGGTGATAATTTTATAAATCCATATCTTGTTTCAGTTGGCCAGTCTGTGAAAATCAAAATTCACATACTTCACAAGAAAAAGGTTTCTCTCTCTCTCTTTTTATTTTTTTATATTTTCCTTTAACAATTTCTAGAAGCCAAGGGTCCCCTGCCCGCAGCTAACACTTGATTCCTTTATAAATAGTATTTGTATCCTAAGGATCGTTTTAGGGTGGAGCATGTTCCTTTGATAGCGGCTATTCGTACTTCGTAGCAGCTTGGGTTACCTAGTATTGTTTCAAGGTATTTTTTTAAAGTTTTGCTTCACCAACCCAGTTGCCCCTACCACAACTGGTATGATATTGATTTCTTTCAATGACCAAGTTGTTTTTAGGTCATTCTTGAGGTCTTGATATTTTGTAATTTTTACACGCTTGGCTCTATTGAGGCCATAATCATAAGAAGTGTATGCTAAAGTCTTGTGCCAAAGATGAAGATAATAGTCTGAGAAAAATGTGTACTGTGGTAGTACACTAGCTCAGTCGGTAGAGCGTTCGGCTAGGAATCACAAGGTTCCTAGTTCGATACCGGCCCTCGCCAACTCAGCATATGAGTAGCACAGGGATCTGTACAGTAAAGTAAAGAGCTGATGGTAGGTGTGGTGCTCCACCTCAGACGCAAAAACAATCTCCTTGGTCTAGTGCTAGAGAAAAGGGGATAGACTCCCTCGCCGATTGGCTCATACCGACATTAGGCCACCCCGACGACTTTACTATATCTGCCTGACTGTATAACTTTGTCATAGAACACAGTCACCTTCCCATCAGTGTGTGTTCACATGTGGGTTTTCAAATTTACTCTTTCTGAAAATGCTGACCCACAAATTTCACAAGAAAATGGTTTCTCTCCAGTGTGTGCTATATTGTAAGTTGGTGATATCATTAATATGATTGTTTAACTAAGGTTAAACAATCATATAATATGGTGATATTCTAAAATAATAGTGGAACTATTGACTAGAGACATATATAACTATTATATATAATATATAACTATTATATTTATACATATTTATTTATTATATTGTAATATATCTTATTATAATGGAGATTGTGTGTTTTTCTGCCTGTAACCAAAACTATATTCCTACTCAAGTCACAATTCCCTTAGTTATTGACATCACATTCTCCATGATTTTATTTTTATCTAAACCTCAATTATTAATAAAATTGTCTTACATTATTAATACTGTTAACTATGTCTACATACTGGCAAAATGCAATTATATCTATATATACAACAAAATAGCGGTTTACAATGTGAACGGGAAGGCTAATTTGCATATTAATATTTAAAAATCGAATTTAATAAATATGTGCTTAGTATTATTGATTTCTAACTGTTTGGTTTTATTTTAATGAATATAAGCAAAAATCTCTTCAATGAATCTTAAATGAAATCCATTAACAAGATAAAATAACTGTCATTTTATTCTTTACTTCCTCTTTTAACTAAATACTTAAATTAGAAAAAATAACAATGAAATACGAGAGTGATGGAAGAGTAAGTTTCAGTTGTTCCATTTTTTATTATACTCCCTTTGTTTCAAATCTTTTATTATACTCCCTCTGTTTCAAATCTTTTTATCTGTATTCTTATTTAGTTTCATTAGCCTTTCTAATTTAATACAATATTTTATTACATTAAAATTTAAATACTTGCACCCAGAGGGTGCATATATTTGCTAGTTTATATAATAATATAGATGTAATATATTTGTGTTATGAGTCAGCACCGTTGTATTATATTTATTATATATAATATATAACTATTGACTAGAGACATATAAAAGTAAAAAGTAAAGTCGTCGGGGCGGCCTAATGTCGGTATCAGCCATGCAGCAAGGGAGTCTATCCCCTTTTCACTAGCGCTAGACCAAGGAGATTATTTTAGTGTCTGAGGTGGAGCGCCACACCTACCATCAACTCCTTACTTTACCGCACAGATCCCTGTGCTACTCATACGCTGAGTTGGCAAGGGCGGGTATCGAACTAGGAACCTTGTGGTTTCTAGCCGAACGCTCTACCGACTGAGCTAACCCGGCCCTATGGTGATATTATGGTGATATCATTAATATGATTGTTTAACCTTAGTTATACAATCATATAATATGGTGATATTGTAAAATAGTAGTGGAACTATTGACTAGAGACATATATAACTATTATATATAATATATAACTATTATATTTATATATATTTATTTATTATATTGTAATATATTTATATAATAATATAGATGTAATATATTTGTGTTATGAGTCAGTACTGTTGTAATATATTTATTATATATAATATATAACTATTGACTAGAGACATGTGATATTATGGTGATATCATTAATATGATTGTTTAACCTTTAGCACTCAGTATTATTCACAAGTATTATTTTCCTTTAGCGCTGTATTCTTTTTTTTTTTTTTTTTTTTTTTTTAAAGGCGATAAGATTTTGTGTGCATAGTAAGTTTAAAAATCTGATTTCAGCCAAGATTGTTTTTGCAGTTATTTTAGCAGCACATGACAATCCAACTTAAAAATTCTAACACATTTTCTGGTTGGTTGGATTTTATGGCATGTCAAACCCTTGGGGTATTTTATGCTGAAGGCATTTTATTTTATTCATTCTAGATGGGTATTCAAAATTTTCTTTTCAAACTCAATTAAAAAAAAACAAAAAAAACATGCCAAAAAACTTACACTATTTATCGTTTAATTTTAAAATTAGGTTTGGTTGGTAGGGTTTTACGGCATGTCAACCCCTTGGGTTATTTTATGCCGAATACTTCTATCGGTAATTAGGTATTCAAAAATGTATAGGGGCTTATTTGCTGTAATCAATTGGTTCGGTTCGGTTTGGTTTGTTTTATGGCATATCAACGTTAGTGGGTCATTTAATGCCGATAAAGTTTTGAAATAAATCAATTCTTAATGCATAATACAATTTTGTTTATAAACTCATGTTTTTCTATTCAACCCATAGATGGGACTCTAAAAGATACTACCACTCCGGGTCAGAGTGGACCAGGGAGCAATGGTGATGAAGGAGTGCTCCAAACCTCCAAAACTGGAACCTCATCATCAGATAGAGTTTAATGTCATTCCCAGGACATGTAGACCCTCAGTCACCACCTTCTAGCACCCATATGATAAAAAGGGGTTGGGGCTTGCCATAAGGGCAATAGGGTTGGGAAAATCATATAGGTGCTAGGGCTTGACGTGACCAGCCAATTGATCAGAGCCTCTCCGACCACCCATCTAGCCCAAGATAGGGCCAAAGTGGAGTATTGCAAGTCATGAACTGCTCATCCACCTGGGTTCTATCCTTAAGCATCACAGGTCGCCACCCACAGCCAACAGGTGGCCCCATTGGGTGAGTCTTACCCCTCTGCAGAGGTGCATTCTAACGCCCCAGCCGACAGGGCGGAATTTTAAAATGCCATGATTTTTATATAGAAAGTACAATCAGACCCCTCCACATCAGAATTAAAGAACACAACACACGTGCATCCACATTCCATAAACATTTAATTAAATGCAAAAATTAGGATCATTTTTCCATTAAAATAGAAGCAATAGTATGTAACGTTGATAATCTCAAAGTTAAGGAGGCTTTATTAATAGGTAAGTTACATCCTCAGATTAACAGTAGGTTAGAATTAAACACTGAATATATCATTAATTAACATGCACATTCCTTAAATACATATTTGAATTTTAAAAAAAAAGAAAATAATTTTAACTCAATTTAACAGCAGATTAAAATTTAACATTGAATGGATTATTAGTAATAAAAATAAAAATAAATAAAAAAGAATGAAATTGATTTGAACAACTGAAGTCATGTCTCTTCTGCACGGCATTCAAACACTCCACGTGATGCCATGTTTATAATGTCCAGAAATATGAAACACATAACACCATGTTCATATTGAAAACGTCTCTGAAGATGAAGACACTTCGAAATTAATAAGACCTTGGACAAATACTTTTGCATTGCAATAGCCTCCAAAAAAATATATATATATATATATACATAAGTAAATGAATAAAATATAAAATAATTTATGGAATGCTTCAAGCAAATTATAAAATATTTTTACATTTTTTTCTATTTAACCCACAGATGGCACCCTAACAGGTACTACCACTCCAGGTCAGAGTGGACCTGGGAGTAATGGTGATGAAGAGGCACTCCATACTCCCCAGAGCTCCAGAACGAAAGCCTCATCATTAGATACAGTTTAGTATCATACCCAGGATGCTCCATTTTTTGGGGGTGGGGGGGACTTACCCCTCGGCAGGGATACAATCAGTGTATTGTAAGCCCCCACCGACAGGGTGGATTAGACGTGAAAAGATATGTACAAACAAGAGTTCAGATAGGCAATGCCTTCATGTTAAAATATGAAGATGATAAAGTGAATTTTTCTTACCAAAAGTTTTGTGGTGTTTGACTGTACAGATTTGTTGAGTTGGATGATCAATGGAAAAATGGATCTGTCGTTTGTGATTTGACTGCAATGGATTCTGAGAAGTAAAAAAAAAAAATAAATGAATAAAAAATAAAATTAAAAAAATCTGGCATTTGTGATTTGACTGCAATAGATTCTGAGAAGTAAAAGAAAAAATTAAAAATTGAAAAAAAAAAAAAAAAAAAATCATGTTACATAATTCATAGGTAGCTAATGAATTATGTACATACTGTACTTAGATAAATTTTGAATCAGAGTTTGTTAGATTCAAAATAACAGGGGTTGAGTGGAAAATTACTCTAACCGTTAGCGTTATGATTGAATTTGTTGTGACATTCCACTTGACCCCTCGAAAAAAAGTGCCAGTAGGACGTGAGACTGTTTTTAGTTTAGTCACGACCAGAAATTCAGAGTGAGTGGCCGCGAAAGTCTGTCTCACCAAGATGTCGTTTCTAAATCTGCGTGGTCCTGGGCTGGGGTTGTTGTTTAATAAAGACTTAAAGAAAAACAACAAAGTCTTGTTGATTAATTAAAATAAGAATGCACAGACACCCAACCCGAAGAAAGCAACCCACAGAATCAGCCCTGAGGAAATGGTAGACTAATTAGCAGCAGGAACAAGTAGGCAGAGAAAGCAAGTAAGAAACCCTTATCATCTCTCATACTCTGTCTCTCTCTTGCTATTATATATCCGATGTTAAAGGGGTATATAACAATCAGAAGTTAATTGTTTTCTGAAGTTAATTATTTTCACTAGCAAAAGAATGCGCTCTCTGATCGTAAGTGTTGGCATCCTTCTGTCTACAAGAGACGATGGAGTAGTGTCCAATTTTTTTATTTTTTTAAAACTATGTATCCTGGCCGGGTTCATATGGAGGATGAGCTGTTTCCCAAGCAGCAAATCCCCCTCTCCACACTGCCACTGTGATCCAAATGAAAGGCAAGGAACCAATGCAATTTGGCAGTGGTAGTGTCGCAGGAGTGTAGCATTGGATTTCAGCATCACAACGCCTTAGGGACTCCGGCTCGTGATTATTTGGGGGGGGGGGTTACCTCCCTAATCTCAACTGTATTAGCGCTATGTGAAATGCAAACAGCATCATCCAGTATTTGTACCTCGTTGTCATAGTGATGGCAAGTATTTAAGTTTTAATGTAATAAAATATTATTTCTCTGAATGTTTGAGATGAGGCTTGATGATTAGTATTAGCTGCGTTATTCAGACTATTGTCCTCATTTCATTGTTATCTGTACAATGTTTCGGCCGATGTGCCCTCCGGCCTTCTTCAGGTATTTTTTGTCGGACTCGGGAACCTTCTTGTCATAATTGGGAACCATCCTGCTCAAGGCCAGCAGTAACATAGAATAATAATTAACACAGCTTAACACCTCTACCCCAGCTATGGTTAGCGGAATAAGAACAGGATACTCCTGTGGACTGAATAAAGGGCTAGGTTCAAAGTTCAGTGATGGCTCCACAGTTCAAAAAGAAGGTTCCCGAGTCCTACAAGAAATACCTGAAGAAGGCCGGAGGGCACATCGGCCGAAACGTTTTACAGATAACAATGAAGATGAGGTCAATCGTCCGAATAACGTAGATAATACTAATAAAATATATTGGATGTTATGTGCTAAGTTCCATCTTATTTCATCCAATATTTCGAGAGAATGACCTCTCTTTCACTTTTTTAAGACTCATATAACGCACACAGACACACTCACACACACACATATATATATATATATATATATTTACCAACCCCTCTGCACAAGCAGGATGGGACACAAGGTCAATTTCTTAATTTCAACAGGTTTGAATTCAGAGTTTTCCTTCTCCTAGACCGGTTACCTAACCAAGGTTAAAGATCCCAGTCTGCCCTACTATTTATCCATAGCTGGAGGGAGAGTAGGATTCATACCTTTCCCAGGGTATTAGCGCTAAGTGAAATGCAATTAACACATCCAGGATTTGAACTTGGGGCGACGAGTCCATTTCCCATGACTTTAACCATTACACCACGCGCTTCCACACACACACATATATACACACACAGATACAATATATACATTGAAAATTAGACTCATCAGATGTACCAACAAAGAAGCATATGTGGACTCCACAACGACAACACACACTCCGAGCTCAATGCACGGCAAAATATATCTCCTACATATGTGTCTGAGTTTTGTTCCTTTGTCCATATTTCTCCCTCTAATCTTTACTACATTCTGTTGGATTTAATCCTATATATATATATATATATATATATATATATATATATGAAGTGAACAAACAATCTGTTTGAGATGGCAGTAGCCGACAATTTTGGGGAGATTATGTGCTTAATTAAAGTCATACCTAATTTGAGAATTAATTAGTTATAATTAAATGAATTAGGTGTGCATATCGGTTTAAATGTAAGGCATAAACAAATCAAGAAAAAGTCAATGTACATACAGAGAATGACTTTTTTCGATTTGTTTACGCCTTACATTTAAACCGATATGCACGCCTAATTCATTTAATTATAACTAATTAATTCTCAAATTAGTTATGACTTTAATTAAGCACATAATCTCCCCAAAATATATATATATATATATTCACCTATTAACCTTTTAGCACTTACTCACAACAATTACTCCGTCTTCCGCTGCATTCTTAGGGAGTCGAGCCCAAAGAGTATTATTTAAGATAAGACTTTGTTTCTTTTTCTTCTTAATTTTCAAGGGTGACAATATTTTGGGCGCTTAGTAACTTAGTGATTTCAGTCAAGGTCATTTTTTGCTGTTGCCATAACAACCGTGAAATCCAAACGCACACTATCATTTGGCAAATCAGAGGGCGTCGCCTGCAATGGTAGAACAAACTTTTTACAGAGTGAATAAAGTCACACTGCAGAGTGCTAAGCGTTGATTGTGAATAGTGTAAAGTCGTCTGGGTGGCCTAAAGTCGGTATCAGCCAATCGGCAAGGGAGTCTATCCCCTTTTCACTAGCGCTAGACCAAGGAGATTGTTTTTTGCATCTGAAGTGGAGCGCCACACCTACCATCAGCTCCTTACTTTACCGCACAGATCCCTGTGCTACTCATACGCTGAGTTGGTGAGGGTCGGTATCAAACTAGGAACCTTGTGGTTTCTAGCTGAACGCTCTACCGACTGAGCTAACCTGGCCATTTACAATCATATTGAAAGTTTATAAACACTAACAAATTTCTCTGAATTTTTCAGATGAGGTTTGATAATTAGTATTATTATAACAAATTTATTTATGGCAAATAAACAGTATAAACAACTATCAGTAAAATACTCACTATTTTTTATATTTGCAAGGTAGGCCTGATTACCTCAATTTTTTTCTGTACCATATAAACAAATGCTACAACATGTGAGTTGTCACTGGACATAATGCAGAAACAATGATTTTGTATTGCGTTTTCAAGTTTAAAGTAGAGTACAACTGGATGTAAAGTACATTGTGAGGTACTCCAATGAAAACTCTGGATCTCATCTTGAACTACAAAATCTTCCAGAAACAAAACTTCACAGTCACTAATCTCCTCCTTTCTTTGCTTTAAGTATCTGGATTGTGATTTAGCCAATTAAGAATGAGTGCTAATTTATTCAATTGCAAAACAACTAAATAAATGTAAGCTTGACAGGATTCCTTTTGTGTTGTCAAAGTCAATCAGTCAGTTGTTATCCATTGGGAGAACTCTATTGATTCAGCATTATCAATATTTCCTTCGATGGTGTCATAAAATTTTTTTTCAAGCTACCCTGATGATTTAGGACAATTTGGCCACTTATGAATCATACACTCTCTGCTTCTGGTATTACAAACAATATATTGCAAGAGATCTTGATATGATACATTCAGTGGTTCCAGTAATAATTAGTATAGCTAAAAAATGTATTTTTTGTTGGCATTCTTCCGTCTATGAAAGTAGTAGTTCAAAAAGTTTTTTTTTTTTTTTTTTAAATTATGTAGCCTGGATGGGTTGATATGGAGGATATGCTGTTGCCCAAACACTACTGCTGTAGTCCAAAGGAAAGGTAAGAAACCAATGAAGTCTGGCAACGACAGTGCTGCTGAAGTTCAGCATTACTCCATCTTAGGGACACCGGCTTTGTTTTCAGGATTTATTCCTCTTGTTTGTTTAATGGCATATTAACATTCATAGGTTATTTAATGCCAAAGACATCCATGTAGGTATTTACCAGACCATATGACCTTTAGGCACCCCTTTTTGATCTCGATTAAGAAAGGACGTTTTTCATTTACACCGTCAATATCCAGTTGTTTTAACAGACAATTTTTAGATTTTAAAAAAAAAATTATAAAACTAACCCCCCAACCTTAACCAAAAAAAACAACCAGATATTGACGGTGTAAATGAAAAACTTGTCCTTTCTTAATTGAGATCAAAAAGGGGTGCCTAAAGGTAATATGGTCCCATTTACCTAACCTGTTTGACACAGGTAGGATGTGACACAAGGTCACAAATATGGGGCATCCAGTGAGGCTATTCAATTCAAAATTTATTGGTCATTTATAAATCAAAGAAAAACTCAGATGAATTTTAATTGTTAGTTTCAAATTGTCAGAATAGTAATTCTACTAACAAGGATAGTAACATTATTAGTCTACCAACATATGTGCAGTGATAGATTTACATATAGGCTAGTATTGTACTGTAGGCAGCGACCAGAACCATTTATGTCATGTGGTCACTCAGGCATAAGTAAGAGAGCGCAAAGGCGGACACAACGTGACAGAAAAACAATGCAAAAACAGTAGTACTTTTTTTAACTCCAGCATAAGGTTTTATTTGCTCACTCCAGCATGAATTGTCAGGTCAGAGAGATAAAGACTGACTAACTTTTTCTAATAATAGGACTCCTTCATTCTTATTATCCCTGCTTATCATGGGACCCACTGTCGACTTGTCCTCTATTTTGCTGACTTCAAAGCCTGAGTCTCTCTTTTACTTCCACATCTGGTGATGGGGATGGGGGTGGGGAATGTTAGCATATCTGTTTCCAGTTCTAGTATTTCTTGAATACTTTTAAAAGTTCTACATTTGCCAAAAATTCAATGCTTCCAGTTATTTTGGCCTAATTACTAGTAGTCATTCACTAGTGACTAGCTGACCTAGAGGCAAGTTGCTCTGACCTGATTACTCGAGGGGCAATTCTCAAAAGGCTATTTCTGACTCTCTGTCACCTAAAAACATTCTTTTCTTTCTTGTTTTTTTCTTTCCCTAGAAATTAGACCCCCCCCCATTTCTACTCAATTTAAATTTACTCTAAGCCATTCATTACATTGCAAGTATATTTATGCAGCTTGGGCCCCTGATAAAACTAAAAAACAAAGATAAAGAAATAAGAACAGAAGATATTGGTTTATTTTCAGATATAATGGGGTTCTTTTGAATGAGCATTTGAGCACCTCTAATTAGATGGTGTTTTAAATTTGATGGTACCCTTTGAAGGGTTTGGTTTGGTTTCTTTGTTTAATGGCATATAAATCTTCATTGTAGAAGAACAGTGCTAGTAATATTTAACACACAGATCAGGAGGATAAGTAGGTTCATACCTTTCCTAAGGGTATGAGTCTGAAAGTGAACGTAATTGCGAGATTGGTGTTTGAACTTGCTTACTATGATGTTGCAGTCCAACACGTCAACCACTACACTACATCAATGTTTTTGCACACCCATCAAACTGAGAAGCGTCACAAGAAGCATCATGTTCATCAAAAAAAATAAAAATATTAAATAATTTTTTAATGAGCATGATGCTTTTCATGATGGGCATGCAAAAACATTCAGTATTTGAAAAAGATAGAATATCAATACCAGAGATGCTGATAGGTACGAGTCCTGTGACCCTGACACACAAAAATCTAAAAGAACACAGAAAAATTGTATCCGTGCATCTCAGTTTTTCGTTTTTCTTCCCTCACCATTTCAAGCTAACTGTAAATATATTTCAATAGTTTCTTAGAAACAAATTACGCAGGATAGGTTACATGATAGGAGTTAGACGGTTTTAGTTGGGACCCATAGACTTTCCCGGGGACTCATTCAAAGCAAATATGTGCATTCCAGGATGCACTAAATCAAAAAGCTATCAGCATCACTGCAATGCTTAACAAGACGTTTCAAAATCATTTCCCAGGTTGAATGATTGGTATGCTTGGACGGACAAGGTACACCTAAAGACTGTAGGGTACAATCGCCAAAATGTTGTGATAAAGATAAGGATAACAGTAAAAAAAAAATAAAAAAATAAAATAAAATAATAGAATAAGTTTGTCTAAAAATGAGACAGGGTAGAATACTTACTTGAGGAGAAAAACAATGGCATCAATGGCTTTGATTGTAACCCATTTTGATTGGACAAAAGTCTGTAGCAATTTCAATAAAACAATGGCTTGGTCATAGGGAAGGCCAAACAATGTTCCTTCCATTTCACTGAAAATACAAAAACAGATTTTATTATTTTGAAAGCAATGTTGGAATGTTTTCTCTTAGCATAAAAAATAGATTTAACATTAGAGACACATGCTAAATACATATTTATTTCAAATATGTTTTAATACTGTGGATCCATTAATTGAAACACTCAGTGTTGGAACATTTTACCTAATATCAATAAATTATCCTAATTTTCTTATTTTTCACTCTTACTCATTTTTCAACATACTGTAAGATTCATTTCCATTTTTTTCTAACTATATTCAACATTAAGTAAATAAATTATCAATAACAGCTTAAATTCCTGACACCCCAGGCAAGTTGGACTTTGGAAATCTTTAAGACAGGGTATTATTCATATAATTATGTTTTACACTGATTAATTCTAATGGCATGTAAACATGTCTAGGGTTATTTTATGCCTAGATGTTAGGGAATCGCATTCATTGTACATTCATATTTACATTTGTGTACTTATTTCTCAAGAGTTTTTATGCACACAGCTATAGGATATCAAGTACTCTTATCTAATTAGTATTCCCAGTTAATTTTTTTTATTTGAGGTTATTGTTATTTAATCACATTAGTTAATAGAGCTGTGTAAATGGAGTTCAGAACTGTTTGAATCATGCAAATATCTCCAGTGGTTCAAAAGTTATGAGAATTTAAAGCCCCGAAATTGGGGGTACAAAGGTGAACATGATTTTGTTTCAAAAATATGTCAAATCACAGACTAATTCAAAACAAGAAATTCAGTAATTTCTTCACTATTACTTTATTTTTCGAGCAATTTTGATAAAACTTGGAATTCTTATGTAAAATGATATGTTCTTCCCGATTCTGCACTTAAATTGTATGTATCTCTTGCTATAACCCATTATTTAGAGAATAAGAGGTACAGATATTAACATTTTAAAAAAAGTTTACCACAAGATTATTCAACATTTTCATTTTCATACTGCATATATACACATATATAGTATTAATCTAAATAAATAACATCACTTTGAACTTAAAAATACCTTTTGAAATACTTGATATGTTGTAATGTACAAGAAATAGAATACCTATTTATATCAATTTAAAAAAAAAAAACAAAGCCTTTCCGGCCGGCGTGTAATGATGTGTTTTGTTAACATTTTAATACTATATCGTAAGTTTGTTGTTTTTCCAAAACTGAATGTTTGACAAAAAAGCTTGACTGTTAACCATCATGTAAATATCACATATCATATATCAAAATAATTCTGAGATTATCTTCTATTAAGGATATAGTGCTTTTTTTTGCTTAGCTTATACTTTTTGAAAGAACTTGCGTCAATTTTCGTTGGTAGTGCTTTTGCTTCCAAAGGTCGAAGAAGAAAAAAACAACCTACACGATATAGTATAAAGTGTCTACTAATTAAGTGTTCAAGGCTCGAGAAAAAATTCATATTTTTTGTTTTGGTTGTTTGAAGCAAAATATGGTTTTAAATCACTGTAAAAAATAATTCAATAGATAAAAACCCATGGAAATTACATATTTAGAAAGATTATTTTATTTTATTTCCACCATATAAATATTTTTAATATTGGGTCAGACATACTCGAGAAATTGCAAATTAAAGTGATTAAGGTCGCAAATTTGTCGATGTCCGCCGATTCCAGCTAACTGCTTGTAACGCTAATCTAATGCAAATAATTTCATAGTTGTATGTTTTCAAGTATTCCTACTCAATACAAATAATTTTGACCCCAACAAGTACTACCACTCCCCAGAACTGGAGCCTTACCATCAGATGCAGTTTAGCATCATACCCGGGACACCACTTTTTTAGGGGAGTTTCTTACCCTTCTGCAGAGGATGCGGTCAGCATATTCTAAGCCGAAAAGGAAGCTGTGGAGGACCATGAATATGACATCCAAAGCAGAAAATATTACTATCTGGATAAATAAGGAATACAAGAATTACAATTCTGATATTTGCTTACCTTGAATGGATTCGGCAGAAGATCTCTTTAACAAGTTTTTCAGAGCTGTCGACATTGTATGCTCTCATCAAAGGATTAGAAGCGGCAGACTCCATCTAAAGAAAAAGAAAAAAAAGAGTTAAAAAGAGTTTGGTTTGGTTTGTTTTATGGCATATCAACCTCAGTGGGTCATTTAATGCTGGAAAAGTTTTGAAATGAATTCATTTATAATGGACACTCAATTTTGTTTTTATAAACACATTTTTGTTTGGTTTGGTTTGGTTTGTTTTGTTTTACTGCATATCAACCTCAGTGGGTCATTTAATGCCAATAAAGTTTTGAAATGAATCAATTCTTAATGGATAATACAATTTGTTTATAAATACATTTTTCTATTTAACCCATAGATGGGACCCTAACAGGTACTACCACTCCGGGTCAGAGTGGACCAGGGAGCAATGGTGATGAAGGGGTGCTCCACATTCCCCAAACCTCTGAATTTAACGTCATTCCCAGAACATGAAGACCCTCAGCCACCACCTTCTAGCACATATATAATAAAAAGGGTTGGAGTTTGCCATAAGAGCAATCAGATAAGTGTTAGGACTTGATGTGACCAGCTGATTGATCAGAGGGGGGGGGGGGCTCTCCGACTGCCTGTCTAGCCTAAGTAAGGGTCAAAGTGGAGTGTTGCAGGTCATGGACTGCTCATCCACCAGGATTCCATCCTTAAGCATCACAAGTTGTAACCCACAGCCAACAGGTGGTTCCATTGGGGAGGGGGGTTACCCCTCTGCTCAAGTGCAGTTGGTGTATTCTAAAGCCCCAGCCAACAGTGCTGAGTTAAAAAGGGAAAAATGCTTTAAGCAATTGCAATAACTGTAGAGGTGTAGAGTAGTATAATGGTTATAGGTGTTACCTAATGAATGGGGCAGCCTATTCATTTTATAATGTAGTGTAAAATATTTGAATTTAACAGTTACCATAAGAACCCATAGAAAAACCCAGTAAGAGTCATATACAGTATGACAGACACCCTGTCCCTCCTGACTGACCTGGATGGGATATTCTGATTGGTTGAAAATCTCACCTAATAGCCAAAACTGTAGGAAAGTTGTGTGTTGAACTGAACACAGCCTGCTAGCAGCAGCATTCCTCTCCACAGGTGTTAAAGTATTAAGTCTTGGGTAAACACAATAAAGAGGTACACCAAAAAGAAATATGTCTTTGTGTTCATACTTGAATGTTGAGCTCTGCAAACTACATCTTTGCTCTTAAGAGCAAAGATGTAGTTTGCAGAGCTCAATGTGTGCTCTTATTATCAGAGTTACAGAACAAAATTATATAAGTAAAAAATATAAAAGAAGATTTAGATGTTTAGCAGTATAGCCTATTTCAGGAAGCCTAGAGCAAATGTCTAGCCATTCCAATCATCAGATGCTGAATGATGGATTCTTTATTATTCTTAAGGCAGTTGAAAACAGATTTTTTTTCATTATACTATTGCTTTATATATATATATATAAACCAATAGTATAATGGTTATCACAAGCTCATTTGGTGAATTAGTAGTGGACCAAGTTTTTGTGGTATTATTAGTGGAGTGTTCTATATCAGTGATAGAGTTATATATATGGCATGGAAGTAATTCTGTGACCCTGGGTTTCATACTTTTTGGTATTCATTAGACTATCTAATGAATACTGAAATATATGAAACCCTTTGTCACAGAATCACACCCATGCAAAATATATATATATATATATATATATTATATATATATATATATATTTCTAATGAGTATCGGCTGTAGATGAAAATAAAATTAACACAAGAAAATTTGTATTATTTGGGTTTTTCAGACTGCTGTCCTCATGTTGTCCAAAATGTTGAGTATATAACAATAAAGATGAGGACAACAGTATATAAAAAATAAAAAAAAGCCCAAATAATACAAAGAAAAAAAAAATACTTGAATCGTTTCATTTGGTGACTCTTCCTAGTCCCGATCTTTTACCATTCTCAATTATTTACACGGATTATCTCCCCTGCCACTACATTCTGTTTTTTTTTCTTCAAGAACAAGTTTTTTTGTGCATTCACTAAATTTGAAAGCCTGATTTCAATCAAGATTATTTTTGCTGTTTTCACAGTAGGACATGAAAACACAAGTGTATAATTCAAGCACACTTTTATTCAGTGATTGCTATTGTCATTTACTAAGCTGAATATAGTTTGCCACAAGGCCAGTAATATGGAGTACTCAGTGAGTATTGAATTCACAAACAACAATCCCCTAACCTAGCTAACTAACCAGTACACCTCACGAATGCTGCACTTAATTGATACTTCAGTTTAATAATCTAGGCACCCCTTTTTGATCTGGATTAAGAAAGGACATGTTTTTCATTTACACCATCAATATCCGGTTGTTTGTTAGGGGTTAGTTTTATGATAAAAAAAAAAAAAATCTAAAAATCGTCTGTTAAAACAACCGGATATTGATGGTGTAAAGGAAAAACATGTCCTTTCTTAATCGAGATCAAAAAGGGGTGCCTAAAGTTCATATGGTCCAATAATTTAACCTAAACAGAAGATTTATATATTATTTTGATTTTTCGGGCTGTTGTCCTTATCTTTATTGTGGTATATGAAAACATTTTGGCTGATGTACCCTCCTGAAAAAGGCAGGAGTGTACAATGGCTGAAATGTGGTTGGTTGGTTGGATTTTACAGCATGCCAACCCTTGTTGGGTTATTTTATGCAGAAGACATTTTGTTTTATTCATTCTTGCTAAGTATTCAAATTTTTAAAAAAATTCATTTAACCCATAGATGGCACCTTAAGAGGTACTACCACCCTGGGTCAGAGTGAACCTGGGAGTAATGGCAATGAAGGTGTACTCCACACTCCCTAGAGCTTCAGAAATAGGACATCATCACTGAAATTTGTTTCCATGTGTGTTGATTCTCAGGCAGTCTCTTTTTTTTCTCTCCCTCTCTCTCAGAACTTGTCTTTATATATCCATCTCCTTATTTTCTAATTACCAAAATATTCTTAATTAATAATTTCCCCTAATCGGCCCGTTTATGTCACTGTTGATTTACAAATATCACCTGATTCTTTACTCACCTTTCAAAAAATTTATGTAATGTTTTCCCTATTTTTCCAAAGTATTCTCTAGCATTTTTTAATGGAATAATTTCTAAACAACCGTTTATACTCGGATGTTTTCATAATAACAACATTTCTGTTGTTAGTTTTGAATCTAAAAACCCAAATTACAAATATAATTTTGCAACTCAGTGTCAAGTTCAATGTTTAATTTTAAATAAAGAAAAAAAAAAAAAAAAAAGAAATTTAAATATCAATTACAAAAATAATCAATTGAGATATTCAATTATTTTACAAGGACACCGGAAATGTGTATTTATATACCACAATAAAGATGAGTACGACAGTTAAAAAAAATAAAAATATATATATAATATATATATATATCAAGCCTCATCACAAAAATTTAAACAGAAGATTTATACTTACTCGTTCTTTTGGAGGTTTTTCTGATTCTTCTTTATGAACTCTAAGTACTTCCATTAATCTATCAATCTGGGAAAAAAAGAAAACAAAAAGATTAATTGAACATTCTCTGACCTTCCATATTACATCACAAATAAGTATTTTTTTCAACAAATAATTTCTAAAATTCAAGCAAGACTCTATGGTATTAAAATTTTCAAACAATCCCCAGACAGTCAGCATGCTTAAAAAAAACAAAAAAAAAAACAAACTTATCTGTCTACATCTTATTATAATGGAGATTCGGTATTTGTCTGTCTATAACCAAAACTATGTCACTGCCTACGTCATAATACCCTAAGGAATTGCCTAAGTTTACCAATGAGTAATTTAATTTAAAATAGCCAAAAGCATTGATAGATAGAATAAATCTAATTCATTAATGATGTCTCTATGAAAACCTGGGTTAAATTTGCCTCAAAACAGCCCATATTATTAGTACATTTAAAATACTGCAATATGTCTTATATATCATTAACAAATAAAGGTTTACATAATATATGATGTGGTTAATTTGCATACTGTATTTAATAAAATTGGGTTTAATAAATAATTACTTGGTGTTATTAATCTCTAATATTATTGTTTTATTCTCCAATGTATTAAGATCAATCCTATGAATGATTTTATGTAGAAACCAATTAAAATATAATTAAAATAAGTGTAATCTTTTTATATGCATTCTTATTTAATTTTGTTACTCTTTCTAATTTAATACATTTCATTACATTAAAACTTAAATACTTACGCCCAGAGGCCACATATTCTGGCTAGCATTACTAAAATTCACATTCTGACTATAAACCAGAAAAAATGACACACTATAGAGATATTTCTATTAGGGTAATGCACTTGAAATGCTCTTAGAGAATAAAACAATTTCCAGACTAATTTGCAAATAATTGATAATTTTGAAGCACTAATATCATCATGGACTACTGTAAACTATGAAATGCTAATTAGAATCCTTCACTCCTTTCTAAACAGAAGTACCAAAATCATCATGGACTACTGTAAACTATGAAATGCTAATTAGAATCCTTTACTCCTTTCTAAACAGAAGTACCAATATCATCATGGACTACTGTAAACTATGAAATGCTAATTAGAATCCTTTACTCCTTTCTAAACAGAAGTACCAATATCATCATGGACACCCAGCAAGTTCAGGTGTCATCTAAACACAAAACAACAACCATTGATTACTAGAGATAATGCACTTGAAATTCTCTTAAAGAATAAAGCAATTTCCAGAACAGTTTGCAAATAAATTATAATTTTGTAAAATCCTTGTTCACACTGAACATTATTATTTAATCATTAAAATTATCAATATAATAGAGATAATTATGAAATATTAATTATAATCCTTCACTCCTTCGTAAACAGAAGCATCAATATCATCATGGACTACTGTCAACTATGAAATGCTAATTAGAATCCTTCCTAAACAGACACACCATTTTTTACTTTATAATACCCAACTATCTATTTATCCAACCTCTCCAATTATGAACAGGATGTGACAAGGTTAACTGGTTTGAATTCAGAGTTTTCCTTCTCCTAACGAGAAGGAAAATGCCCCAGGTAATTAATTATCTATATGTTAGAAATCTTTCAATCTCAAAAGTCTTTTTTGATAAATATCTATATCGCAAAAAAAAAAAAAAAAAAAAGAAAAAAAGCATAAAAAAAAAAGAAAGTGAAGCGGATTATTATTTGATTAAAAGTGAATCAATAAAATTTAAAATGAACTAAAATGTAAATGATTTTTAAAAAAAAGAAGCAAAATACAAACCGATTTGACTGTATCTAATGTGACACGAGAAGCATGACCAACTTCTTTAGAATCTTCACCAGGAATCTAGAAAGAAAAAAAAAAATAATTAAACAGTAGGAATAAATAAAATTGTTAGATGTGTGTGTATATATATATATATATATATATATATGTGTGTGTGTGTGGAGAAATGTAGACAAACACGGGATGTTACAATGGATGGAAATTTATTAGTCGTAGTGTCGATGTTTGAACATTTCGGTTTATAAAGAAACCTTCTTCAGGACAATATGAAACTAGTCAAGGAGAAAAAAGATTTATGTAGTTAAAAAGATGATGGATGTTTTGAATGTGTTGAGTTTAGAAAAAAAAAAATACACACACACACACACACATATATATATATATATAGATAAATAAATAAATAAATAAATAAAAGCTTTAGTTTATATTTATTAGCATTATATATATATATGTGTGTGTGTGTGTGTGTGTGTGTGATTAAAAGTTAAGGAATAAAAGTGGATGAAACAACACAAACAATCTCATTCAATTAATATTTTGCCTCTGTGTATTAACAAAGCTTCAGCAGAATTTTTTCTGCTGACACTTTGTTAATACACAGAGGCAAAATATTAATTGAATGAGATTGTTTGTGTTGTTTCATCCACTTTTAATCACATTTTGTCGGATTTTACCCAATCCGTTATTACAATATATATATATATTAAGCTGATATTGTTAAAGACATGGAATATTTATAATTTTTAGTTATAGACGTTCAAGTCTTCTAATTGTTTTTTTGTACATTGGGATCTAGATGGTAAAGAAAATGTCTCATATTCTTTACCTAAGGGCTTTTACAACCATTTTGGTTGTTGTCCTCAGGGGAATTGTTGGTTGTAATGTTGTGTAAAAAACAAGAAGACTTGAACGTCTACACTTGAAAATCATAAAGAAGAAATATTCTATGGTATTTAACAATACTTGCTTAAATGATAACTTGCTGCCAAAATACACTATATATATATATATATATATATATATATATATATAAAAGTTAAAAGAAAGGAAATGAATCCGACGTGTGTGTTTCCAAAGACAGGATATAAGTTAAAAGAAAGGAAATGAATCAGACGGTATGAGTATAGAAAAAAGAATATGAAAACACAACAAAATGCTGTTAATGTGAAAACATTTTATAACATATTCATAGCTGATATTGAACAATATTTCGATTTTATAAAAATCATCTTCAGAGCTTGTTTTTTTATATACTTATATATATATATATATATATATATATATATATATATATGTATGTAAGGTACCCCCCCCCCTTTTTTTTGTAGTGTCCTGTCTGATGAGGCTAAAAATTTATTTTGGGGGTTTTAGAAATTTATTTAAATTTCTAAAAGCCCCTTAAGTTTTAGTCGAAATAAATTTATTACAGAATGATGTTTTTTTGAGTTTTTCCTTCCTTTCAATGGTATATATATGTATGAGTGATATATATATAATATATTATATATATATATATATATATAGTGAAATTAACAAATCATAAAAACTTGTTTTTTATCAGAAAAGAGCTCATATACTGATCAGTCTTATGACTATAAATTTAATACATATATATATATATATATATAAAATGAAATTTATAGTTACAAGACTGACATGAGGTGAGAAAATATCTATTTTAGGTTTCATACAAAAGAGCAACTGTACGGCCACTTGCCTCCTATCACATAAACCATTTGGGTAAGATGAACAAGACGTGCTGGACACTGTTTGGAGAAGCAAGGCCGAGCTTATGTGATGTTATCCTGTTGCCAATCATATGTGTGCTAGGGTCTGACGTGACTAGTTGATTAATTAGAGAGGGGAAGTGTCTCTCCGATCGGCTGTCAAGTCCAAGTAAGGGCCAAAAGTAGAGTGTTGCATGTCATGTACTGCTCAGCCACCAGGATCCTATCCCCAAACATAAAGGATTGCCACACACGGCCAACAGGTGGCTTGGCCCCTTTGCGGAGGGGGTTACTCCTCTGCAGAGGTGCAGTCAGTGTATTGTACTGCCCCAGCCAACAAGGGGGACTGACAGTTGTGATTAATATGTCTGTATTTTGATATTTAATATAGAAATAGGTCAATCTTAAATATTGCGTATTATTACAGATAAGACGGTCAGGCAACTGTAAGTTGTCCTTTATTTTTTCCTATAGATATATTAATAAAATGGCGGATTAACTATTGGGCCTAAGGGAATGGAAAAGGAGGAGAATCAGAGAGAAAATAAACACTATATATATATATATATATATACATACACACACACACAAGTTGTATAAAAAAAGTATCGAGATTTTTTGTACTTTTTGACACACCTTGTATTCTGAAAGAAAAAAAAAAAAAAAACCGTTTCCATTCATTCTTCATTTCTATCTTGGTAAATACAGCTTTAAACTAGGTACTTTTTGTTACACCTTGGATTCTAAAAAAAGAAGAATGGAACGTTATTTTTTTCAGAATACAAGGTGTGTCAAAAAGTACAAAAAATCTCGATACTTTTTGGACACACCTTGTATTCTGAAAAATTAACATTCCATTAAATTGAACAATATCTTGGTAAATACAGCTTCAAACTCGGCACTTTTATGACACACCTTGTGTGTATATATATATATATATATATATATATATATATAAAAAGAGTATTTTGGCTGATATTTCAGTACTTTTACATATCTGGAATGTAAAAAGTACTATTTTGTTTTATTTTAATTAGGTTACAAATATATAAACATCATTAGAAGTAATGCGTCATAGTGTAGCTGCAATGTCAACTCATCATGTAATAATATCATCATAGTAAACACAATCTCAGCCTCGGGGGCGGGTGGGGGCAGATGGTAGATAATCTGTCACAGCCTCATTGATTAGTTTATAAATGTAACAGTTACATAATACTGCTCTATGGCAAAGTGACCCTGTCTTTAATTAAAAAAAATATATTTTTTAAATTTAAACATGACCAGCTTTAATGTTAATCTTGTGCTTTGTTTAATTTATAGTTATTTATTAAATGTACCTTAGTCTGGTACAAGGTCAAATAAGTGGGTATCCTTGAAGATTATACTTGAAAATTGGTCTCTGGGATGAGGTTTGTGAATCATCGGACCATGGTAAACGCCCTCATTGCGGCAATGGATTGACCATTAGACTAAGCGGGGTTATGTCTCTGTACCTGGAAAGGAGGGGGACCCAAGAGCAAACAATGGTTTGAGTGTACAGTATTGGCCAGAATGTATGACTCATGATTTTTTGACTGTACTTTACCATCACACAGTGTTCATTCATTTTGATTGGTCAAATCGGATGGCACATTTTTTTATGATCAAAGAGTATTCATTTTTATTAAGTGAGATTTAGCTGTGAATTATAGTGATACAAAGTATAGTAACAGTGACTATGGTAAAAGAATTTCATCAAAAATGCATGTGCAGATCAAAATTCTCCGTAAAGTAAGATACAGCACTCAGAAAATCACTGCCAGATTGCAACTAAAACAAACAACAGTTGCCAGGTCGATAAGTAATTTTAAAAGGACCAATTAAAATGAGTCTATTATGTGCAAAATGAATGCACATGGGGTGATGGAAAAGTACAGGAAAAAGAATCATGTGAGTCATTTATTATGGCCAATACTGTATACATAACTCTACTTTGGATTAGATTTCAATATTTTGCAAATAGACTAACCTCTCATCTACAGACCCTCCAACCAATAGACTTCAAATGCAATGGACAAAATCTACAAGGGTATTAATGGTATGTGAAATGCAAACAGATTTGTCCAAGATTTGAACTCATCTTGCTGTTTCCATTTCCTACAATGATACCCATTGCACCACACACTTTATATATGAATAGAAAATATAGTTGCTTTGAAAAAGACCGCTTTATTAAAAGGTCGAAACAGATCTGTCAGCAAACTAATAACATCTTTTGTTTTTTCTAAAAATTTTCTATTCATACTGTCGGATTTACTTCCCTTTACTTCATATATATATATATATATATATATATATATATATATATATATATATATATATATATATACGCTCCCAATTTCGGTTGAGCACTTTATTTAGGAGGGATTTAATTGCAAATTCACCGTATTCGTCGTTCAGCTAAATCTCAATTTGTTTACAAAGTTTGAGACCTCTAGGTGAAGTTCATTTCCGCTTAGAAATGTAGCGATTAAATAGCCTGCTATACTTGGCAGCTGACTGTGGCCGTATGGGTGAGAGGTTTGGCGAGCGTAAGTTCATTCGGGTCTCAAACCCAACCAGAGGTAGCTGCTAAAAATGGTATAACTATACTGATGAGAGGTAATACCTCGAAACACGTGTCTGTAGTTTACTCTATTATATATATATATATATATATATATATATATATACACACACACATACACACACTGTTTTATATAAGTAGATTTAAACTTTTTGATCAAAAGATTTTAGAATGCAAAGGAAATTCCAATTCATCACAGATCAGAAAGAAATTTAAAAGAAAGATTAAGAGAAAAAAGAACCTAATATTCATTTAACTCTTAACGTCCTATACTGCCTCATTCCGCCTGGCCAGAAGTCACATTTGTTTTCCTAATCCACCCCAAACGATAGCCTTTGTTTAAATGTAATATTAAACATATCTAGAAGTCTTTATTTTTAGGGAAATAACAGGTAACTTTAAATGAAAAGGTCATTCTTAGCCATTTTTTTGATAAATCCTTAGAGGAAAAGGGCTCTGAATTTAGAAAATTCTCAACAGGATGTTAAGAATTAAAAGAGAAGAAATATTTATCCATATTGGTGTTTGATAAACTTGTTAGCAGGCAGATGAAGCTGGGAATTTCTGCTGGTGCATCAAACGACTTTAATGGGAGGAGATTATGGATTATATGATGCAACCCCCCCCCCAAAAAAAAAAAGCCATCAACAACTTACTTGGATTTCCATTTCTTCAAATTCTTTGTCTAATTCTTCTTCACGTTCCTGAAAAAAGAGCAAAAGGAAAACAAAATTGTCAGAAAGTTTTTAATTTGATTAGGAAAACAAAAATAATAAACTGTAATCGATATTATCATCTATATATTAAAAAAAGCTTTATACATATAAAAAAAAAGAAAAAAGGGCGTTGGGGAGGCTTAAAGTCGGTATCAGCCAATCAGCGAGAGAGTCTATCCCGTTTTCACTAGCACTAGACCAAGGAGATTGTTTTTGCATCTGAGGTGAAATGCCACACCTACCATCAGCTGCTTACTTTATCACACAGATCCCTGTGATACTCATAGGCTGAGTTGGCGAGGGCTGGTATCAAACCAGGAACCTTGTGATTCCTAGGCAGGTGCTCTATCGATTGAGCTACAAATTTTGATTTTTAGTCAGTATGTACGATATAACATTGAACAAATGCTAAATTTAGGTCCGATTTAGCAGCTACAAATTTGAACAAGTCAGTATGTATTATACACAACATTTTTTAGCCGGTATGGACCAATAAAGTAAGTTGTTGGGGTAGCCTAAAGTCGGTATCAGCCAATCAGCGAGGGAGTCTATCCCCTTTTCACTAGACCAAGGAGATTGTTTTTTTTTGCATCTGAGGTGGAGCACCACACCTATCAGTTACTTACTTTACCACACATATCACCGTGCTACTCTTACGCTGAGTTGGTGAGGGCCAGTATCGAACTAGGAACCTTGAGGCTTCTAGCTGAACGCTCTACCGACTGAGCTTAAAGTTGAATAAATGCTAAATTAAGATTCCATTTAGCTGCCATAATTTCTAAAATCAGCGCACATTATACACAAGAAATTTTCAATGGAGAGATGTTTACTTATTCAAATATTTTCCTCAGAATTTGCTGTGTATTTTCAATGGAGAAATATTTACTTATTGAATCAAAACTGCCAAATATTTTCAAAGTCCAAAAGTCTATTTTTCTTATGCATAAAATATAAAATCAAAAGAAAAATATCAATTTGACAACAATCTGTATTTTATAATTAAGCATAGAAATATTTACCTTTTCTTTTTCTTCTTCTGGAATGACAATTTCTTCTGTCTTCTCCCAAAGTCGTATCGTTTTGTCATGAGAAGCTGTGGCAATAAAATTACTACTGGAACTGATTGTAAGGCAACGGATTTCATCTTGATGACCCTAAACACCAAAACAGAAAAACAATTTGAAATCAAGCAACAAAAAAAAAAACTACTCCAACCCTCTAACAAAAACGGAAAAAGAATTAAATAAGATTCACTGACTTGGTACATCAACACCTAGTGGTCTTTTGGTGAGGAAACTTAGTATACTAACATATAATCCAACACCCACTATGTGAGCACCACTTGGTCTGATAATCACATAGGAGAGAAACTAAGTCACCAAGCACCACTGACTTTGTGTCTGCGTTATTCTAACTTAGATCTACATATGCTCTATCAAAAAAAAAAAAAAACAAACAAAGTTGTTTGGCATTTGACGGCAATTTACCTGTAATGTCATTATAGGTAAGAAGTTGTCTCCATCCCACTGTCGGATTTTCTTGTCTTTTCCACACGAGAAGAACATATGAGTGTTTGGTATAAACTTTACACATGTCACACTGTCAGGAAAAAAGAAAAAGAAAAATTGATTTAGAAGAAGAAAAAAAAATAAAACAAAAAAAGAAGTCATTTTTATTCTTAAACAACAAATAACATCAGAAAGGTGTAGCTTTAAAATGCATAATATAGTAGTCCCACTTACCCACTATACATAATGAGAGTAATGTGTTCAAGAGAAAGTATTTTAATCAGCATTATCATTTAGAAATTGATTAAAATAGCCTAATTGATGACAGAGTAATAAAACTTAACCTTTTGAAAAACAAATGTTTAATTTGTATTATTTAGATTTTTCAGACTATTGTCCCCATCTTTTATATATATATATATATATATATATATATATATATATATATATATAGGGTGTGTCAAAAAAGCATCAAGATTTTTTGCACTTTTTGACACATCTTGTATTCTGAAAAAAAAAAAAAAAAAAATGTTCTATTCATTCTTCATTTCTATCTTGGTAAATACAGCTTTAAACTTGGTACTTTTTTTACCCATCTTGTATTCTGAAAAAAATTAATGAATGGAACATTATTTTTTTTCATGAAGTACAAAAGATCTTGATACTTTTATCGATTACTTGTATGTATGTGTATATATATATATATCAGCACCTCATTTCATAATGGAATTGAAAATTGGAAATGATAACAATATACAAATAAAACATTTTAGTAATGGGTAATGCTAAATGATCCAGAAAAAAAAAAATTGTAACTATTGTCAGCCATTGACTAAGGTCTAAATGAAGCAAAATAACTGTCAGAATGCAATAGAAATAATTTTTTAAAATAATTTAATTTGAGGGGTTCTTAACATTTCTGTCTACCTAACAGATCAGGGGGTTAGGGGTAAAGGAACTACAACTATGTTGGCTACAGGGCCTGAACAGGAAGGCAAAAGACATTGTAGCCAATACAGTTGGAGCTCCTTCACCCATAACACCCTGGTATCAATAAACCAGAATAATACCATGATTAATATCCAAACATTACTTTTCTCATCTCTTAGCCCTTCAGCATCATTTCCCTAAATTCTCAAGTCATATCTTTTTAAACTGCAGCCCACCCTTTTATGTAATAATAGACTGACTAACATTTTTCTAAGAATTGTGCAACATGAAAATTTAAAAAGGTTTATCCATTTTTAAAAAGGTGACATTTTTTGCATGTTGTGCACAAGTTTTCTGTGTGTCCATTGGGTTGATACTTAAGATGGATATGACCTGAGAATTTAAGGAGATGCTGCTAAAGGGGTAAGAGAGGGTTAATGATTTGACATGGAATTACCTATTACTAAAATTCTCATTGTGTTTGTATGAATATAAGATGTGAAAAATTCTCTATTTTAAACTTTTAAACCTCTGTAAATACTTTTAGTAGATAACCATGTAAGATGTGATCAATACTGTATTTCAAAGTTTTAAACCTCTGTAAATACTTTTAGTAGATAAACATGTTTTATTTGTATATTGTTATCATTTCCAATTTTCAATTCCATAATGAAATGTGGTGCCGATATTGAGATTGTATAGTGTCAGAATTTTGCAGGCAATATGATCGTTACGTTTTTAAGGGCCATCCTTTGGCCTTAAAGCAGAAGTGCTTATCCAGTGGAATTGGATCCTTAATACAGAGTCCCTCGATAATGAATCCTTTGGTTCCTCTGGTAAAAAGTTCTCAGTTCCTGGTATAGAGTCCTTCGATAATGAATCCTTTGGTTACTTTCGTAATCGTATAACTCCTTCCTGAGTTTTGGTAAAGGTCCGGTAATCCTATGTCCGTCCTCAGTGAGCGCAATTGTAATTATGACCAGTGGGGGGGGGGGGGTAAGTATTCTATCAGCCACGCAGTATGTTTAGTGATTGGCCAAGGAGTCAATCACGTGACCTTGGCTAGTCTATAAATCCAGGTGGGGAATTAGAGTACATCTTATATCAGAAAAACTCCAACAATGATTGATTCAAGGGAATTATTGTTTCTATATTATTTTAGATATATCCAACCACCAACATAATCCTGATCATTTCTATTTCACTCTGACAATTATTTTGCTCCATATAAACTTTATTCAAAACCTGAACAGAAACTCTTAAAACATAAAAGTGCAAAATTTTAACTGATATTGTAGTTTTGGTTCTGAGCAAAAACCAAACTTTCTCTTTTGTACAAATAATGTTCAATATATGTAAAATAATAATAATAGAAAAATATTTTTGTCATTGATGAAGTGGCACATTGGGATTTCCCCACCTATTGATCTTGCTATGACAAAAATCAGAAATCATTAAAAACTTAAAATTGATTAATTTTTTAGACTTTTTTTTTTCGATTTGTCAGGCCAAAAAGCTTTTCTAAACCAATTTTTAGGAGTAGAGAAGCTCTAGAACTCATTTTACAGACAAAAATAGATTACAAAAAGTTACCATTTAAAAAAATAATTCAAGAGCTAAAGAAAAAAAAAAAAAAAAAAAAAAAAAAAAAAAAAATCGACATAACTTGGCCAATTTTGGGAATTGGAATCTCAAATTTTGGGGATTGTCTTACTTTAACATAGTCCACACCTGGATAAATTGAAGTGGGTGGGTGACATGTCCTGGATGATTTGACATGGAATTACCCATAACTCAAAATTACCACTATATATGACTTTTTTTGTACTTGGTCAGGCCACACTTATAAGATGGATACAAATAACTGATTTAGTTAAAGATCTAGAAATCTATTTTGAGATTTTTTAAGGTATTTACTCACCTGCCATCATGAGCAAAGAACGACTTGTGACAATCACCAAAATCTAAGCCCCACAACTTGACATCTCGGTCAGCAGAACCTGTGACAATACATTCACTGTCTGATGATACATCAAAGCAAAGAACCGGCATACTGTGGCCATACAGCGATACAAAGAACTGAAAAATAAAATAAATAAATAAAATAAAATGATAGCAAATATCCTTATCTAAAGTTAATTAAATTAGTCAGGGTGGCCTAAAGTCGGTATCAGCCAAAGAAGTCTATTCTCTTTTCACTAGTGCTAGACCAAGGAGATTGTTTTTGTGTCTGAGGTGGAGCACCACACCTACCATCAACTCCTTACTTTACTGCATAGATCCCTGTGCTACTCATACACTGAGTTGGCGAGGGCTGGTATTGAACCTGGAACCTTGTGGTTCCTAGTCGGACACTCTACCGACTGAGCTAAACCGGCCCTACAAATAATTTGCAAGGGATCAGGATTTCAAGTATTCTTATCTACTTCTATTAATTTATATACAATTATATGGTTTCAAGCATTCCGATCAAATACTAAAAATTTTCAAGCAAATCTATTTGCCATATAGTTGGGACCCTAACAGTTACTACCGCTCTCGTTTGGTTTGGTTTGGTTTGTTTTACGGCATATCAACTTCGGTGAGTCATTTAATGCCGACAAAGTTGTGAAATAAATTCATTCTTAATGCATAATACAATTTTGTTTATAAACTCATATTTAATAAGAATCTTGAAATAAGAATTCAAGATTTACTTCTCACATAGATACAAACAAATGGTGAAATTTTGGAAAAAATTTGAGGACCTTCGGGTGGGACCCTAGGTAGGTGAAAATAGCTGGAATGACCCAGTTTGTAATCATTAGGTGTAAATTTGTAACTGACTTATAGAGGTTGAGGATCAAGGGGTCATTATAAACAGTTCACCACTTTCTTCATGGGTGGAATTACCAGTAAGAAATATTCTGATCATTCTCACACACACACACACACACACAAAAAGGGGGGGGGCAAAAAAAAAAGAAAAAGAAAAGGAAAAAAAAGGAAAGAAAGGGAGAAAAAAAGAAGAACAAAAGAAAAAAGGAAAAAAAAAAAAAAAAAAGGAAAAAAGAAAAAAGAAAAAGAAAAAAGGAAAAAAAAAAAAAAAAGGAAAAAAAAAGAAAAAGAAAAGAAAAAGGAAAAAAAAGGAAAAGGAAAAGAAAAAAAGAAAAAGAAAGGAAAAAAAAAAAAGAAAAAAGGAAAAAAAAATATGAATGCAAAAGAAAAAACAAAAACAAAGAAGAAGATTCCTCCTTGTTGTAGCCATTTACCTTCAAAGTGTCAGTATAAAATAATTTGACTGTATTATCCATGAGGGCCACACATACCAAAAGGCTGTTGGGACTGAAAGAAAAAAAGAAAAAGGAGAGATAATTTGTCTGAATTTTTGAGATGAGGCTCGACAATTTGTATTATTTAGATTTTTCCGACTGTTGTCCTCATCTTTATTGTTATATATACAACATATGGAGGTATGTGGTGTAATGGTTAGAGTCGTAGGAAATGGACCTGTCGACCAGAGTTCAAATCCTAGACAAGTCTGTTTGCATTTCACATAGCGCTAATACCCTTGGGAAAGGTATGAATCCTCCAGCTATGGGTAAATAGTTGGGCAAACTGGGCTCTTCAACCTTGGTTAGGTAACCAATCTAGGAGAAGGAAAACTCTGAATTCAAACCTGTTAAACTCCGCTTAAGAAATTGGCCTTGTGTCACATCCTGCTCATGCAGAGGGGTAGGTAAATATATATATAGGTAAATATATATATATATATATATATTTCCGCTTAGGAATGTATCAATTAATTATTCTCTTAAAGTTGACAGCCGCTAATGGCTATCCTTTCAAGGCTTTTATAAAAGATGATTCAACTATTCAACTTTCGTCTTACCATACAGTCAGTTTTTGGCCCACTGGAGTGACAGGGTGTAAACGACTTTTATTTTTTCCTCAGATTAGGTAATTTTCATTTGCGAGCAGCAATATCAATCTATTTTCAGGGAGTATGATGAAATTTGTTTGCCCTTGAAAAATATTATCATCAGATTTTTTTTTAATCCCAAATATCTGTGTGGTCTGGAGAAGATGGGTGGGGAAGTAGAGTTTGACATAAATACAGCTAAACTCCAGCACTGAGGCAGTTAGAACCCGGGCCCTAGAGGTGTTAACGTCGGTAGCAGTAGTTAGCCCGAATCCACAACGGGTGAAGTCAGTAGCAGCCAATTGGATAGACAGCAAGTCTCACACACCCCTTCTTTCATCCGCGTCTTGTTTACAAACACTTGTAGTTGTTGTTTGTTTTTAATCCTTGTGAACCTGTCTTCTGACTTGTGCCTTCAAATCGGCCAGCACAGAATATCACAACGTTTGTGAGTCTAGATATTATGCATTGAAGGTGCAGAGCGCAGAACGGGTCGTCTCACACAGTGAGATCATGGATATCTTATATAATGGAGATTGTGTGTTTTTCTGTCTGTAACCGAAACTAAATCACTATCAAGTCAAATTCCTTAGTAATTGACGTCACATTCACATGAATTTATCCTTATTCTAAATTCAATTATTAATAAAATTTTTACATTATTTATACTGTTAACCATATCTACATACTAATAACATGCAATTGTATTTATATATACAACAAAATAGCGGTTTACATTGTGAACAGGAAGGCTAATTTGCATATTGATATTAAAAATGTCATTTTAATAAATATATGCTTAGTATTATTGTTTCTAACTGTTTGGTTTTTTAATGATATAAGCACAAATTCTTCAATGAATCTTAAATGAAATCCATTAACAAGAAAATAACTGTAATTTTATTCTTTACTTCCTCTTTTAACTAAATACTTAAATTAGAAAAAATAACAATGAAAGATGAGATGATGGAAGAGTAATTTCATTGTTCTATTTTTCGATATATCATCTGTTTCAAATTTTTATCTGCATTCTTATTAGTTTCATTAGCGTTTCTAATTTAATACGATATTTCATTACATTAAAACTTACATACTTGCACCCACTATATTTGCTAGTTATAATAATAATGGAATTATTATTTTGTTTCATTTGATTTGCACAAGTGTGTAAAATTGCACCATAAATACTGTAAGAATAATTTTCTGTCGCATTATGTCAATCATCCAGTTTATCATTGATAGATAAGGTCAAGGGGTTAAAGAGTATCAAAACTACAAATGGATTATGAACATTTCTACGTGAAACTTGACAAACAGTAATAAAAAGATTGGTTAAATCGTACTTAATGGACCTAAATTCCACCATCGTATGTCACCTCGCCGAAAGAAAAAGAAATACCAAAAATCAGGGAATTAACCGAATTTAATGAAATTTTCAGTGTTGATATATTAATGAATAAAAGATATAATGTACAGTTATTTTATTTAAAAACTTTTACATTTTTTCAGGTCAGTTAACTTTGAACCACGTATCTTGAGGTGTAACACAGATTCTCAAAGATACGTGGTTCAAAGTTAACTGACATGAAAAAAATGTAAAAGTTTTATAAATAAAATAACTGGTGCATTATATCTTTTATTCATTAATATATCGACACTGAAAATTTCATTAAATTCAGTTAATTCCTTGATTTTTAGTATTTTTTTTTCTTTCGGCGGGGTGAAATACGATGGTGGAATTTAGGTCCATTAAGTTCGATTTAACCAAAATATTTATAGTATATAGGGATACAGGTGATAGTCAAGAAGTATTTTTTAGTACATACCAATCAACATTGTGAAGTACTTAATTTATTGTAGTTATTCCCAGTTTAAAATATCCAGTGTCTTAATATCATCCTTTTGGTTTTGAACAGTTTTGGGTCTAATGAATCAAAGATTGCTTACCTATAAATGACGGCTAAAACACCTTCATCCATTTGCAAAGTCCGTTGATGTTTTAAAGTCAGTTGTTTACTGAAATAAAAAAATTGGAAAAAAATCAGAGAAATATTAAACTTTTTTTCTTCAGAATAATAGATTTGGGTTGGCATATAAACCATGTGGTTTATTTAACTCTTAACGTCCTATACCGCCTCATTCCACCAGGCTGGAAGTCACATTCCGACCCAAACGATAGCCTTTGTTTAAATATAATGTTAAACATATTTAGAAGTCTTTATCTTAAGGAAAAATAACAGGTAACTTTAAATGAAAAAGGCATGTTTATCATTTTTGATAGATCCTTATAGGAATGGGACTCTGGACTTTAAAAATTCTCAACAGGATGTTAAGAGTTAATGCCAAATCTTTTTTTGTTTATATATATGATTAAACCCATCCCTTCCTTTTCATCTCCGCTCTTTACCACACATCCAAACCCTCCCCACTTTCTTTTCCTTTATCTCATCTTATCACTCAGTACTCCCCCTCCTCCCTCATCGCCTGCCTAAAAAAGTTACCTTTCAGTATAAAAGTAGACTGTAAAAAGCTTTTGGTCTTCACAATAAATTTTTGATAAAGCTTCACTAAATACTGAGGCAAAATATCACTTGAATTTAGTTGTTGTGTTGTTATATTCACTTTTTCTCTATTTTCAACCACATTTTGTCTGATTCACTCAATCCTTCATTCCTCATATTTGTAAGGGAAAAATAACAAAAGAAAATAACATTTTTAGTTGATATTTTAAAGTAATATCTTATTTCCTGATTAAGTAAAAAATTTAATATTAATTTTCACTACCTTTTCTTTTTCTCGAGCAAATACAGGAAACCTATTAACTTATAACTTTCACAATTCGTACAAGTTCTATTTTGACAGCATTCATTTTAGTATCTACCTAAGAATATAAGGTGTGCATCACCATTATAAGATCTATAAATATCATTCTGCTCTATTCTTGTGATGCACACCTTACATTCTTAGGTAGATACTAAAATGAATGATTCAAAAAACAAGCCCTCTATGAAAAGTAAAATTGAAACTAAGAAAAGACAGAAAGTAATAAAAAAAAAAAATAAAAATTTGAACACAGACCCTGTTAGTGTCAACCCCCCATCAAATTGCCCCACTTTGGGAACCACTGGTCTGAATTGAAAAACTTGATGGAATTATTTATTTACCTTGACATCTTGTCTCATTTTCTGTCAGTAACCATTCAAAACTCCAAAATTTGACACATTTATCTCCACTGCCAGAACAAATTCCATTCTGAAAAAAAATTAAAAAAAAAAAAAATAAATAAATAAATAAATAAAAATTAAAATAAATAAATAAAAATAAAAAAAAATAAAAAAATAAAGGAATGTTTAACACTCTTAGAAAAATCATTTTCTCTTTATATTAGTTTTATAGAATATCAACCCTTAGTATTATTTGGATTATTCGGATTATTGTCCTCATCTTTATTGTTATCTGTACACTTTGGCTGATGTGCCCTCCAACCTTCTTTAGGTATTTCTTGTTCAACTTGGGAAAATTCTTGTCGTAATCGGGAGCCATTACACAGATAACAATAAAGATGAGGACAATAGTCCGAATAATCTTAATAATACTAATTATCAAGCCTCAACTAAAAAATTCAGAGAAATAGAGGATGAAAGGAAGGAAAATTTAATGAGATTATGAAATGCATTAAGATAAAGCATTTCAATATTAATAAAAAAAAGAAATATTTCTATTTTTTAGATAATCTTAGTAATTAGAAAAAATCTACATGAATATGTATGTATATATTCATAGTTGATTTATGATTGTAATCGAAATTTTCAATCTATATTCAAACAATAATGAATGCAATAAAAAAAACAAACACTGGATTAAGACCAGCAAAGTTATTTCTAAATGATGAGGATTGACAATATTTTGTAAAACAATTTAATTTGTTTGTATCATTTGAATTATTCAGACTATAGTCCTCATCATTTACTGTTATCTGTACACCGTTTTGGCTGATGTGCCCTCCGGCCTTCTTCAGGTATTTCTTGTTGAACCTTCCAATTGGACACATGGTGTAGTGGGTATAAGTGTTTGGTAAATACAGTTCTAAGTGACAGTTATCTCAAGGCTGCAGGTTCAATGCTGGTCAAGGGCGACGGTAACATCGAATAATAATTAGCACAGCTGACCTAGTCATGGTTAGCAGAATGAGAACAGTATACTCCCATGGATTGAATAAAGGGTTAGGTTCAAAGTTCCTTGATGGCTCCTGATTACAACAAGAAGGTTCCCAAGTTTCGAAAAGAAGATTCCTGAGTCTGACAAGAAATACCTGAAGAAGGTTGGAGGGCACATCAGCCGAAACGTTGTACAGATAACAATAAAGATGAGGAAAATAGTCCGAAAAATACTAATAATAAAAATGATCAAACCTCATCTAAAAAATTAAGAGAAATTTAATTTATTTATGACATAAAATTAAACAGATTTTTATTAGTCAATAAGTCAGTGGTTAAGATAATAAAAATAATGGTAAAAAAAAAACTGGTTGAATATTTGTTCTTTTGTTGTTAGATATGTTAAGGGAAAGGTGAAAAGAAAACAGAAATAGAAAAGGTGTGTAATTGTCAATTTTACCTTGTCAGGTGACATATGAATTCCCCAAACTGGTTGATCATGGGCATCAAAAGTCTCAAGCAGGGTTGCAGTTGCAATTTCAAACAATTGAAGTTTCCCAGTCTGATAAAAAAAAAAACAGCATTGAATTTTGATATCAGGAAATAATTTCACAAAAAAAAAAAAAAAAAGTTATTGGCATGTTTACATTTGAATATGATTTCATTTCTCCTATTCAATAGTTTCTTCCGGTTTTTGAATTTTATTATTTTTTCCTCCAGACAAAGGTGGCATTTGTTTTAAAATCCTGTTGGTATTTTTGTCTTTTTTATGATTTGCCATTTTATTTGTGGGTCTCCAGGTGTGAGGTCTTTCAATCAACAAAGATCAGACTGACGAGACAAAGAAATGTCGAAATAAATTTAAATTTATATCTACACCAAGGTATATATATGTCACACTACTTCATTTATTATATGGTTTAATATGAATAAGCTTTTTTCAAATAACTTTTGCTTTACTTAATGTTTTACTAAAATTAGGGTAGCAGGGGTTATCTAAAAAAAAAATACAGGTATGGGTTCTGTGATTTTTGGAAAATTGTATAAGGGTTTTGTGGCAAAATAATTTGGGGAAACACTAATAGAGAAAAAACACAAAAGACTTAATATCAAAGACATGAAAACATTAAAGAAGAATGTCTTACCTTTGTTCCAATGATACAAAGTCGATCTCCAGGAAGGAAAAGAGAGCAGAGGGCGTAATCACATTCGATTGTTGAGATGCATTGTAAATAAGTTCTGTCCAAAAACAAATATAACAAAATTAATATTGAATTTCTTGTCATATCCTCAGTAAATTGAATAAGCAACAATTGGACCATATTACCTTAAGGCACCCCTTTTCTATTTTGTGTCATTAGGTCATTTTTTTCATTTACACCGTCAATATCTGGTTGTTTGTTAGGGTTAGGGTTAGGGTTAGAACCCCTAACCCTAACAAACAACCAGATATTGACGGTGTAAATGAAAAAAATGGCCTAATGACACAAAATCGAAAAAAGGTAATATGGTCCCAACAATTCTTCATAAGAAGTTTCTAATATTTGAATTCTTACTGATTATTTCCTACCAGGTGATGATTTTATTTGCCATATTTCTCACTTAAACGCCAACTTTGGCAGCCATTAAGCTCAATAAAATGTTACGAGTAGCTCTGCTTGGGTAATTTGATCAGTGCAGAAAAGCATCTGGGAGCTGACAGTAGGTGTAGTGATCCACCTCAACAAGAAAAATCTCCCTGGTCTAGCACTTGCTGTTCAGTCCATACTGTCAATAGGCAATTCTGCAGACTTTACTTCATAATTAATTGCAAATAAATAAGAGGAAGTACTCTAACGGATATTATTAGGTATTATTTATTACTAAACTCTACCAATCCTTCGTAAACAAATAGGGGCTGGTTTAGCTCACTCGATAGAGCATCCGCCTTGGAACCACAAGGTTCTAGGTTTGATACCGACCCTCGCCAAATCAGCGTATGAGTAGCACAGCTTGGATCTGTGTGGTAAAGTGGGGAGCTCAGACCCAAAACAATCTACCTGGTCTAGTGCTAGTGAAAAGGGGATAGACTCCCTTGCTGTCTGGCTGATACTGCTTACTTTACTTTTTGACTTTACTCTTTTTTAGGTGAGCATGATATTTCCATATTTTTACCATAAAAAAAAAAAAGAAAAAAGTTTGTTTGTTTTACGGCATATCAACCTTGGTGGGTTATTTAATGCCGACAAAGTTTTGAAATAAATTCATTCTTAATGGAGACTCAGTTTTTTTATAAATACATTTTTCTATTTTAACCCATAGATGGGAACCTAACAGGTACTACCACTCCAGATCAGAGTGGACCAGGGAGCAATGGTGATGAAGGGGTGCTCCACATTCCTCAGACCTCCAAAAATGGAACCTCACCATCTGGTAGAGTTTAACATCATTTTCAGGACATGTAGACCCTCAGCCACTGCCTTCTAGCACCCATATGATAAAAAGGGTTGGGATAATCATATAGGCTTGACATGACCAGCCGATTGATTGGAGGGGGCCTCTCTGACCGTCCATCTAGCCTAAGTAAGAGCCTAAGTGGAGTGTTGCATGTCATGGACTGCTCATCCACCAAGATTCCATCCACGGCCAGCAGGTGGACCCATTTGGGGGGAGGGGTCTTACCCCTCTGCAGAGGTGCAGTCGGTGTATTCTAGAGCCCCAGGCGACAGGGCTTAGAAGATAAAAGAAAAAAGATTTACCGATTCCAAATTTTTATACAGTCGGCGCTAGCTGTGAGAATAGCCGTATTGTCTGAACTGAAGCACATGGTACGGATATCTGTGCGATGCCCAAACGAGTGGAGAAGTTCTCGCTCTGGTGCCTCTTGCCATGGGGAACTCAGATCTACATGGTACCAGGACAAAGTATTGTTGGAAGAAAGGCAAACAATCTACAAGAGAGAGAAAGAGAAAAATTTGAAAAAAATGTATTAACAAGAAGAAAGGAACATGAAATAGTTTGATATTTCAAGAATGAAGGCAAGCTTAGAGATAAGTAGCTACCACCAATTTTCCCTGTGAAATTTACCCCCACTATATTTAACACAATGAAACTTGCATAAAGGTTAATATTATCTTGAAAACATTTTGTCCAATCGAAAGAAGAAACATAAAAAAAAACTCCTGATGATTTAAACAAATTTTTTTCACCTTACAGAAATAATGAAAATTATAAACAAAAAACAATGTTTACATTTTTGCACCATTAAATCAATTGAAATTTAACGTAGCCAAAAACAAGTTGTGACTAGAGGCTTTTTAAAAAATTCTATGAAAAATCAATTAATGGTCCGATTTTCACAAAAACATACCTTTGATGAAATAGTTTTTCCTAAAATATATTAGGGGAAATATTTTCTTTTACGAGGTCTTTATTTTATGAAATATGAAAAAATGAACCAGCAAAAAATGATTTTTACTTTTTTCTATAAAGATAAAAGTTTGAATAATTATATCAGAAGATTTTTATAAGTTTAAATGCCAGAGTTTTTTTTTAGTAAAAGAACGATGAATACAGAATTCTGCTAAAAAAACATTAATAAAGAAACTGATCCTGTTGTAAAAAATGAACTGTTTTACTTATTAGTAATTTTTCCCCAATCGGATAATTTGATCTTAGAATTTACTGTTTTTCTTTGTAACAACTCTTTATGTTGGTTATTTCTTTTTGCAAGATTTAAAAAAAAAAAAACTTAAAAAATATTTATGTTTCTTCCTTCAATATGGCCTAAACTGATCACGTGACCTATTTTGGTGGTACCTAGAGATAAGGGATATTTAAGATATTGTCTATAATTTTAAGAAGAGTGAAGTCATTAATGTACCAAAAATCGTTGTTTGAATTTCTGAGGTGAGGAAATATTAAAATCAGACACTGATGTACTTAGCCTGTTGTTCTCATCTTGGTTGTTATTATAGTCAATGTTTTGGCTATTGTACTATAACAACAACCAAAATAAGGATACTAGTTCAAGTACATAAGTATATAATAATGTAACATTATGGCTCTCATGTCGGAATGGAGTGATGATGTGTCATATAGAAACAATTGTTATATATTTCTCATTTTCTGTACTACCTAGAGAGGCTCGAATCTGATTGCTGGGCTGATACTGAGTTGACTGACAATTCCTTGATGTTTGTAGTCTGGAAATCAACTTGGAGTGCTAAAGGACATTTTGCCTTGAGCAATTTACAGTTTTTAGTCATAACACAAGGCGAAATCTTTTTTCTCATGAGATATTTATTTCCCCCCCACCAAGTCAAAACTGCCAGAGCGAGAGCCCATATCTCACTCAGTTAACACATTGTCTCAAACTCTCCTAACATTCTCACTTCTCACTCTACCTTCGCCACATGAAACTTCTCAACCAGTAGAAAAAAATTCCATGTGAAGTTGTGCTGATTCATCCTTAAAAATTTCCATGCTAACCTACTGGCTCTTTCCATTCTCTCTCTCTCTCTCGTTACAATAATAGTAATTCCTCACCTCAGAAAATTTAAAAAAAAAATTGGTACAGACCTGATGTAGTATACAAATATCAGATTAGTACAGGTGATGAGTTGTGTTAACTAAACATGGAATTGGAATTTATACAATTTTTCAAATGATTCTTAGAATTTATCATTTTAGTCTTGAGAAAAGAAAAAAAAGAAAAAAAAGAAAAAAAAAAAAAAGGATTCTTCTAACATATATCATTCCTTAAACATACCTTTAAGAGATTCCTTTCTAAAACACAATCAAAACTGTGTCCTTTTTTAGCAACTTTAAAATCTCCAAATTTTTTGAAGGCATCGTTCAGTGTTAATTTGGCTTCTCCTTCTGAGTTTTCACTAAAAAAAAAGAAAAAAAAAGAAAAAAAAAGGATAAAATAAAGTTACAAAAGTTTCCACAAAATATCATCAACAGTAATGTGTAAGATTTTTGGGGTTTTTCACAGAGTTCCATCCCGGCCTCCTGCCTCAAAAACCTAGACAGTGGCTGCTGAAAAAAAAACAAAAAAAAAAAAACACCAGCTATGATTGAAGTCCGTAGCCAAAGCAGTGTCACTTAAAAAAAACCCCCAAAAACTAAGGTTTAGGGTTTAGTTTAATGGGAAAATAAATAATTTGGGTTGTTTTTTTCTGGTTCACCCTGTATACAGTGACCCAGAAAAAAATAGAACCCACAAGTTTTGTAATAAAACAATTAATTTTAACTAGGGGGCTTAGGGTTAGGGTTGGGTTTTTGGGAAAAACACCCTAAGTTGGTTGTTTTTTTGGGTTTTTTTTAAGTGACCCGCTTCTGCTAAGGACTTCAATCATAGCTGGTGTTTTTTTTTCAGCAGCCACCGGCTAGCAGTTTTTAAGGCAGGAAGCCGGGACGGAACTCCGCGAAGAGTACCGATTTTTGTTATGCATTATTCATATTCTATTTATTTTTTTACTAATATATCTTTCATCTTAATTTTATTTCATTTTAACTATTCAGACATCAGCCTATGGCCAGTAGAAGAAGAATATATTGGATGTAGAAGAATATATCAGCTAAAAGATGTTATATTAAAAATCAACAACAAAGAAAAAAAATTAAGTTAAAACTAATAAAATATGTGTAATAATAAAAAAATCCTTTAACCATATGATCTCAAAATAACTTAAAAATAATTAATTTTATCTTTTTTGTATTTTGTTTGGAAAAGAAAAAAAAACAATGAAAGATATTCAGGTATATTTTTTGGTATTTCGGGGACGTTCTTGCTGAACACAGGAGCGTTCACACAACTTCGAACCAAACCCTTTATTTAATATTTAATCCAACAATCTACTGCAATGGATTAAATAATGTGTTCAGTTTGAAGTTTGATGAAGGCTCCTGAGTTTGACAAGAAACACCTGAACAGGTCTGGAGGGAACATCGGCCAAAACATTGAAGATGAGGACAATAATCCCAAAAATCTAAATACAAATTATCAAAAATTCAGACGATTAATAGATAATATAAAGGACCAGTTTAGCTCAGTCGGTAGAGTGTTCAGCTGGGAACTTCAAGGTTCCTGGTTCAATACCGGCCCTCGCTAACTCAGTGTATGAGTAGCACAGGGATCTGTGCGGTAAAGTGAGGAGCTGATGGTAGGTGTGGCGCACCACCTCAGACACTAAAAAAACAATCTCCTTGGTCTAGTGCTAGTGAAAAGGGGATTGACACCGACTTTAGGCCACCCTGACAACTTTACTTACTTTTACTTAATAGATAATATAAGTTTATTACTAAGCATTTTATATAAGTAATACTTGATTCAATATCAAGTTGGAAATGCAGATAAGGGCTGATACTTGATATTGTTTTTACTTACTTTTTCCGACGCATTTTCTTTTGTCTTTTTGTTAAACGTTTCTCAAGTTCTTCATCTGTGGCCAATAAAAACACTTCAATGCTATTGTCATTGTTCTAAGAAAGAAAGAAAAAACAAAAAAAAGAAAAGAAATTATAACATTTCTTCAATTCTTTTCATCCATGAAAAAAAAAAGTAGTGGGTGGATTCAACCTGCTATTTTTATTTATTCTTATTTATTTATTATAATAAAATTCTTATGCTTGCTTTACAGTTTAAAATCAAGTAAATACATTTAACTCTTCACATCCTGTTGAGAATTTTCTAAGTCCAGAGCCCCATTCCTATAAAGATTTATCAATAAATGGCTAAAAATTTCCTTTTCATTTAAAGTTACCTGTTTATTTCCTTTAAACCAAAGACTTCTAAATATGTTTAATATTACATTTAAACAAAGGCTATCGTTTGGGGTGGATTAGGAAAACAAATGTGACTTCCGGCCAGGTGGAATGAGGTGGTATAGGATGTTAAGAGTTAAGCAACTTATATGTATCAATTTTATTATAAGAGACTTTTCTTTTATGAACTTTCTGAAGATCTTTTTTCCTCCCAAAATAGGTTAACAACTAATACTGAAAATTGCAAGGTGGTGACTTCAGTTTTACTAGTACTGTGATATTCTAAAACTTTGATTTTGCTTTGTGGTAGTTAAAAAAAAAAATTAAAAGCTAGCTTTGGTAAATAAGGTATTTAAGAGTCAATTGTTATGATTGAAATATATAGGTGGTCAAAAAATTTGGTCTCAAGATTTAGTTGGTTATAAAGGATAAAAAAAAAAATCAATTTTCTTGACCTCTCACAAGGTCGCATTAACACAAGGTCTTTTTTATGAGGAGATTTTTTTTTTATGGGGCAGACAGCAAGGATTGAACTCGCTATTCTGTAGTAATGGATCTGCAAAAATAACTTGCTAACCATTACACCAAGACGGAACACCTTGATTGGTTATAAAGTATCTCCCAATTTTAAATATAAAAAAAAAAACCAACTTCAAATCTAAAAACAAATGCATTTCAGTCATTAATATTTATCACTTCTATTACCAAACTTGTTGGCTGGGGCTATAGAATACACTGACTGCACCTCTGCAAAGGGGCTATGTGTTGGCAACCCTTGATGCTTAAGGACGGAATCCTGCTGGCTGAGCAGTTCATGACATGCAACATTGAACTCATAAAGCATAAGTTCCCAAATTATACTACATTGTACATTCATCCGAGTGGCTTTCAAATTATACACATAGAGCAACGAACAAGTACTATGATATTAACAACCACAATGAGTACTTTCCACGGCTTAAACTGTTTCAGTGACGTGCGCTACAAACTAGCATGTACCAAAATATTGCAACACTTTTGACTCACCCTAGTTTATAGACAAGCATAGTTCCCTCAAGAAATGACAATATTATTTATACTAGCAAATATATGCACCCTCCGGCTGCAAGTATTTAAGTTTTAATGCAATAAAATAGTGTATTAAATTAGAAAGGCTAATGAAACTAAATAAGAATGCAGATAAAAAGTTTTGAAACAGAGGGAGTATAATCGAAAAATAGAACAACCGAAACTTACTCTTCCATCACTCTCGTCTTTCATTGTTATTTTTTCTGATTTAAGTATTTAGTTAAAAGAGGAAGTAAAGAATAAAATGACAGTTATCTTTTCTTGTTAATGGATTTCATTTAAGATTCATTGAAGAGATGTTTGCTTATATTCATTAAAATAAAACCAAACAGTTAGAAATCAATAATACTAATCACATATTTATTAAAATCACATTTTTAATATCAATATGCAAATTAGCCTTCCCGTTCACACTGTAAACCGCTATTTTGCTGTATATATAAATATAATTGCATTATGATTAATGATATAAAACAATTTTATTAATAATTGAGGTTTAAATAAAAATAAAATCATTGAGAATGTGACGTTAATAACTAAGGGAATTGTGACTTAAGTAATAATATAGTTTCAGTTACAGACAGAAAAACACACAATCTCCATTATAATAAGATGTCTAATTATGTTACTTAAAATACTCTTGCCTCAATTTGTGAAATATGAGGGGGGGGGGTGTTCAAAATATATTGAGACTGAATCTTCACATACGAAAATATTGCAGAACTTTTGAGATTATTTGGATTATTCGGACTGTTGTCCTCATCTTTATTGTTATCAGCACAACGTTTCGTCCATTGTGCAGATGAGGACAATAGTCCAAATAATCCAAATGATCAAACTTCATTTCAAAAATTCAGAGAAATGAACCTTTACATACCAAAAGTAGTACCCAATTATTAATAATGACAAAAGTTCATTGTGAAATACTTTTATTTCTTCTTAAAAGAATCAGTGTTCAAGCTCACATAAAATATTTAATTTCAAATGCCATTTTTTAAAACAGTAAGGTAGGTACCAGTGATGCTGACAGCTTTTTAATTTAGTGTATCCTGGGATGCACAGATTTTATTTGAATGATTCCCAGGGAAATTTGATGGGTCCCAACTAAAGTTTTTAATAAAATTTCTTAATAAATTATAGAGTTTTTATCTATGTACAACTAAAGCCATCAAACGCCATCCTTGTACCCCATAAAGTGTAATTCAGGACATGTACCTATCAGCATTTCTGAGGTCCTACCTCACTGACAGTATAACCTTCCTCAATCCCCACCCTTATTTAGCCTGTGTCAGACTAAACTATGTTAAATATCTAAAAGTGCCCATTCAAATAAGGTTTTATCTTTTCTGGTGAATTTTTACTCAACTCTGGGAGAATGAAGGAGTATTAATTGTACTTACCAAACAGACGAGGCTTCTGTTCTTGGAGTCAATTTTCATCGAGAGAAGTCGTTCTTTGCTTTGTCTCATAACTGAGCCAATTTTCAGACATTTAATCGAGCAAATCTGCAGAAAAAAGAAAAGAAAAAGAAAAATTTTACATTCAATCTGAATTGAACATTCGTTTTTAAATCATGTAAAAAAAAAAAAAAAAAAAAAAATATAATATATATAATAAATATACAATAATATATAATATATATACATTATAAACATGGATAAATAAATAAATATATTTAAAAAGAAAACTTGATCAGAACATTGACCCCCCTGGAAACTGTTCAGAGACATTCAGAACGAAGTTGTTTGGTAAGTAATAAAACTCACCATAAAGTGAGCAGACTGTAGAATGCTCCTCAATCCATTAGCAAAACCAGCGAGAAGTTCAACTCCATGGATGTTTTTGTTGGTTGTTTTTGTTTCGGGGTCATCAGGAGAGAATGTGCACCGTTTCGGGGGCTTTCCTCTCAATGGTTTTATTTGCACAAATTTTTCTTCCCACAATTCATATTTTGCTTCGTTCCCATGAAAATACAATTTTATCCTGGGCCCATAACCTGTTGAGATTCTTGCAGCCATTGTTAAATCATGATTAATCTAAGTCTGTAGTAAGCCTCCAGTTGAGAGAGAGAGATTAGCCGCCTTTCCATGGTTGTTGATATTCTAGTGGCCCCAACCAGACAGTGAATCATCTTAAATGCTTTGTGTCCTGCCATTTCATTGGCTACTTTTTACCAATTCTGTTTATGTTTTATAAAGTTGTCAGGGTCGCCTAAAGTCGGTATCAGCGAGAGAGTCTATCCCCTTTTCACTAGTGCTAGACTAAGGAGATTGTTTTTTAAGGTGGAGCACCATACCTACCATCAGCTTCTTACTTTACTGCACAGATCCCTGTGCTACTCATATGCTGAGTTGGTGAGGGTCGGTATCGAACAAGGAAACTTGTGGTTCCTAGTCTTTATCTTTGTTATTTTTAATGGTTTAATGACATGGAGGATGGAATTGATGAACAGAGTTCAAATCTCTGACTGGGACAGATTGCATTCACTTTGAACTAATATTCTTGAAGAAAGGCATGAATCCATTTCTCCCTCCAGATGTGGGTAAATAGTACTATTGAAGTCAGTCTACTGTTTTTTTAATACTGTTTTAATAACAGCAGCTAACTAAGTACAACTCAAGCAGTGTCCAAGACAGTTAGTATAAATAGGAATCAAGAATGATCCATCCATGAATCTGGGTGATTTGGGTGATTCCATTCCTTGAGTTCTGCTTGACTGCTTGATTTGAATGACATTGTGGAGTCCTATATATACTTTGTCATTTTGCAGTGGACTTTGTAGCATTCGGGTTTGTATTTCAGTTACAACCGTTTGTCTTCCCAGTTCGACGGTAATTGGAACTTTAATTATTCTTCAAGTACAATAGTTGAAACCCTTTATCTCTGTATGCCTTCTGGTTTGTTCTGCGTAGTCCAAGTTTGATGATCTTTAAGTGTTATAGATAATGATTGTTAAATGGCATTGCCATTTTATACGGTGTCATGGCAACAAACACAGAAATTAGATCATTCTAATACAGATATTCAAATCAATGTTTTATTATAAAACTGAAATGCCGCCCTGTCAGCAGGACTTAGAATACACAGACAGTAGCCCCGGCAGACCCCCCCCCCTCCAAAAAAAAATGGGTTGTTCTGGTTATGACAATGTTGTGAGGTTTTAAGGGGTCAAATAAGAACAAAACGACGGGTAACAAATGTAGAAAAATGTATTAACAGAAAGTAGACAAATTCAATAGAGAGATGTGGAAATTATGTCCGACGAACAGAGTTATTGGCATACTCGCATTGGCTTACTGCTAAGCCACAATTATCCCTGTTACTTATAGTAACCTGTCGGCGCATCCCATTAGTCTTATAGGGTGTATCACCTATAACAGACAATAAACTGCATTGGTTAGAGTTGCTTCAATTTGGGAGAGTGTAGAATACCTCTTGATTGCCATTACTCCCAGATTCACTCTGACCTGGAGCGGCAGTACCTGTTAGGGTCTCATATATGGGTTAAATAGATCTGTTTGCAAATTATTTGTATTAGATTGGAATGTAATATATAATTGTGTACAAAAAATTTTTTTTAAATTATTAGAAATTACAGAAAAAAAGTAAATATAAATGTACAATGTATGCAATTCTCTAACCTACTGACATAACATAACCAAGAAGTTGATATATTCTAGAGAGTGTGGACTACCTCTTCATTGCCATTACTCCCAGGTCAACTCTGACCGGAGTGGTAGTACGTGTTAGGGTCCTATTGATCTGTTTGCGAATTATTTTTATTAGATAGAAATAATTGATGTCATATAACTGTGTGCAAAAAGAAAGTTCAGAGAAAAAATTTAATATAAATATTGTTATAACCTAACAAAGGTTACTAAATGAGAAATAACTAAACGGAGGTTGGAAATGAAATGGAATCTTTATAGCATTAACAAAATACAATACTTGCCAGCGACGTGAAAGAAGGTAAACCACTGCTAGTGGTATAAGACTACTCAGCATAATACTCCCGTATCTATTAGGATTGGGCATACCATTAATGTTCATAGGTAGGGTATATAACAAATATACAATGTACACAATGTAGAATAATCATACTAAGTCCAATTACTGTTGAATTGGCAAGACAAGACAGCAAGCAGTCCTAACCTAATACGATTCTGGTATGCTGTAAAGACCACTGCAAAGTGGCAGGATTTATGGAGCCTCAGAGGATCATACAAACCAAGCAGCCAATCAGGACTCAGGGAATGGAATCACCCAAATGCATGAGTGGACTGTTCTGAATTCCCATAAGTACCAGTTGTCTTGACACTGGTTCAGTTGTGCTTGGCCAGTCACATTGTTCAAACAAATTATTGACTGACTGACTGACTTCAATACACAATGCCCTAAAATAACCCCAGATGTGTTGATATGCCGTTAAAAGCAATCAATTATAAAGCTGAAATGATAAACAAGAGAAAACTTACAGAGTCTTCCTTTTCCTCAGCATCATCATCATCATCTTCTGTTTGAGGCTGTGACATTTCAAGACGTACTTTCTTTGCCTTACCCTCATCATCATCCTCCTCCTCCTAAATGAAAAAGTTATCACGTTATTATAGCATTTATTCTAAGACTAACAACAACAAATAAATGAATTAAAACTTTGTTCAATTCTAACAGTTTATTTAACAACAAAACAGTGACTAACAATATAAACATGCTTCCTATATATGAAGTCAAGTTTGAAAGACTTACCAGTCTGATGGAGAGGGAAATTGAGGATATCTGATATCTTCTATTACATCAATAATTCTCTGAGATAATTTCTAGTTGAATGTTCATAGAACTGGTTCAAATATATCTACTGAATACTGGTGCCAAAACTTGTGGGTGTGTCATGTGACCGCTATGCCCAATCACAGAAAGGTTCTTCCTCAGTAATCTAAACATTAGCTACATAAATGAGAGTAACCTCCCCTTGTTTCTTTCACTTTGAGGAAGCCATATGTTTTGGTCGGCCATTTTCATTAATAACATTTAAGTTAATTTCAAATAATGCGCAAGCACAATTAAGAACATATTTTATGGTATTTTCAATGATACTAAACTGCATTTGATGGTGAAGCAGCAGTTCTGTAGTTCCGGTAAGTATAGAGTACCTCTTCATTGCTATTACTTCCAGATCCACTCAGACTTAAAGTGGTAGTACCTATTAGGGTTCAATCTAGGGGTCGAATAGATCTGTTTGCAAATTATTTGTAACAGATATGAATACTTGATATTATATAACTGTAAATTATCTGTATTAGATAGGAATACTTAATACTTTATAACTGTAAATTATTTGTATTAAGAATAGTTACTTGAAACTATAATTGTTTACTAAAGATTATTATTATTATCATTATTCAAACCATATAACTGTGTGCAAACAAATGGCTATTATCAAATAGAAATAATTACTTGAAACCATATAATTGGAGAGTGGTAGTACCTGTTAGGGTCCCATCTATGGGTTAAATATTTTTTTAAAATTTGAATACCCAACAAGAATGAACAAAAATATCTTTGGTAGAAAATAACCCAACAAGAGTTGATATGCTGTAAAATCCAACCAACAATATGATTGTTTACAAATTAGTATTAGATAGTTGTATGGTTTCAAGCATTTCTGCGTGAAAAAACAAAAAAAAAAGTCTTTCTTGGACGTTGCCTTTATCATTTCGGTCATTGAAGCAAAAGCAGGGCACATATCAGTAGTCATTTTGCATTATTTAAAATTTTTGGATTGTTGTTCTCATCTTTATTGTTATTGTTATATACACAATGTTTCAGACAGTGTGCTCTCCAGGCTTCTTCAGATGTTTCTTATCAAACTCAGGAAGCTTCATGTCGTAATTGGAATGAGAACAATCTACCCCAATGGATTTAATAAAGAGTTCAGTTTGAAGTTCCATGAAGGCTTCAGAGTTCACTTAGAAAGTTCCCAAGTTCAGCAAGAAACACCTGAAGAAGGCCAGAGGGTATATCGGACGAAATGTAGAGTATATAACAATAAAGATGAGGACAACAGTCCAAAAAATCTAAATAATCATTTATCAGGCCTCATCTCAAAAATTCACAAGAAACACCTGAAGAAGGCCAGAGGGCATATCGGGCAAAATGTAGAGTATATAACAATAAAGATGAGGACAACAGTCAAAAAAATCTAAATAATACAAATTATCAGGCTTCATCTAAAAAAATTCAGACAAATAGTAATCATTTTGCCATCCCTTTCAGTAATATTTGCTAGACAATATTTTGTGATTGAAAAAGTTAAAAAGAAAGACCTAGTCAAAGCAGTTGAAGCAAAAGCTCCTAACCCCATTTTTTAATATTTCATCTCATTAAAGTTAATTTTCCTTACCTTATTTACACTTTTTAATCCCCAAACACGAAGTTCACTGTCTGCACATCCAGTGATCAGTTCTTGATTGGGAGTTACCAAAATATCTGAAACCTTTCAAGAAAGAAAAAAAGAGAAAAAAGCAGTGATAAGAAATGAACTGTTGGTATACAAAGTACATACACACACATAAAAAAAGTAAAGATGTTATTAATTTTAATAGAAACAGCAACACATAATTTATTCTTTTTATCTATATATTACTAATATAATTTTATATGTATGAAAATTATATATATATATATATATATATATATATATATAAGTAAAGTCGACGGGGTGGCCTAAAGTCGGTATCAGCCAGTCAGCAAGGGAGTCTATCCCCTTTTCAATAGCGCTAGACCAAGGAGATTGTTTTTAGCATCTGAGGTGGAGCGCCACACCTACCATCAGCTCCTTACTTTACCGCACAGATCCCGGTGCTACTCATATGCTGAGTTAAAATTATATAAACAGTGGCAGTTTACTTATGAGTTTAATTTATTCTGCTTGTAACTCAATTTCCTTGTATATCAAATCAATTTTCCCTATTGAAATGCCATTAATCCATTCCAGCCCATCAAAAAACAGTCTATTTCTTTGTTATGTCTTTTAAATAAGAAGACTAGCACTGTATTGTATAAGAAAAATAAAATAGAATTTAATAAATTATGTGTTGTAATATGTCTAAATGTTAATTTTCTTTTATAATATAAATAATATTTTTTCTTTGGCGTAATAAATTTGGAAACTTAAATGTTTTTAGTGAACTTATCAACATAAGCATATCTGAAGCTCAAATTTTAGTTTACAACACAAAGCAAAAAATAAACTGAGTGACATCTCATAACTCAGAAAACTCGCAAGTCAAGCTATCAGTATAATTTTATTTTCAGTTGCTTTTCATAATAACTACTCAAAACTTTCATTCTAGAACCATTAGTAAAATGCAAAGAAAGAAATACTAGTTAAAACTTAATAATTGTTGACTATGCTTCATCAAATAGAAATTTAAGATGATGTTACTATAACTAATATTACAATATTTAAAATAAAACAATAACATTAAATATTGCACTGCTGGATGCTTGAAGAAAAAAGAGTAAGATCATATGGTTAAATTAGTTGGATTTAGTAGCTCCATGGTAGAGCAATTGTCATATGTAAACAGGCTTTCTGAGGTAAAAGATATATAAGCTTGAGTTTCACCATAAGTTTATTCTTTATTTTATCAGCATTGTTTTCTGATGGTTGGAGACTGAAGTACAGATAAAATGAAAGTAAAAGCTTGTCAAAAATTAATAATGGCTGACAAAGGGAGTTAACCCAAAAATGACAAATCTATTACGACTACACAATTTATTTGCAAAGCATTTAATTTAGATGAAAAAACAACAAAAAAACAAATACATACCTCACTACGATGAGTAACAACAGTATGGAAGCAATGCTGAGTATCTAAATCCCAGAATTTCACATAAGTGTCTTTGGAACTAAAAAAAAAACAAGTTAGAAAGAAAATAAGTTTTTTTCAAGGTATATTGAATATGAGGGTTTCTTCTCACATCATTAGGTTGTGCCGACAGCACAGATCTCCACGACTGTTCCTCTCCACCTGTACCTATCAGCCATCAGTCCTAGAAAGTCATCTACACAGCATCCAGTATCCGTGCAGAGCTGATTCATGTAGATTAATAAATAAGAAAATGCTGGGCAACAAAATTTTTAAATATTTTATCAGTACAATGTAATTGTAGAATTGTTTAAATATTCATGCCATTTTTCATGTCATATTCAAACTAGTGTGTGTGTGTGTGTGTGTGTATATATATATATATATATATATATATATATATATATATAAAGATAAATCTAATGAGTCAGACGAACCTACTATTAGTTTCGCATAAAGCTCTTCAGGGCTAAATGGCTCTACTTAGGTATCGAGCACTTTTTACTTGTTAGCTTTCTCCTAGCGGTTATATGAATATATATATATATCTTATATACATATATATACATATAAATTGTTTTTTCTTTTGGCCAAATACTGTACCAATAGATTATTTTTTGTTGGTACGACTATCTTGGTCTTTTCTTTTTTTCAAAAAATTTTTTCTCCCTGGTTGATGTTTGGTAGTATATTTTTACAATCAAACTATTTGCTGGGTTTTTTCTCACCGCAAGGATTTACCAACACGCTTGGTATATTAAATTATATATATATATATATATATATATATATATATATATATATATAGGGTGTCCTAAAAGTCAGCAAGGGATTTCAAAAATAGAATTAAAGTTTGACTTTTTTTAAATAAACTTATTTTTAGTTTTGGAATATTAAGTAAACCGCAGCATTTTTCGTAATTGAAATAAATTCTTTTCCATTGTATAACTTTCTATACCCCCCCCCCACCGTAAGAAAAAACAACAAATTAATTTTATTTTTTAATACCTAATTGACTTTTAAATCACCCTGTACATTTGCGTGTGTATATCTATATTGTTTTATATATAAGTACCATATATAGTTGCAGATAGTTTGCACTTTTTATATAAAAAATTCTGCCAAAATCAGTGGAGTGTGACCTTTCCATTCAACATCTATTAATAATGAAGATTGTATTTCTGTCTGTAACAAAAACGACGTCATAGCTCTACGTCACAGCTTACGTCACAATATGCTTATGCTATATACACCCAAAGTTTGAGTAAGCAATTTTAAAGATTGTTTTTTACTCTCGTCTCCCCCCCCCTTTTTTTTTACAGTAACTAAAAGTTAACTAAAAGTTAACAAATAAATAAATACCTACGATTTTGTGGAAAATTGATGTGGAAAATATTTAAAATAATTGTTTGATTATTACATTCACGCAACATTTTATTTGAGAGGGACGGGCCTCAGTTTTCATTTCAAATTGTTTTCTTTTTTCTTTTACTCCTTTAATAAATATGAGGATTTGTCTTACTTATGATACAAACCCTCTGACATTGAATTTTTAACTCCCACCCTCTCAGGCAATGTCTTTCAAAAATTAATTTTTACGACGCCCTGAGGGTGTTTTCTGTTGCTAGTAAATATAAAACAAAACTACTTTAATTTTTATTCATCATTAAGTTGCAACAATCAGTGTTTGCAATGAAATGTGTACAATATGCATTTGAAAGCTTTCGAAGCCTTTCATAATATACACAATATATATATATTTTTTGATCTCCATGTTTTTAACACACGTGGGCATGCCTACAAAGTCAGAAAACAGCATAGCTCACATGACTTTCGGAAACATTTTTTCATGCTCAGAGTTGCCATGGCATGGAATAAGCTGCCTGCATCCGTTGTGGGCTGCCGAAACACTGCATCTTTCAAAGCCTCCATGCTTCCTGTAGTCCGCCAACACTATACCTGATACACACACACATACACGTATATTATTACTGTATGCTGCTCATATTCCTGACACTAATACATTATTCTGTGTACTAGACATGAGACTTTGATGAGTTGTGGTGCACCTGAGCAATGTACACAATGAATTTCATTATTATTATTACATATATATCAAAGATTCCTACCAACTCATTGCTTTAAAGTGACTTGATACTGCTAGATATTCACATATCCATTACAACAAAATTGTAAATTATTCTCTTTCCCAACTCACTTATACATCATAAATGCATGTATTTTGAACGGAAGCTGTTAATTCTATATGTTTACATTATGGTCTTATATTTGTAAGCAAAGTCTTGAAACAAAGGTGAATTTTATGTTAGAATAAGTTATGTAACTAGCCAGATTATAATGTAACCTATCTACGGGTCAACCAAAAATACCCACTTTGACCTATCTGCGAGTATATATGGTAGATTTGATTTGTTCTTGTTTTACGGCATATCAACCTCAATAGGTCATTTAATGCCGACTACGTTTTTGAAATGAATTGGTGATAATGTTTAATTTTCTAAAGGTTTTTTTTTTTTGACATTTTTTGTGAATTAAACTTTTAGATTATTTTTTTAACATATATTTTTTTGTTTTCATTTTTTTTGGAAGATTTTTAGATTTTGTTGTAGATGTGTGCTTCTTTTATGTATCCAAGTAGTTTTTCTGGGTTTATTTGGTAGAATATCTGTTTTAGATTTGTTGTTTGGTAGTATTTTTTCGTATTTGTTTTAGGTTGCTACATTCTGTTAATGTGTTTGCTTGTGTGGGGTTTTTGGCATGGTATGCAATATGGGGCTGCTTCTTTTTTGAGGAGGTATGAATGGGTAATGTATGAGTGTCCTATTCTTAGTCTGGATAATATTACTTCTTCTTTTCTGGATATTTTGGTTTGATTTATTTGAAGTTTTCCTATTTGTGGCATTATTTCATGTAGTTTGTTGTCTTGGAAGTTATTCCAATAATTTTGCCATTTTTGTTTTGTGTATATGTTTATGGTTCTTTTTAAGTCTGTAAAAGGTATTTTAAAGTGTGTATCAAGTATATATATGGTAGATAAAATATCAAAGATATATAATTTTTGAAAAAAAACTGTAAAAAGTGTCAGCCTTAGAATTGGTAATTTCATGTTGAACAGTGAGATGATAATATATCTGTTGAGAAAAGAAAAGAGAATCTATTGAATTATTATCATATAAAAAAAAATAGTTAAAAAAGAGAAACACTTACCTTGTAATCAACACATTTTCCTCATTGACAAACACAGCCTGAGTTATCGGTCCTTTGTGACCCTTTAGACGGTACATACCAGCCCCTTGCAGGATGTCCCACAAAATGACATTGGTGTCCTAATTATTAAAAAAATAAATAAATAAATAAATAAAACAACTCACAAGGAAAAAAATAGAATCTAAAAAACCAACAAAAAAAAAAAAACAGTAACTTTATTTTACTTTGTACTAGAAGCGGCTACCTAGCATCACTTGGTTTGGTTTGGTTTGGTTTGGTTTGGTTTTACGGCACATCAACTTCAGTGGGTCATTTAATGCCGATAAAGTTTTGAAATAAATCAATTCTTAATGGATAATACAATTTTTTTATAAATACATTTTCTATTTAATGCATAGATGGGACCCTAACAGGTACTACCACTCAGGGTCAGAGTGGACCAGGGAGCAATGGTGATGAAGGGGTGCTCCACATTCCCCAAACCTCCAAAACTGGAACCTCACCATCAGATAGAGTTTAACATCATTCCCAGGACATGTAGACCCTCAGTCACCATCTTCTAGCACCCATATGATAAAAAGGGGTTGGGGCTTGCCATAAGGAGCGTCACTTGGGTAGATGGGGGTAAAAATTAGTCTCGCAGATCCATTAATGTTGAATCGCGAGTTGGATCCTCACAGGACGCCCTATTAAAATCCCTATGTAAATAAAGTAAATAAAGAATTTGCATTGATCCAGACACACTGAAAAGAAAAATTAACGTTTCCTATTTAGAATACTAAATGAAGAAAAAAAAAAAAAAAAAAAAAACCATGCTGTTATTTAAATTTTATTTTTCAATTATCTTCACGAATATAAATCAAATCTTCATTATTTTTTATTTAAATAACCAAGCTCTGGTGATATTTAATGTATATATATATTTACTTTGTCATTAATTGTTTTATTTTCAGAGTTTCCTCCGGACATACATACATACACAACTGCCCTTTATATATATGTATAGAAGATAATGTCTTAGAATGGATGATGATGATGATGATGATGATGAAGACAATTTCTATCAATGGGCATAACTTTACTTATTTTTTTTTAGTTATTACTGTCTGGACAGTAATTATGGAAGAGCTTATGGTCAAAGTCACCTTGAAAGCACCAGTTCCAACTAGATCACCAAAGTTAAGCAGCAATGAGCCTGTTCAATACTTAGATGGGTGACCATTTAAGCAACAGCAGGTACTGTAAGCAACCTGATATCAAAATGACCTGATTCGGCATTAAATGACCCAAAAAGAGTTGATATGCCGTAAAACTAAACAACCAACCAATTATGGAAGAGTGGTTTGCTAATTTCTAAGTGGAGTAAAGATGGCTCAAATTCAGAGTTTTCCTTCTCCTAGATTGGTTGCCTAACCAAGGTTAAAGGATCCAGTCTGCCCTACTATATATTCATAACTAAGGGGGAAGAATAATTGGATTCATACTTTTCCCAAGGATATGAGCGCTATGTGAAATCCTTGGCCAGGATTTGAACTTGAATTGCTAATTCCATTTCCTATGACAATAACTGGTATGCTAAGCATACGTCCTAATTGTTGTAGACTAGCTAACACCCCTTCGGCACTTGACCAGATGAACTAGCTCATAGCCATAAAATAGCCTACGATTGAAGTAGATTAACTAGCTCAATAATATTCAGACTGACTTTGCTGCGTTGGCTATACCACCCTGACCCTTCTCTTTTAGTGTAAGTTTATCTTGTTAATCATTTGTACTTATTTTTTCTGTGTTTGTATGTATCCGTTTAGCACCGGATGCTGGTGCTTAATAAATGTGCTAAGCACACCATTGTTCTGTGTATCTTTCTACCTTGTGACACAACACTAATTATGATTAATTTATAAATAAAAACTGCCATGAATATGTATATATTGGCAGGAGAAAAACATAGTATGTATAGGGTTTGGTACTATCGGCAGTTTCACACATCAAGGTGGGAGGGGAGTATGTGTGTGGACTTGAATATATCCTCCACAGATATAATGGGGATTACTGCATTTGTACAATTTTTATTTTTAAGAATTACAAGGTTGATTTTAATTAGAATGTGCCTTACATTTTTGTCAAATAAAAAAAAAAAATTTAAGTCACTAAAAAAGTAAAGTAAAGTCGACGGGGCGGCCTAAAGTCGGTATCAGCCAGTCAGCGAAGGAGTCTATTCCCTTTACAATAGCACTAGACCAAGGAGATTGTTTTAGCATCTGAGGTGGAACGCCACACTTACCATCAGCTCCTTACTTTACCGCACAGATCCCTGTGCTACTCATACGCTGAGTTAGCGAGGACCGGTATCGAACTAGGAACCTTGTGGTTTCTAGCTGAACGCACTACCAACTGAGCTAACCCGGCCCCTCACTCAAAACAGAGTTGTTTTTTTCTTTTAAATGTGAAATTACCAAGAAAATTAAGAATATCAAGATACTTGGAAATTTTTCCAAAATGTCAACAACAAAAAAATAAATAAATTAAAAAAAATGAATAAAGTAAAGTAAAATAAAATAAAAAAATAAATAAATAAAAAATAAATAAATAAATAAATAAAATAAAATAAAAATAAAATAATAAAATAAAATAAAGAGTATTTTACTTACTTTTCCTCCAGAAACAAGAATAAATCCATCTTTGTTATAATTCAAGACAGTCACCGGGGATTTATGTCCATTGAACTGAAATAAAACTTGACCACTGTCCAAATCAAATACACTAATCCCACCATCAACATAACCAACAGCCAAATGGTTTTGGGAAGGGGAAGTTCTCAGAACAGTGACAGCAGACTTTTCACCTTTGAGAACCATAGCCTGAAATTAATAAACAGAATTGTTATTGTTATTAGAATCCTTGTAAATCAAATCTTAACAAAGAATTACAGTAATAGTTTTAGAGAGCAAGTAAGTGTGTTTTATATTATGAGTTTTATGGGGTAACTATGCCTTTCTCAGTAACACTAACTCAACAGTATTTTTTTTTCTTTCTTTTTAATAATTCAAATCTAGTTACAAATTTTGTTTAACATGAAGCTAAAATTGCAAGTCAGAAATATTTATCTAAAAAAGTCCTTTTTGGATATAAGGCCAAGCAAAAAAATGTCTAATAATTTTAATTTTGAAACTGAATTTATTTTTTGGACATTTTTTATTTTTATCTTTATTTATTTATTAATTTTTCACATTTTTTATTTTTATCTTTATTTATTTATTCATTTTTCACAAAATTTGGAATTTATTTGATTTAAAAAAAATTGATATTTAAAATTCTATTTTAAATATGTTTGTAATATATGATGCATAATTAATAATTCTAAGGCCTGGTTTTATTATGAGCAGAATTTTCAGCTGCAAATGTCACATGATCTATGTCAGTCAGTGGTTCTCAACCAGGGGCCATGGCATATGCTCAGCTAGGAACCATATCACATTATTTGGGGTCCAATCAAGCAAAAATAATTATAAAAATACAATAGAACTTTTAAACATTGAATGACTAAGGGGAGCAGGAATCAAAAGGGTCCATAGGAAAAAAAAAAGGGGGGTATTTCCTATAACGCCAACATAAACAAAGGGGAACCACTCTTGACTGATAAATTATTTATTTATTTATTGATCTTCTAGGAAAAAAGAAGATGGGATTAGGGTTTAGGGTTAGTTTAATGGGAAAATAAATAAATAATTTATCAGTCAAGAGTGGTTCTCCTTTATTTATGTTGGTGTTATAGGAAATAACCAAAAAAGGGTTTAGAACCACTGATCTATATAATCAATAAAGAAGCATTAAGGATAGTGATAAGGAAGGAGATTATGTTGCAAAAATTGGTATAGGTGTGAGTATGTTGTGGGAGAATGAGAGAAAGAAAGAAAAGGAGTTTATAGAAACTTAATATGGATTGCATAAATTTTAGACTGTATCACAAACTTAATTTAACTCTTAACGTCCTATACCGCCTCATTCCACCCGGCCGGAAGTTACATTTGTTTTCCTAATCTACCCCAAATGATAGCCTTTGTTTGAATGTAATATTAAACATATTTAGAAGTCTTTGATTTAAAGGAAATAAGAGGTAACTTTAAATGAAAAGGCCATTTTTTGATAAATCCTAAGAGGAATGGGGCTCTGGACTTAAGAAAATTCTCAACAGGATGTTAAGAGTTAAAATACAAAATTAACTGAAAAATTTGGAGTAGATGTTATTTCTCATAATTTTCGCATCATCTTTTGGATGTTTCTTTGTTTTTGATGGAATTAAAGAATGCTATTTTCTTGAAAACTTTCAAAATATCTTTTAATCAATTCCCGCCAAATTCTTTTGATTGGTGGAATTTAAGAAAGAAAAAAAAAAACAATAAAAAAACAAAAGAAGCAAAATAAAAAAGAAATTTCTCTGAATTTTTTTAGATGAGGTTTGATAATTAGTATTATTTGGACTATTATCCTCATCTTCATTGTTACCTGTACAATGTTTCGGGCGATGTGCCCTCCGGCCTTCTTCAGGTATTTCTTGTCGGACTCGATTACGACAAGAAGGTTCCCGAGTTCAAAAGAAGGTTCCAGAGTCCGAAAAGAAATACATGAAGAAGGCCAGAGGGCACATCAGCCAAAATGTTGTACAGATAACAATGAAGATGAGGACAATAGGCTGAATAATACAAATAATACTAAAAAAGAAACTGTATTTGGTATTACCTTTGCTCTACTACGTAAATCCCAAATGATGACATCTTCACAGGCAGCAACAGCTACAAATCGGCCAATTGTTTTACGGAAATTAACAAAGTTGATGTTGGATTGATGGCTTCCAATAATACCAAATGTATCTTTATGTACATATCGAAGATACTGTTTTGTTAAACCCATTTTGTTTCAATGAAATAAACCTGAAATATAAAACAAAAAACAACAATTAAAACATGACATTTACCTTAGTTGGTAGAGTACCCGCCTAGGTTCTGGTTCGATACTGGTCCCCACCAACCCAGCACATGAGTAGCACAGCTTGGGTAATCTGTTTGATAAATGTGTGGTGCTCCACCTCAGCAAAAGACAATCTCTCTGGTCTAGCACTAGCGAAAAGGTGACAGACTCCCTTGCTGTCCAGCTGATACCAATATTAGGTCACTTTGCCAAGTTTGTTTTACTTACTTATTTACCCAACCTCTTGATCACAGGCAGGATGTGACACAAGGTCAATTTTTAAGCAGACTATATCTGGTTTGTGGAGGCATGTAATCTAAGGGTTAGAGTCATAGGAAATGGGCTTGTCGACCCGAGTTTAATTCCTGGATAAAGCTTTTTGTATTTTACATGGCTCTAATACCCTTGGGAAAGGTATGAATCCAATTCTCCCTCCAGCTATGGGTAAATAGCAGGGCAGATTGGGATTGTTAACCATGGCTAGGTAACTAGTCTAGGAGAAGAAAAACTGAATTCAAACCTGTTAAACTGCCTAAGAAATTGACCTCGTGTCGCATCCTGCTTGTGCGGAGAGATTGGTGTATGTATATATATATATATATATCTGGTGTTTTCCTTCTCCTAGAGTGGTTACCTTACCAAGACTAAAGAACCAGTCTGCCCTACTATTTACACATAGCTGGGATGAGAAGAAATGGATTCATACCTTTTCAAGGGCATTAGCCCGAAATGAAATACAAACAGCCTTGTCTAGGATTTGAACTTGCGTTGCTGATTTCATTTTCTGTTACACTAAATACGCCTACATTCAATATAGGTAAATCAATAATGAGAAGTTCCATTATAAATTTTAAGAATTCAAATATATCCATGACTTTTTTTTCTTACAGGTAATAACTATATAGACTATACGAATTTCCTCTCTCGCTATAACTTTATATACTTCAGTCTTTTCTCTTCTCTATGACACTTCATGTTCTTTGGGTTTTTTTCTTCTTTTTCTATCCTTCTCACTTATTATTTCTTCTTCATATCATGTTTTTCTTTGTTCTGTTTAGTCAAATGATTTAAAAGAATTTCTACTTGCCAACATAAATGTTGCCAATATCTTGAGCAGAAGTACTGATCTTTATGTGAATAAACTTTTGCTGGTTATTTAATAAAATGTACCTTATTATAATCCTGATAAAATAAAAAGAGCAAATCCCCATTTATTAACATAGGAAAAAAAACTATTTTTTTAAAGATAAGAAACATTGAATATTGTATACTTTATAGTGTTGTATCATAGATTTGGCACATGGTATAATTTGATGGATTGATTTTAATGGCATGTCAACCAATCTAGGGTTATTTCATGCATAGAGGTTAGGGAATCAGGTTCATGTAATTTACAGGGTGACCCGAAAGTCTTGTCACCCGTACATATTGTTTTAACTTTAAGTTATGTAATGATTTTACCTCTTAAAAAAAATGTAGGAGGTAACAAGGTTTTTGGAGTATCCTGTGTATTTTGTGTAGTTGTTTCTTAAGTGTGTGTGTATGTTTTTGTTTTTTTACATACATTTGTGATATCAAGTATTCTTATCTAATCTTATTATAATGGAGATTATGTGTTTGTTTGTCTGTAACCGAAACTATATCACTGCTCACGTCACTATCCATTTTGTTATTATACATCACATTCTCCATGAATCATTTTTATTCAAGCCTCAATTATTAATAAAATTGTTTTTCATTATTAATACTGCTGGCCATATCTACGTACTAATAACATGCAATTGTATTTATATGTACAACAAATAGCGGTTTACCGTGTGAACGGGAAGGCTAATTTGCATATTGATATTTAAAATTTGATTTTAATAAATATGTGCTTAGTATTATTGATTTCTAATTATTTGATTTTATCTTAATGAATATGAGCAAAAATCTCGGAGATAAATCTTAAAAGAAATCAATTAACAAAAAGAAATAACTGTAATTTTATTCTTTACTTCCTATTTTAACTAAATAGTTAAATTAGAAAAATTTAACAAGGAAAGACGGAGGTGATGGAAGAGGAAGCTACATCTGTTATATTTTTCGATTATACCCCTCTCTGTTTCAAATCCTTTTATCTGCATTCTTATTTAGTTTCTTTAGACTTTCTAATTTAATATGATATTTTATGACATTATTACTTGCACCCGGAGGGTGCATATATTTGCTAGTACAAATAATTTTCACACAGTTTTCTGGTTTCAAGTAACTAATAATAATCATTCTTAAATATTTGAACAGTTTTATTTGACTCATAGCTGGGACCCTAACAGGGTGAGCCTCATCATCCGATGCAGTTTAGTCCCATTCCCAAGACACACCTTTTTTGGATAGTGTTTTTACTCCTCTACAGTGGATACAGTTAGTGTATAAGCCATTGTTTTTGCAATTTTTAATAAACCAATATACATGAACTCATGTGTGCTTTTCCATTTTCTTTAAATTTTTATTTGAAGAAACTCAATGGGAACTATGAATTTTTGGAAATAAACAATAAATGCTTCTAACACACTATGAAAACAAAAAAAAAAATCTTTATTTCAATTTGCCCAGAGCAGGGAATTATTGTTTTTATAGTATTAGAAAAAAGTTTAAAAGAAAAAAAAAAAATCTTAAATGATTTCAAACTTCCCACAAATACAGCAACTCACGGGACTTTACGGAACTTTACGATCTCTGCCGAATTTTAAATCTCCATCAAATTCAACGGAATTAGATCACAGTTGATTTAACAAACACAGATGCAAACTTTTCAACTCTTTAAGAACTCTCTGAAGATGGATTTTAACTCCGAAAATATTAAGAGAAAAAAAAAGAAATTTAAATAAATATGTTTTTCAACATAAACTTGCATTATTTTGCCTTCAAAAATATCTTAATACAATAAATGTTTAATTTTATCATACCTCACATATTTGTATAAAAATCTGGAATATACAACCTGGATAATTCCATAAGTGTAGGTTATATATTATAGTATGTCTCTTTGGTTTTTCTGCTTTGACTCCCATAAGTCCAAAAAAAACATTTCTTTTAAATATATAATCGTGACATTTTAATTTCAGTGAAAAACAAAAAAGTGAAGAACATTAAAAAATGAATATTCTGATATGAACATATACATATCATGACCCATACACTATTCATTTTCCTGACATGTTAAGTATCTGGTCGGCATCCTTAGTTCCAGATGTAGTAAGTAAGTAAGCAAGCCAATAAGAATCCGGTGTTATAGTATTCTTTGTAAGTCCGACGTCCAAGATAATCCAAATAGCAATGAGCCAAGGTTAAGAATCAGACCTCTATAAATACACCAACATCAGCAGCAGCACTGCCAGTGATTGGACAGTGGGAATCTTTCTCGGGTCACGTTGTAGTCGACGAGTCTATATTTAGAAGTGACCATTTGCCCCATGCCTTATATTACAAAAATCCAACATTGTACATTATTCTATGTGGAAAAATTATTATATGTACTATGTATTCTTCTATAAATGCACCTTTGATGAGTTGTTGTGTACCTGAGTACTGTATACAATAATTTCATTATTATTATTATTATTATTATTATTTCTAATTTTTGAAAATAATAATAACAAAACCGAGCAATGCTACAAAATAACTGACTATACAATGACGTCTGTCCCTTTTAAATAATTATTTTTGCCGTATTCTTAATGTGGACATATAGGGATGCTCAAAACACGCTCTTTTAATACGCGCGTGAATTGTTAAAAAATATTTTACAACGTCAATAAAAAAATGGAAAATTAACTTTTTAATGTTTTCTTTTACGTTTAATATAAAGAACAATTCCAAGTTCATGTGTTAAAAAAAGAAAAAAGAAATTTTTGTTACATATAAACTAAATTTTTACATTTTAAATTTAATTGCCGTAAATTCTTAATCTTTGTTGACATAGTTATCACATCTTGATGCGAACAATTCCCAATTATGATACTCCATAGTATCATACATGGAATAATTTTTTTTTATTCCTTTTATTGTTGATTTCAAAAATAATTAATTTCTTCAAACAAACATTGTTTGAGTTCTACAGGTGTCAAGGATTTGAACTTATTTGAAATTATTCACAGCAGCAACAGTTTTCAAAAAAAAGAATTGTGAAAAAAAAAGGGGGTAGGAGGCCTGGTGACGTACCGGTTGGAGCTACTTGCTCCACCTGGGTCACCAGAGTTTGACTATTTTATTTTTCTACAGAATAGAATATTATGTCCCCTACATACTTCCATTAATAAAAATGACGACAATTTTTAATTCAAACATTATTTTCAATATTTTTTTTTTAAAGACTATACTATATTATGTCATTATTTTCAGCTAAATATTTTCTTTAAGTAAATAAATATGATTTTGCTATACATTAAACAAAGTATTTATTTTACATTTTATAAATTTTACCCTCCCCCCCAAAAAAAAAAAAAAAATAGTAAAAGACAAAAAAGTAGACAACAAGAACTTTTAATATAAAATTCCTTAGAAAATAATCTAACAATTTAGAAAAAAAAGAACAAAAAATACATATTTTTTTTTCTTATTTGAGAGACTTAAGTTTCAAGGTTTAAGACGCCCTATTACCAAACCTAGTCTAGTATCGAATTATTTTTTTTTTTTTTACATATTGGAACATATTGAATTATTTTTTTTTTTTTACATATGGAACATATTGAATTATCTTTCGAAAAATATAAAATTTATTTTCATACAGAAAAAAATTACCATCAATGCGCGAAACAAAAACTAACGAAAAAAATTATTAGCCTTTTTAATTTAATAAACATTTATTTACAATAAAAGTTTGTCTTTTATTACTTCATATACTAGGTAACCCAAAAATCGGCTGCTAGAGTCTGCTAATTTAAAAAAAAAAATGAATTAAAATTAGTTAAATCGATTATTTAAGGTCAAATTTTTGTCTAAATCGATAAGTAGTAACTTATTATGACCATCAATAAAAAAAGCAAAATAATATTACACATTTAATTCATTTTTAATACATTTAAAACAATTTTTTCGGTCAATTTCGATTGCTTTCGGTTTGAGACGCTGGCTTAAAAAGGATGGTTTACAAATTTAATGTAACATTCTCGATTGCAAAAAAAATTACCTAAAATCAGGGAATTATCCGAATTTAATGAAATTTTCAGTATTGATTTATCAATTAATGAATTTTATAATGCATCAGTTATTTCATTTCAAGACTTTAAGTATTTCTGCTATGAAAAATTAACATATAAAATTCATTTAAAATATGAAAATCCTGATGTTAAGTTTAAAATGTTATATTTTTAGTTTCTAGAAATAAATATCTATTTAATGCAAACCTTATTTTAGGTGCAAAAAGTAATAGGTTTTGAAGAAAAACTCAATTGAAAATTTAGCCCCACACCTTTTTTAAGCAGAAAAAATATCGATGTATAATTTTTTCTTTTATAAGATAATAGCCAATTAAATAATTACCGAAATGAGTTAAAAAGAAATCTCAAAAAAATTATTTTTTAATTTTTTTTTTTACATTTTATTTTCCGATTTTTGGTACTTATTTTCTCATAGAAAATACCCCGTAATTTTTTTTTCTATTCATAACTTCGGTCTTTTATCTCTTTATTTATACTGTAATTAGTACAGTAGGTACCACCAGACCGTTTATGCCATCTTGAATAAAACGGAAATAGATATTTCCGAACTTTGTTTATCAAAAATTTCGTAAAAGAAAGATCGTACAGGGTTGTTACAAAGAAAAATAGTTAATTCAAAGATCAAATTATCCGATTGGGAAAAATTACATCGTTATCTTAAAAAATAAACAAACCTGCCCGTATTACATGCGAAAGGGTAATTTTCAGACCGTAATATAGACAGAAAAGTTACTAATTATTTCCCCTTTACAATCAACCAGTAAAAGTATGGATAACACTAATTTAACTTTTTGTCTTGTGCATATTCAATAACCGATTTTATTTGTTTTCAACGATTTTTAAGATATTCTTTTTTTATCTTGAAATATTATCTAGAATTTTTTTTTGTGCATTCGAAAGAAGAAACATTTTAAAAAGTCCTGATGATTTAAAAAAAAATTCAACTTAGGAAAATAATGAAAATTATGGACGAAAAACAATGTTTTTACTATTAACATGAATAAAAACTTGAAAAAATTTAATAGTAAAATGTCACCGTGAAATTGACGTTAAAAAAATGTCTTCGGTTTTGGTATTACTTTTTAAAATCGAAAATGAAATGAAAATTTGAATATTTTTTCTAAGAGAAAAACTGATAAAATAATCCTGTATCCTTACTTTGTATTCTAATAGCGAAAAAATTATCTTATTTAACTTTTTTGAACAAAGAAAAACAAACTTCGGTTGTTATTCAGAAGCGTCTCGTCTCGTCTCTTTGTAAAACAAATATGACGGTTATGCCCTTCCATATATTCTAAGAACCAAAAATTCAACAATAAAAATTACAAATTCTTTTTAAAATATTAATCGAGCACGGATCGGACCAACTTTTAGTTCACCTGAATTCTAAAATTCATGTTTTTAAATATCCGTGAAAATTTTGATTTTTTTCCACAGGAAAAAAAAAAAAATTAATTTATTTCACGCAGAAAATAAAAATATTTAATCACACAAAAGATTGAAAATCTCGTAAAAATTAATTTCTTAAAAAAATTTTTTTTCTTTTTGACAATTTAATAGAATATAGTACATACCAATTACATAGGAAAAAAAAGTTTTCAAATATTAATATTATGACATTTTTTTTGCACTTTTTATTTCTGATTTCAATATTTTTTCCTAAAAAAACTATAATTCGGTACGTTATACAATTTCATTGATATAGTTATTCAGCCTCTTATCTTTATAGAAAAAAAGTACCAAATTTTTTTTCCACATCATTTTTTTTTATCTCATAAAATAAATAGGGGGGGGGGTGATAGACATCGTAAAAAAATATTTTCCCTAATATATTTTAGAAAAAAACTATTTCAGATGTATTTACATCCAATGGTAAACATTTATGGAAATTTTCGTGAAAATTGGACCATTAATTGATTTTTCATAGAATTTTTTAAAAATCCTCTTATCGTAACTTGTTTTTAGCTACGTTAAATTTCAGTTGATTTAACAGTGCAAAAATGAAAACATTGTTTTTCAATCATAATTTTCATTATTTTCGTATGCTGATAAAAAATTTAAAAAATCACCAGGAGTTTATTTAATGTTTTTTCTTTCGAATGGAAAAAACTTTTCAAAAATATTAATTTTTCTGCAAGTTTCATTGTGTTAAATGTAGGGGGGGGGGGTAAATTGCACTGGGTCAAATTGGTGGTACCTACAGTACAGAAAACTGAAAACTCGCCAAAATGTTACGCCCCTAAAATAAGAGGGGTCAAAATTAAGTGACCTAAAAAAAATCAGAAAGTTTTGAAATAAAATAAATAATGCATTATAAAATTCATTCATTGATAAATCAACACTGAAAATTTCATTAAAATCTGATAAGTCCTTGATTTTTGGTAAATCATTTTCTGTAGGGGGGGGGGGGCTAAATTTATTTTGTCAAAAACGTATTTGACGTTAATTCTAGGCATACCTATACCGAAAGTTTTATTAAAATCGGATAGTTACTTTATTCTATTTGAATTTTAGAAGAATTTCCTGTGATCCCCCACAATAACACGTGCGCGAAATTGACCATACATATGGACATATTAATCATTAATATGTCGTTATAATAAATGTTTGGTTTATGGAGATCAATATTAATAATTAAATACCTATGGATTTTTTAAACATATTTCTTATTCTTCCGTTAAACCCTTCGTAAAACTTCAAAATCAAAATGGTTAGCGTTAGTAAGAAGTTAAATAAATACTGTCATACAATAAATAAATGAATTAAAACAAAAACAATTATCTTGAAATTTAAGTATGATTCATACTTAAATTTTAGGCAATTAAAATAAATAGAAAAATCAAAATATTATTTTCTTGAAATTTCAAAACGTGGTTCATACTGGATGATCAACGTTTTGAAATTTCAAGAAAATAATTTTCAAAAATAAAATAAGATCTGAATCTTATGGGACAGTTATATTAACTGTAGTTATATTGGAACTATTTTCTCAAAATTACAATATTGATCAAATTGAAGTAAAACACTAATTTCCATAAATAACTTACATTCAAGTTAAAATCGAAGTCCTCATCAACACGTGCTGTAAAAACTTAAAATTCTGAATCTACACTTCCGGTATATCCGGTGTCAGAGGAAAAATTCACTTTATAATAATAATACAACTTCCGATTTTACGGTAGTATAAAAATATATATTCCATATAGTATTGATAACATTCATTTTATTCATTTGTATATGAATTTATTGTATTATTCTAATTTAAGATAAAACAAATTTAATAGATATTTTTCTAGAACGTATACTTAAAAAAAATATATAATTAATTTGTGTCCTGTTGTTTCCGGGAATTAACACCGTTGCCGGCGATCCAACCAGAAAGACCACGAGTTGTGAAAGTAACTGGTAGGTGTTCTCTGCCTTCTTTATACCCATTTGCTTTGTTATAAAATGTGTACTGAAAATCTACTTTTGGATATTTTTAAATAATCACCTACTTAAATCTGCTTCAGTTTAAATTCACACTGACTATCCTTAAAAAAAAAAGAGAAAAAAACATTAAAAAAACACTGTAACCTCTTTGACCCTCTAATAACTAAATCTGACGAAATCGACTCGCAATATGGCGTCATTTGGACGTCTTTTAACAAATTTATTTCTAAAAAGGAGGTCGGCGCAATTCTTACGGACGTTTACTCGCCGTAGATATTTATCAGGCTTGTCTGAAAGTCGATCTCTTTCTAGAGTGAGTTTTAATCATCATGTGAATTCTTCTTCTCTCTCTGTATCTCGTCTTTCTGCCATGGTTGCCGTGGCCCTGTGTATGGATCGTGGTTCGACCGACAGTGATCAACTCCTGAAAGCGATCAAAGAGTTCAATAATTTCGAATTGGAACGGTTGATAAAACGAGGAGTGGACGTAAACAGAAGACACATGTTGGGCTGGACACCACTGCAACTGGCCGCTATGAATCGCAACAGCGAGGCGGTTAGTTTGCTTCTTAAGGCCGGCGCTGATTTGGAACTTGGAGACGAGTTTAGCAGCGCCATGCAAACGGCCAGGGAAAAACGGATCCACTCTTTGCAGGTGGTCATCACGAGGGAAGATGAGTTTAGTGACCGTTTGAGCAACAGGGCCAACTTTAAGGGATGTACAGCTCTTCATTATGCCGTACTGGCCGATGATATGGATTTAGTTAAGCAGTTACTATACGCAGGCTCGAACCCGTCAGCGGAGAATGCCCTCGGACACAAACCGTGCGATTACGCTCGGACCCCCCAGTTGCAAAATATTCTGAAAGAAAACGAGCAGAAATTTGGAGAAATGAAGAAGAAACGTGAAATGGAAGAGAGACGAAAATTCCCACTCGAGCAAAGACTCAAAGAGCACATAATCGGTCAAGAAGGCGCTATTAATAATGTCGCTGCCGCCATCCGAAGGAAAGAAAACGGTTGGTACGATGAAGACCATCCTTTAGTGTTTCTCTTTCTTGGCTCTTCTGGAATCGGCAAAACGGAGCTAGCCAAGCAAGTAGCTAAGTATCTTCACAAAGATGTCTCTAAGGGATTCGTCCGTATAGACATGTCGGAATATCAGGAAAAGCATGAAGTAGCCAAATTCATTGGGTCCCCCCCTGGTTACGTAGGACACGAAGAAGGTGGTCAGTTGACCAAAAAGCTAACCGAATGTCCAAATGCCGTTGTCCTCTTTGATGAAGTAGACAAAGCACACACGGATATCTTGACCATCATGCTTCAATTATTTGACGAAGGTCGACTAACGGATGGCAAAGGCCAGACCATCGAATGCAAAGATGCTATTTTCATTATGACTTCAAATTTGGCCAATGATGAAATTGCTTCTCACGCCCTGCAGCTTCGGGAAGAAGCGGCGGAAGTGTCCAAACAGAAGCATTCCAATAATCTGGAAGACATAAAAGTTTCGGAAATCGTCATCTCCAAGAGATTTAAAGAAGAAGAAGTCCGCCCAATCCTCAAGCGACATTTTAAGAGGGACGAGTTCTTAGGACGAATCAATGAAATTGTCTATTTCCTGCCGTTCTCACAAGCCGAGCTTAGTAAACTCGTTATTAAGGAACTGAAATTCTGGGCTAGTCGTGCCAAGGCAAAGCATGATATCGAGTTAACCTGGGATCATCTTGTTGTTGATGTTTTGGCCAGCGGCTATAATGTGCATTATGGAGCTCGTTCAATCAAACACGAAGTGGAGAGACTTGTGGTATCTCAGCTTGCTCTTGCACACGAAAGAGAACTTATTAAGAGGGGCTGCTGCATCAGATTATGCGTCACAAATGTTAGTGATTTGAGAAAAGACTCTGATGATGCGAATAAAGACTTAGAACCAACGATCAAACTTCAAATATTGGAAAAGGGCAAAAAGAACGAATTTGTGGATCTTGCTTGGGATTCTTCCAACAATCCTTTCAACCTAATCCATAATGATGAATAACAGCGGCTTTATTTTTAAACAGTAAATTTTTTTTTCTTTTCTTTAGAAATTTCTTGCTCTCATCTTTGTAATGATAAGCCTTATTTACAATTTTTGACATTAGTATTGGACTTTATAGAAATATTGATTTGTCATTAATTCATAAAATATAGGTGTCTTTTGCTATTTAAAAAAAAAAAAGGAAAAAATAAGATTGAAGCATTTTCGTTATTATTTTATTACTAGTTTTACTCCACAATATTTATTGTTGCTTTTTTTTTTTTTTTTTAATCATAACACTGAGTTGGTTCATCCTTTGACAACGAGTGAAAAAAAAAAAAAAAAGAACAACAAAAAAACTTTGGAAGCCTTCCATAGAATTTGCCTTGAATGACTTTTTGTCATGGAAACCTTGGAGACTATATTTCACAATGTTTTTACTCTACTGCTTACATAGTCTCTGGATCCATAGTTTTAATAAAAAGCTATGATATGGAGTAAAACTATTAATAGAACAACAATAAAAATGTATATTGCTAGATAACTGATTTTTTTTTTTTTTAATTTTGCAAACTATTGATAGCATAAGAGAAAATATACATCAAAAGTTTTTGTTGTTGTTTTTTTCTTATTAAAAAAGAAAATGTCAGTTTTTCTCGCATTTATTTTGATAAATATTTTAAAGGTTTATTGGGTTTGCCAAATTTTTAAGTTCATCCAGAATAATGAATTCTGGTAAAAATAAATAAATAAAAAAAAAATAGATTATTTATTTAGAAAGCTGTTTATGGAAACTGCAGCAAATTACCTGAAATTTAGAGAAATATTTATAAAATGAATTATACAATTGTATATTTTTTAGATGAATGTCTGCCAATCATTATTAATAATTTTGACTTGTATTATTATCCATCTTCTTAATTCTTTTTGCTTTATATGAACATGTATAAAAAAATTGGTAATCTGAACATTAGCTACATAAATGAGAGTAACCTCCCTTTGTTTATTTCACTTTGAGGAAGTCGTATATTTTGGTCGGCCATTTTCATTTCACTGTAAATACAAATTTTTTTGAATCAATACAACTGCATGTTTTAACATTAAAATATCATAAAATGTGTTCTTAATTGTGCTTGCGCATTATTTGAAATGAACTTAATTGTTATTAAGAACACATTTTATGATATTATCGTGTTAAAACATACCGTTGTATTGATTCAAACAAATTTGTATTTTCAGTGTATTTTACAGTGAAATGAAAATGGCCGACCAAAACATATGGCTTCCTCAAAGTGAAATAAACAAGGGGAGGTTACTCTCATTTATGTAGCTGATGTTCAGATTACCAAAAAACTTTTAAAATATACTCTTAACTCTTTTGGTGTGGGATATTTGACAACAAATTTAATGGCTAGAATGAAGTTTTGGCCCCAAAATAAAAATATTGAAATGTATTTGCAGTAAGCTGGAAATGGTAGGGGAAGGAAAAAAAAAAAAAACTGGGATGCATGGATACAATTTTTACCGTGTCCTTTTAGATTTTTATGCGTCAGTGATGCTGGACACATACCTATCAGCATCTCTGCTGTAGTATTGTAATTGTGAAACTCCACTAAATATTTTATTTTTTGGTCAAAACTTCATTCTAGCCTTGTACCCCACAGCGTGTAATTCATTTCCACGAAAGTATTGAATTTTTAAATAAGGTGGACTAAAGTTACATTTAATTTTTCTACATTAAGTATATTTATGTAACTCAAGTTGCTCTCCGCACCAAAAGGGTTAACACTAATAGTATATATAAATTGAAAAACAAAATAAACATATATGGTTGTGACCAATCAGAGACTGGGGTATCAAGTGGCTTTATAATTTATTTTGTTTACTTGATATCATCCATCCTTGTAGCTTAGTTGGTATAGTAGCTGGTATGTAGAACCAGGTCATCTTCAAGCCAAACAGGACAGGAGTTCAATTCTTATCAGGAGATTATTCTTGTTTTAGATGTGCACATTTTTTTTTTTTTGGTAGAATGACCCAAGAAAGTTGCAATAAAAAGTGGATCAAGTCACTAATAGGCACTCCAGCTGAGATCAGTTTTGAAAGGAACAGAATTTTTTTATAATTGAAAAAAAAATTACCATATTAGTTTTTCTTTAGTGCAAAATTAATTTTTTCACATATGCTAACAACAGAAAATATCTATTTAAAAATTTTTTTTTAAAATCAAAAACTATTTTAGTATAAAAACGTTTCTTTGGTTTGTATGGAATTCTAATGTAAAAAAAATCGACTGTTGATTTTGTTTACTAACAACCGGAAGCAGTGAAAAGCAAACTTCTGTTCCTTTCAAAACTGATCTTAGCTGGGGTGCCTATTGGTGACTTGATCCTAAAAAGCAACTGGAATTAAGATGAACAATAATATTAGTCAAGATTATTATCAATAATAATGAATACAATTGTAGACAACAAATTTTCTCATTTGTAGAATGTCATTTAATATCCTATATTTATTTCGACTGATATCCTCATCTTTTGTTGATAAAGTCGTCCATAACTCTACTAGGGCTGGGGAGTTGAAACAAAAAACCTCTTTGATTTAGTGCATCCTGGGATGCACATATTTGCTTTGAATGAGCCCACCTGCCTATTATATTGCTGGTTATTTTCCATGACTCTTTTAAAAGAATTACCTGTTACTTTTTTGAATTCTACACTGCTGTACATAATCAATAGGCAACCTATTGGTTATGTAACACTAGTAACTAGAAATACAAATTTGCAGTTGTATTGGTAATTGGATAATATAAACATTTTCGAGAGACCCTTGCAGCATCTATGGACCTCTGTTGTTGATGTTACGGACTGCTTGTAGTACCTGAACCACAGTTTGAAAACCCTTGGTTGAGGTCATCTCTTTTCAGTTGGGCCAAGAACTTTTCAGCACTTACCCATATATATATTATATATATATATATATATATATATATATATATATATATAAGTCACCAATACAAAGTTCGTCTTATCAATGGTTTCAGATGTTTATCCGTCATCAGAGAAAAAGTCAACGTGTCTGATGAAAGATAAACATCTGAAACCATTGGTAAGACGAACTTTGTATTGGTGACTTAAATAAATAAATAAATACAGCTCTTAAAGAAATAATTGAGCACTTTATAATCATTTCTCCAATATTAATAACAAAAAATTAATTATATATATATATATATATATATATATATATATATTAGGAAAACATAACAAAAAAGATTTAGGTTGGAAAATGCTTATCTTCCAACCTAAATCATTTTGCTCTGTGACTCTGACAATAAAAGCACACATAGAGCTCTGTAAATTGTGACAATTGAAAAACTACTATTTTGTAAGGAAAATTTCTTCACTCATTATTTGGATTATATATACATATATATATATGTGTGTGTGTGTGATGGTTCAAACGTAGGTTTACAGTTTGTTTGGTTTTTTGGTGGGGGGGGGGATAAATTGGTTATTTATTTTTGAAAAAAAATTCTTTTTTGTTATTCTTGTTGAATTTTTTTTTCTTTGTATTTACTAGACTTATGTTTGTCTAGTAGAAATGCGGTGGGGGTGCCTAATGTGGATTAAACTCACTATTGTAGTAAGAGACTAGCTTGCTAACCAATCTTCCACAGCAAGTAATTTTTTTTTTTTTTTTTATAAATTTCAGAACTCTCTGAAATAGCTGTGTTTTAATTATTATTTAATTTTTTGAAAATCTCAATAACTACCATAGTACCCATAAAAAAATGAATGATGAGATTATTTACATAAATAATTTATAATGTGGAGAAAAGTAGACAAACACGGGTTGTTATGCTGGATGGAAGTTTATTACTGGTGGTAATGTCGACGCTATAACGTTTCGGTCTTTCAGACCTTCTTCAGGACACGAGCTGATTTCTTGTATTGAAAGATTCAGTTCTCTTACTTCTATATAAGAACTCAGCTCGTGTCCTGAAGAAGGTCTGAAAGTCTGAAACGTTATAGCGTCGACATTACCACCAGTAATAAACTTCCATCCAGTATAACATCCAGTGTTTGTCTACTTTTCTCCACATACTGTCAGATTGATTTCCTCATTTTACTCCCATGATTTATAATAGAAATCTCTTGGTTACTTTAAAAACTATAAAACATATAGAGAAAACCAGTTATTATTTCAATTAGTATAAATTTTAATATTTGATTATGAAATTATTTATGTATACGATTGGCACTTTTGCCTAGGATCAAAGTGTGGTATCTGTGTTCATGGAATTTTAAACATGGTTATTTTAAAGACTATAAGATATATGCAGATGAAAACAGTTACCTAATGGCTTTGTTTATGGGGCTTAGAATATGCTGACTGTACCTTCTGCGGAGGGGTAAGATCTCCCCCCCAAAAGGGGTATCCTGAGTATGACACTAAACTGCATCTAGTGCTAAAGCTCCAGTTCTGGAGCTCTAGGGATTGTGGAGTACCCTTTCATTGCTATTACTCCCAGGTCTACTCTGGAGTGGTAGTACCTGTTAGGGTCTTTAGATGTCAGTTTCAAGTGACGACCGCAATAATCGGTTTCTTCAACCACAAAAGGTATTCTGCTGGCAGTAGTTCTTACACAATCTGTCAGGTTCACTTCACTTTAAGATCAAAACGCGACACACCGTTCTCTCAACTGAAAAAGACGTTCTGTTCGAGAGAATTCGCCTCAGCATTTATTTCTCTCAGTGGTCGAACCACTTCAGCTAACAGGGGTGACAGCAATTCCACCCCTCATGATCAGGAGGTTGCGAGTTCAATCTCGAGTCACTCGCTATACCCCCTCTCTCATGCAGGCCAGACACACACAGACGTGCTTAGTTCTTGGGGGCAGGGAATTCTCAACTCCACAGTACCCACCCCCGCCACTCGCCCCATACTCTCTGTTACAGAGTCCCATGGGTCAAATAGATCTGGGTTATTTCCTATAACTCCAACATAAACAAAAGGGAACCACTCTTGACTGATAAATTATTTATTTTCCCATTAAACTAACCCTAAAACCTAACCCATCTTCTTTTTTTCCCTAGTAGATCAATAAATAAATAAATATCAGTCAAGAGTGGTTCCCTTTGTTTATGTTGGAGTTATAGAAAATAACCTAGATCTGTTTGTAGATTATTTGTATTCGATTGGAATACTTGATATATAACTGTGCAAAAAACTCTGAAGAAACAACTACACAAAATTGTAAATATAAAAACACAATGTTTCCTTACCTCTAGGCATAAAATAACCCCAGACAGGTTGAAATGCCATTAAAATCCAATCATCATTTTACCAAAGATCAGTGTAGTATCTGTACTTGTTTGATGGTTATTTTAAAAACTATAAGATCTAAATCATGTAGATGAAATCAGTTATTTCAATAAGTATAAATTTTGATACTTAATTATGAGATTATTTATGTATAGAGTGGCACTTTTTCCTAGGATCAAAGTGTGGTATCTTTATTCATGGATTTTTAAATATGGTTATTTAAAAAAAAACTATAAGATATGAAATATGCAGATGAACACATTTTCATTTTGAAAATTATAAAATTTGATATTTACTCAAAAATAAAATAAATACTACCTATCTCTGTCCCATAATAATTTTTACATTTGCAAATAAATTTCATACACCAGCGATGCTGATAGCTTTTTAATTTAGTGCATCCTGGGACACATATTTGCTTTGAATGAGTCCCGGGAAAATTTATGGGTCCCAACTAAAGTTTCTTAATAGATTGTAGGGTTTTTATTTATGATCTAGGGAAACAACTAAAGCCATCTAACTCCTACCTTGTAACCTATCCTGTGTAATTCATTTCTAAGAAACTATTGAAATGTATTTACAGTTAGCCTAAAATGGCGAGGGAAGAAAAAAGAAAAACACAGGGATGTACGGATATGATTTTACTGCATCCTTTTAGATTTTTGTGTGTCATGGACGCAGGACGCATACCTATGAGCATCTCTGTACACTAAATGATTTCCTTGTCAGTGGGGCTTAGAATATATCAACTGTATCCCCTCCTCTGCAGGGGGGTAAGTCTTCTTGCCCAAAAATGGGTGTCCTGGGTATGGCACTGAACTGCATCTGGTGGTGAGGCTCCAGTTCTGGAGAGTATGGAGTATCCCTTCATTGCCATTACTTTGAGGTCCATTCTAACCAAGAGAGGTAATACCTCTTAAGGTTCCGTTTTTGGTTCAAATTGATCTGTTTAGAAAATATTTGTATTTGATAGGAATACTTGATACCATGTAAAAATTTGTACAAATTATTAGTATGAAGAATAGGGTGCTCTTCCAATATGTGATCTACCGAATGGTTTCTAATCCAATATTTGATCTACTGAGTTGTTTACATTCCAATATGTGATCTACCCATTAACTACCCATTATTTTCCCATTAAACTAACCCTAACTTCTTTTTTCTTAGTAGATCAGATGCCATAAATAGTAGATCAATAACTTTCGGTAGATCACATATTGGAAGAGCATCAAGTTACTTGAAGTTATAATTGTTTACTACCGATTATTATTAGTAGTTACTTGAAACAATATAATTCTTGCAAATTATTGGTGCCAGGAATACTTGAAACCAAATAACTGTGTGCAAACAAATGACTATTATTAAATAAAAGTAGTTACTTTAAGCTATATAATTTTGTATAGATTATTAATATTAGATAGGAACACTTGATATCATAAAAAAATTTATTTATCCTACTGGTAGGATTTATCACAAGTATGAGGCATCCAGTGAGGATCACTTGATATCATATAACTGTATATGATATCACTTGATATCATATAACTGTATAAACAAATGATTATAATTGACAAATAAAAAATTGTGATTTAAAAAAAATTGCATTTAAATGTTGAAAATATAAAGTTATGCTTATAATCAAACATTTCTAAATTTAACACATTTCGGCATTAAATAACTCATAAGGGGTTGAAATGTTATTAAATAGATCAAATCAATCCTATATAAGTGGGCAAGCAAATGATTGTTATTAAAGAAGAATAGTTATCGTATTTGGCGGCATATAGGACGCACTTTTTTTCCAAAATTTTGGCTCAAAAAATTTCCCTATATCTTATACATCATAGGTGAAGTTTGGGACCTCCCGTAGGCTTAGGCTAATCTTCTCTATGATGCTCACAAACCCAGCTTACGCTCAGTATGTTTACCTACCCTAAACTCCATGCATTTTATTCCTGGTATTATTGTATTATTACCGGTGCTTTAAAAATGAATTTGTAAAAATGAAAGCAATCCAATCTGGAAAGCTGTGACTTGCAATTATAAACATCAGCTGATCGGCACTCTGATTTACCGGTAATGCCATCTGTTGGCGAGGAATAAAACTATGGTATGATCGTTGCCAGCGCTGCCAGATGTACGACCCAGTACTGTACGACCTACGACATTTTGATTTAATTAGCAAATATATGCTTAAATACACTAAAAACATTTTTTCCTGAATCTGACCTGCTGAAATGGGGGTGCGTCTTATATGCCGTTAAATACGGTAATTGAAACCATATAATTGCTTGTACAAAAGACTGACTTTAGCATTAAATAACCCAATGAGGGTTGACATCCTGTAAAACTCACCAAATAACCATATACTAAATGGAACAACTATTATGGGACAGAGAGTATAGAATAATGATTTTAAAAAAAAATATATAATTACTATTTTTTTTTATTTAAAAAAAAAAATTACATTTCCATACTACTCATTTTAGGCAGTAGTACCAGTGAGTGCACAGGGTGCACAGATACTACACTTCCATCCTAGCAAAAGTTACAGACAGATGAACAAAGAAACAGAAAGTCACATTGTTCATTATCTAAATAGATTGGTATATTTCTTAATATTTAAAAACTTTAAAACAAAAGTGTAAAGTTACTTTTTAGTTTCACTGTTTGTGATTTGACTATTGTAGTAGGAAAGTTGGTGCTATTTGCAGAATTGCATCCCGGCCTCCTGTCTTAAAAAAAACGCTAGGCGGTGATAGCTGAAAAAACAACCCCACTTACGTATGAAGTCCCTAGCTGAAGCACCGAAAACCCATCATTGTGGTATACAAATAAAATAAAAATACTGAAAAAAATGTTTTGATTTTTTATTTGTAATTGATTGTCGAAAAAATAAATAAATAAAATGAAAATACAGAGAGAAAAAAGATATCTTTTTAGCAGATTGAAGGCGCTTTTATCGACAAATTATTTTTTTAATTTTTTAGTGGTTCGAAGGCGTCAAAAGTAAGCCATGTTTTTATCGACAAGTAAATGTAAATATTTACCCCCCCCCCCCAATATTTTAAAGAGGGGGAGGGTTAAAATATTTACATTTACTTGTCGAAAAAAGACTGAAAAAAAAAATCGCATTAACGTCTTAAGCGCTGGTTGTTTTTTTTGGGTTTTTTCAGCTATAGACTTCTAGGTGGGGTTGTTTTTTCAGCTATCACCGCCTAGCGTTTTTTAAGGCAAGAGGCTGGGATGCAATTCTGCAAATAGTGCTGGAAAGTTAAAATGCTAATTTTTCAAAGGTTCAATTAGAAATTCTTTGAACAAATTTTGAAATTTGTATTTAAATTTTAAATAGTCATTTCATGTTTAGATTTTTTTTTTTTTTTTTTTTTCTGAGTTTTCTCAATTACTTTGAATCAAAAGTTTTGCAATATTTTGGTATCATAAGGCACAATATGACATCTCTGGAAATGCGCTTTTGCCGAGGTTGTGAAGATGACAAACTACACTGGACTGTGAGATGACAAGCTTGCCTGATATTCTCCAAGTTCTACTTGCCGGATTTAATGGCTTGGAGCACAGCTACGGAATCCGTGGATTTTTAGCTTACCTGACCTTGCCTGATTGTTGAAATTTTTGCAACCCGAGCGAAATTTCTTGAACCATCTGATTACTGCACAACAAATGTTTTTGGTTGCTTCTGTCAAATTATGGCCCAGTTTGAACTCATAACACCTAAGTTTCTGAATTGAACCACATTGCATGTTCATCTTTGCAGGTTTCAAATCACACATGGTGTGAAGCAATGAACAACATGACAATGCACCAACTACTACCAACTACAGCATGTATCTTCCACAGATTAAATGGCTTTGATCACATGATATACTTGCTGCAAACTAGCATATACCAAAACATTGCAAAACTTTTGACCCACCCTAGTGTGATTACATATATGTTTATCTCAGAAAACTTTGAATTAAGAATTTGTACAAATTTGTGTTAATTTCAGATCAAATTATTGGCTTAATCATGTAATGAAACGAGTCAGCCTGTTGTTATAATTGTATTTTTTGATGCTTGTATTGTTATCAATTAAAAAAAAAAAAACATTTTTGATTAATGAATAAAGATTATTCAGTATATTTAAATATAAAATAATGAATTTTTACAATTTATTTTCAATAAAATTTAGCAGAATATAACAAAATTTTATGTACAAGGTGGTCCAAAAGCCTCATCACCTTTGTTTTAACTTTCATTACTTTTTGTTTTGATAATATAAGTTATTATTAATAAGTTTTAATAATATATATAAGTTATGCAATTGTCTTACCACTAAAAAAATACCTTTAGAAGTTTATTTTCTAGAATTTTTCAGATTGTATTATATAATTATTTTAACTGTAAAAAAAAAAAAAGCATAGAGGTGACAAGACTTTTGAACCCACCTGTACATTAAAGATTAGTCCTTGTAGGGGAGGAGGAGGAGCAGTCAAAGTAGTTTTGACTAACGAGAAGATCCTGTCAAGCCCTAGCACCTATATGATTGTCCCAACCCTATTGCCCTTATGGCAAGCCCCAACCCTTTTTATCATGTATGTGCTAGAAGCCTGTGCAGAGGGTCTTCATGTCCTGGGAATGACATTAAACAGTTCCAGTTCTGGAGGTCTGGGGAATGTAGAGCATGTCTTCATCATCATTGCTCCCTGGTCCACTCTGACCTGGAGTGGTAGTACCTGTTAGCGTCCCATCTATGGTTTGAATAGAAAAATGTGTTTATAAAAAAAATTGAGTATCCATTAAGAATGAATTTATTTCAAAACTTTGCCGGCATTAAATGACCCATCGAGGTTGATATGCCATAAAACAAAACAAACTAATGAGAAGAGATCCTTTGGTTTGAATTCAGAGTTTTCCTTCTCCTAGACCAGTTGCCATACCAAACATAAAGAGCCCTGTCTGCCCTACTATTTACCCATAACTGGAAGCACTTTAATCATGACAACTGTGATGAAAAATTGAGTATCCATTAAGAATGAATTTATTTCAAAACTTTGCCGGCATTAAATGACCCATTGAGGTTGATATGCCGTAAAACAAAACAATTTAATGAGAAGAGTTCCTTTAGTTTGAATTCAGAGTTTTCCTTCTAGACCAGTTGCCATACCAAGCTTAAAGAGCCCTGTCTGCCCTACTATTTACCCATAGCTGGAAGCACTTTAATCATGACAACTGTGATGATTGTTAACCTTTTGACCCTTGACCCTAAATTTACTCCTTGCTTTTTGAGCATGATCTCCACACTAGTAAACCGGTGCTACAATGTGAGGAGGGAGTACCACCACTATACTGTTGTAACAGGGTTAAAGGTGTAAGAAGAGTAACATGAATCGACCGTCCTGTACGAAGTTTAGAATGCAAATGGTGGTGCCCACCAGTCATTAAGTAGAGACTTACCAACGACCTGCCACTAATATTTACATAACACCACGAACAGCCACTCTAAGTTAACTATCAATAAAGGGAGGTTACTCTAACCTACCCACACAAAAGGGATATTTTCTTGCCTTCTATTTGTTGGCCCTGTTAAAAAATACATCCCAGGATTTTAAAATATTATCCAGAATAGTACTACTTCTGTCCCATTGTAGTTGTTACATTTGCATATAAATTTGATCTTATTATAATGGAGATTGTGTGTTTTACTGTTTGTAACCAAAACTCTCACTACTCAAGTCACAATTCCCTTAGTTATTTATGTCACATTCTCCATGATTTTATTTTTATTTAAACCTCCATTATTAATAAAATTGTTTTATATTATTAATACTGTTGGCCATATCTAAATACTAATAACATGCAATTGTATTTATATATACAACAAAATAGCAGTTTACAGTGTGAATAGGAAGGCTAATTTGCATATTGATATTAGAAATTTGATTTTAATAAATACATGCTTAGTATTATTGATTTCTAATTGTTTGGATTTATCTTAATGAATATGAGCAAAAATCTTGGGGGTAAATCTTAAAAGAAACCCATTAACAAGAAGAAATAACTGTAATTTTATTCTTTACTTCCCATTTTAACTAAACAGTTAAATTAGGAAAATTTAGCAATGAAAGACAGGAGTGATGGAAGAGTAAGTTTCAGTTGTTCTATTTTTCTGTTATATCCCCCTCTGTTTCAAATCTTTTTATCTGCATTCTTATTTAGTTTCATTAGCCTTTCTAATTTAACATGATATTTTATTACATTAGAACTTAAATACTTGCACCCAGGTGGTGCATATATTTGCTAGTATACTGAATGTAATAAATCAGTGGTTCCCAAACTTTTTCAGGCTAGTGTCCTCTTGGCTTCCCAGTGGATTCATAACCTCCCCTTTATACACACATGCAAACACACACTTTTTTTTCGTATGCTTCAAATTGAAAAAAACAAAACCAAGATTAAACACAAAGATTTATTTCACAAATAAAATCTAATTTATTAAACCAATTTATTTAGCAGTTTATGTCCGTTTTATTCTGTATAAACTGCATATGTGTTTCTTTACCTTAGTATTCATGACATATTTTGTCATTAGATTTTGTAAAAAGAACATTATTTATTAACTGCTCCTAATACCACCCTGTCACTCCCCCACTGCCCCTTTTTACCGCACTGTCCCCTAGATCATTATACTGCGCCTGGAGGGGGATGGTACTGCTCACTTTTTGGAACCCCCCGAAATAAATGTTTTGGTTTGGTTTCTTTGTTTAATGGCATATCAACCTTCATGAGTTACTCAATGCCAAAGCCGTCCTTGTAGAAGAACAGTAGTGGTACTATTTAACCCATAGCTGGGGGGATGAGGGATGTTCATACAAATGTTTTGGGACATTAGGTAGTATAACTTAGGGGAATAAAAAACCTATTCCTGACATATTCTTTATCATTTTTTAAGCTCAGTTTAAATTTGCATAAACTTTTCTTTATAACATTTCAACTTTAATAATAATAATGAAATTTATTGCGTACAATGCTCAGGTGCACCATAACTCCTCAAAGGCTCATGTATAGTACATAGAATAATGTATGAATGTCAGGAACATGAATAGCATACAGTAATAATATATATGAGCGCGTGCGGGCATATGTGTATGGAGGGGAAATAGGTATAGTCTTGTCAAATTACAGGAAGCATGGAGGTTTAGAAAGATGCAGTGTTTCTGCCTACAACAGATGCAGGCAGTTTATTCCATGCCTCAGCAACTCTGAGCATGAAAAAATGTTTTTGAAAGTCATGTGAATAATTAATAAGTGTAAAGTTTTTAAATGCCATCCTTGGCTAGTTGAAAAGGGCTTAAAGTAAGTAAGTCCTGAGTTATGGAATCCTTTGGTAAGCGTATAAGTCCTATCCAGCATATTGTTAAAGGTCCAGTGATTTAATCTTATGTCCGTTGTCCATGAAAGTCAAAGTAGTTATGCTCAGTATGCCCGTTTAAGTATTGTATTAACAACAGAGTACTGCCTGTGATTGGCCAAGAAAGATCACATGGTTCTTGCCGAGTCTATAAGTAAAAGTTGGCTTTTAACACACGCCTTATATCCAAAAAATCTCAACAATAAGTACCAATCCTGTGAATTTTTTCTTTTAATATTCATCTTCATCTTTTTGAAGAATGTATTTCAGCCAATATACTCTTTGGCCTTCCACAATGGCATTTAAGACAAAATTTTTCAAAAATAACTCCCAGGTAGTGTATGTGAAGTTGAGGTATCTGGTAGATAACCCATCATACATATACTCCATCCACAACACTAATATCAAGGAATCTTGTGAACGTGATCTGGGTATTATTGTCAGCAGTGATTAAGGCCGAGGGTGTCCTGGCGTCACTCAGCAAGACCTTTGTCAGCCGCTCACCGGCTATCTATTTAAAGCTGTACAAAGCTATTGTGTGGCCGCACTTGGAATTTGCATCACCAGTCTGGAACCCCTATCTCGCTCAGAACATTAACCTCTTAGAAACTGTACAGAGACATGCAACCAAATGAATACCCTCCATTAGGCATCTGCCATGTTCTGAACGTCTTGCTGCCCTGGGAATGGATTCATTGAGACTTCAGCATCTGGCAACTGACCTGGTAAACGCTCATAAGGTCATTAATCATCTTAACAACAGCAACCTTGAGCACCTTTTTGATCTCCATGTTTCTAACACACGTGGGCATGCCTACAAAGTTAGAAAACAACATTGCTCACATGACTTTCGGAAACATTTTTTCACGCTCAGAATTGTCGAGGCATGGAATAAGCTGCCCGCATCCGTTGTAGGCTGCCGAAACACTGCATCTTTCAAGCCTCCATGCTTCCTGTAGTCTGCCAACACCATACCTGATGCCCCTCTTCACACACATAAGCACACATGTGCACACATTCATGCATATATTATCACTGTAAACTGTTCATGTTCCTGACACTAATACATTATTCTGTGTACTAGACATGAGACTTTGATGAGTTGTGGTGCACCTGAGCACTGTACACATACAGGTATATTATTACTGTAAACTATTCATGTTCCTGACACTAATACATTCTGTGTATTAGACATGCGACTTTGATGAGTTGTGGTGCACCTGAGCACTGTATACATACATGTATATTATCACTGTAAACTGTTCATGTTCCTGACACTAATACATTATTCTGTGTATTAGACATGCGACTTTGATGAGTTGTGGTGCACCTGAGCACTGTATACATACATGTATATTATTACTGTAACTGTTCATGTTCCTGACACTAATACATTATTTTGTGTACTAGACATGAGAATTTGATGAGTTGTGGTGCACCTGAGCACTGTACACAATAAATTTCATTATTATGCTATAAAGCAGTATTCACCAACTTTTTTTTTTTTTTTTTCATGATACAAATCCAAAATATTACTGAGAGACATAGAAAGAATATGTCCCTACACATTTTTTGATTTCATATTTCATTAAAAGAATAATCCTTTAGAATCACATAAAGAATTTGATTTTGTATCACACAAAGATTCTGGAGGCATGTGGCGTAATGGTTACTGTTGTAGGAAATGGACACGGCAAGACAAGTTCAAATCTTAGACACAGATCTTTGCATTTCACTTAGCGCTAATACCCTTGGGAAAGGTACAAATCCAACTATTCTCCCTTCAGCTATGGGTAAATAGTAGAGTAGACTGGGTTCTTTAACCTTGGTATGGCAGCCAGTCTAGAAGGACAACTGAATCCAAACCAAAGGGGCTCTCTTCTACATTCTCAAAACTACTTTAAGAGTTTGAATTCAAACCAGTGGGGCTCATGTTAGTCAGAACTACTTTGAGAGCTCCTCCTCCTATATATATATATATATATATGAGAGAGAGAGATATGAGTCACCTTTAAGTAAATCACTTTCGAGGTTTACAAAAAATTAAATTAAAAGATTCTGGAAATTTAATGATTCAATTGTTTTTATTTGTGTTTCATCAAAATGTTTAATTGTGACAAATTATGGTCACTCTGTCACCCTGAAAACACCAGTTCCCACTCGATCACCAAAGTTAAGCAGTGATGAGTTTGTTAAATACTTAATTTGGGTGGCCAACTAAGCAACAGCATGTACTGTAATAATCAAAATGACCTGATATGATATAAAACAAAATAAAACACCCAATTAATTGTGCCAATAACATAAATGATTTGATATTATTCACAAATTAAATTTTGGTAAAAACTGAAATGTTTAATTTAGTATTAATGCTTTTGGGTTATTTCCTATAACTCCAACATAAAAAAGGGGAACCACTCTGATTGACTGATAAATTATTTATTTTCCCATTAAACTAACCCTAAACCTAACCCCGTCTTCTTTTTTCCTAGTAGATCAATAAATAAATAAATAAATAATTTATCAGTTAATCAGAGTGGTTCCCCTTTTTTATGTTGGAGTTATAGGAAATAACCCAATTTTGACCCTGTCGAACTTTAGTGATGAAACCAGTCAGAAAGTGTTGTTTTTTTCTTTTTTTTTTTTCTTTTTTTTCAATCTCTGAAAATATAAAAAAAAAACCCCTTCCCTTTAAATTTGAATAGAACAAATTCAATAGCCACTTCTGTTGACTAATAGTACGTGGGTAGGCTGAAATGTTTGTATGTTGATGTCAAATCTGCTGTTGATGATATTTTTGTCCAATGGGATCAAAGCACTGGAGGAGGTATGTGGACTACAACAAGGAAAAATAAACTTTTTTTTTTTTTTTCATCATTTCAAAGAAAAATATTGTTTTTAATTTCATTTTTTTTATGTCTTCAGGATTTGATCTTTCTAGAAATGCAAAAATTAGGGTCTGGATTTTTTTTTATTCAATGACCTGATACAATCTGAATTGATTAAAAAAAAAAAAAAAAAAAAAAAAAAAGTTTTTTTCAAGTTATTTTAATTAAATAAGCTATTTGTTATAGAATTAAGTCATTAATGAATAAAGTGGTTAAAATTTCATTAAAATCGGACAATTCCCTGATTTTTGGTAATTGTTAAAAATTTTTTAAAAAATCAACATTTTTTTTTTAATACCTGACCTAATGTATCTAATGTTAAGTAAAAATGTTATTATATTAACTAATAGCCTTTGTTTAGGTATTGGCTATGCAGGAACACTTTGAATCGAGGTTACGGCAAGGTTAGCCTAGAAACAAGGTAAGCTTCGACGTTTCAAAAACATATCCTGTGTAATGAACGACCCCTTGTTTTTTAGGTGAAAAATTTACACTAGTTAAGTTGTCGAGCGAGTTTTTAGTGAAATTATTTTCAAAGGGAAATAATTGTGTAATTAGAAATTACTGAGTTATCTCCCTTGAACAGTTATCTTATGATATTGAAAATTGGTTCATTTTTCTAGTCAACGTTTTAACAGTATTGTGCTAACAAAAATTGCGCCATAGTGTGCTGTTTTTTCTGTTTTCAGTAAGTAATATATACAGACAGAAATCAGATCATTATTATATGGATATTCTTAATAAAATATTGAAGATTTTTGCTATTTCTAATTTGCAGCATTGTATTTATTTTTGTGAGAAGAAATAGTTCATTTTTTTAAATAATTAATGAATTTAATCATCATCATCATCAATGCATGCCGGCAGAACGGATTTCCTTGACTCTCTCTCTCTCTCCCTCTTTCCCCCATTCATATCTATCAGCCATCACCCATTGCAAGTCCTCTAGATGACACCCAGTGTTCACACAGAACTGATGAATATAAGTTTGGCTGGTCAGTGTTCATGTGTAGGAGGAGTCCATAAGAGAACATTACTTATGAGTTCATCTTTACTTAACGTCATATTGTTTGTTAGGGAAGTGTTATCTACTCTAACATAATATAACATAGTACTGTTATTACAAGAGTTGGATACATGTTTTAGGGGGAGTATCATTTTCTTTCTGGAAGGCTGCTTTTACAAAGTGAATTCGGCTAAACTTGCAAAATGGTCGGAAAATTAAGGTGACTCAGAAAAAACAGAACCCACAAATTTTGTAATAAAACTTAATTTTAACTAGGCGGTTTAGGGTAAGTTTAATGGGAAAATAAATAAATAATTTGGGTTCTGTTTTTTCTGGGTCACTATGTATACAGGGTGACCCAGAAAAAACAGAACCCACAAATTTTGTAATAAAACTATTAATTTTAACTAGGGAGGTTTAGGGTTAGATTTAGTGGTTAGGGTTGGGGTTTAAGGTTTAATGTGAAAATAAATAAATAATTTGGGTTCTGTTTTTTCTGGGTCACCCTGTAATATGTTTTAATTTTCTGAACGATTTGCAAGTTCAGCCGTGAATTCCTGGTACATCTCAAACAATTTTAGGATGATTGAATTTTACATGTTTTAGGGGAGTATCAAAGGCTGAAGTGAATTCGGCTAAACTTGCAAAATGGTCGGAAAATTAAGGTGACTCAGAAAAACAGAACCCACAAATTTTGTTTGAGATGTACAGGAATTCACGGCTGAACTTGCAAATCGTTCAGAAATTAAAACATATTACAGGTGACCCAGAAAAAACAGAACCCAAATTATTTATTTATTTTCACAGCCGTGAATTCCTGGTACATCTCAAACAATTTTAGGATGATTGAATTTGTAGTTTTAAGGATTACAGCTATAAAATACACTAGATGAAATAAGCAGCTATGGTGGTTCCATCAATTGACAAAGGTAGGTAGCACTTCAATATGCACTGTAGGTTCAGTTCATGAAAGAAAATGCTTGAGTAAATTAGTGCTATATATCTCAAACATTTCTTGGGTATATAACAGACAGACAGACAGACACTTAGAGTAGAGATAGTTGGTAAATTCTGCTTACTGCTTCTATTGGTCCTATTGTCCTAACTCGTTAACCATTTTCTCTGGGCTGACTTCTCTTCACGGCTTCTGCTGGGTTTTATTCTTCTTTGTGCTGGGCTGGACATTGCTTGTTTTTAATATTCAATTAACAAACAAGACTTCTTGATCAAGCTTTATTTCGCAACCCTGCCCATTTGATTCCACTGCGGGGGAGATGGACTCCAGGAGCTGACAACAATGTCTACACTAGTCTGGTCACATCTAAAGCTAATTCCTATGTGTCTAAGTGCATGCTTTTCTAAGGGATCAAGCAAAAGGTTATTATCCGTCAACAACTGTCGGGTAACTTTCCATGGACCCCATCATTCTAAATCTAATGGACCCTAATTCAAAATATTCTAACTACAGGTATGTTAATAATTTATAGGCTGCTTATAGATTATGTAACATTACAAAAATATTTTTTTAAGTTTGAAAAGAAGATAATTTGATGAATTGCAAATATTGTTAAAGATATTTTTCTGAGGTATTGTCATTATTCCAAGAATACACGGATAATGTTAACTTGGAAAAATGTTTCTTGATTATCACTATAAAGAGTGTTCATTACTTGCAGTAAGAATATTTAGAAATGAACTTGACAAACTGAGTTCAAATCCTGGATGAGGCTGTTTGCATTTCTCTTCGCATTAATACTCTGGGGAAAGGCATGACTCTGTCACTTCTCCCTCCAGCTATGGGAAGATTGGGCTCTTTAAGTTGGGTATGGTAAATCATTATAAAGAGTGTTCATTATAAGAAGTGGACTTGACAAACTGAATTCAAATCCTGGATGAGGCTGTTTGCATTTCACTTTGCATTAATACTCTGGGGAAAGCCATGACTCTGTCACTTCTCCCTTCAGCTATGGGAAGACTGGGCTCTCTAGCTTGGATATGGCAACTTGTCTAGAAATAAAAACTCTGAATTAAAAACCTCAGGAGTGATGTTTGGAGAATTTGATACAGTGGTAAACCATTCTTCTGTTACCAGCTTCACTAAAAAAGTGTGGATGGTCCTATACTAACCATCACTACTATAAACAATCACCTGATCCCCTAATTCCTTATCTAAGCTCTGTCTTTGTCAGAAAATAAAAAAGGAACCTTGGTGCTTGCATATATTTGTTGTGTGTGCAGTTGAAACAATGGGCAATATCAAATTTCTTGGTGAAAAAATCTAGTAGTTCAAATCCGCACCAAGAAAGAATCAATTTTAATTTATATCATCACAGTTCTTTATACTATCATTTAGAACAGCGGTTCTCAAAATGTGTGGTACTGCCCCTGGAGAGGGGGTGATGGAAAGATCTAAGGGGTAGTGAGGCAAAAGGGGGGGGGCGTTAGGGTGGCATTAGGAGCAATTAACAAATAACTTGTTTTTTTTTCACAAAATCAAAATGACAAAATACTAGGTGTGTCAAAAAAAGTATTGAGATTTTTTGTACTTTTTGACACACCTTGTATTCTGAAAAAAAAAAAAAAAACATTCATTTCATTTTTTTTTTTTTTTTTTTTTTTCAGAATACAAGTGTGTCAAAAAAGTACCAAAAATCTCAATACTTTTTTGACACACCTTGTATATATCATTAATACTAAGGTAAAGAAACACATAAACAGAATAAAACTGTCATACGAATTATAAATAAATACATAGTTTTGTTATGTAGTCCGAAATCAGTCAAAAGTTTGAACGTTTGCTTGACACCTGTGCACAACATGTACAGTGGTGCACCAGTTACTACATACCACCCAGCATTTATGAGAAAATTTAATTAAAACTAAAACTGATAAATAAATTGGTTTACTAAACTAGATTTTATTTGTGAAATGCACCCTTATGTTTAATCTTGTTGTTTTCAATTTGAAGAACAATGAGATTTTTTGTACTTTTATGACACACCTTGTATTCTGAAAAAAAACAAAAAAAAACGTTCCACTCATTTTTCATAAATACAGCTTCAAACTCGGCACTTTTATGACACACTTGGTATTCTGAAAAAAATTAATGAATGGAACTTTTTTTTTCTTCAGAATACAAGGTGTGTCAGAAAATACAAAAATCTTGATACTTTTTTGACACACCTTGTATATACATAATCATGTATAAATATACAATGTTATTTTATTGTAATCTTTAATCCTTTCAGATGTTGTGTGCTCCACTGAAAATGAAGATGGAAAATGATAGAAAAAGATTGGTCAGCAAGTCTCCATTGAAACATTGGTACCTTCTAGTGAAAATGTTAGTATTTTTTTTTTTTTTTTTTTTGCATTGCATTGCAGGCAACTAGGATATATTTTCTTTGAAGAAACTATGTAAGAAAATTGGGCTATTTCCTATAAGTCTAACATGATCAAAGGGGAACCACTCTTGACTGTTGCTCTTATGGCAAACCCAACTCTTTTTATCATATATTTGCTGAAGAAGGCGGCCGAGGTCTTAGTGTCCTGGATATGACGTTAAACTGCATCTAGTGGTGAGGTTTCAATTCTGGAGCTCTGGGAGTGTGAAGTACCCCTTCATCGCCATTACTCCCAGGTCCACTCTGACTCGAAGTGGTAGTACCTGTTAAGGTACTATGGGTTAAAAAGATTGAAAAATCTGTTTTAAAAAATGTGTCAAAAACATTTTTAAAAAAATAATTGAATATTCAAAAAGAATGAATAAAACAAAACGTCTTCAACATAAAAAAGACATAAAAGAATTGGTCAAATTATTAGATCAAGTCACCAATAGGCACCCCAGCTGTGAGCTCAAAGGAACAGAATTTTGCTTTTCACTGCAAACTTCCGGTTCTAAGTAAACAAAATCAACAGACAATTTTTTGACATTATAATTTCATACAAACCAAAGACACATTTTTATACTAAAATAGTTTTTGATTTTAATTTAAAAAAAATAGTTATTTCATGTTATTGTTGTTAGTGAAAAATTTAATTTTGCTCTAAAGATAAACTAATATTGTTATTTTTTTTGAATTATGAAACTTTAATCAAAAGACATTTTTATATTAAAATATTTTTTATTTAATCAGAATAGGAATCGAATTGAGATCTCTGGTACCAAGATATTGGGAAATTATATGAATTTTTCTGAAACACCCTATAAATTCTTCATCTAAAAATAGAAATGAATAAAACTTCTTTGGATTTTTTTCAATATTCTGAAGGAAATATTTCCTTTCAGCAGATTCTTGTACATAAATTATTCAACAGGATTTATCTTAATCTTAAAAGTCATGACGCCATTTTTTTTCTTCTTCGAACATGAACTCATAATTATTATACAGTTTTGGTATATTTTGTACAACCAACAGAATTATTCTTGCTTTTTGGGAAGGATTTTTATAATTTTATGTAAAACTGTGGAGTCGGAACACAAAACCTTCAACTCCGACTCCTCTATTTTTGGCACCTCCAACTTTGACTTCTCTTTATATAATTAAATGATATGGCCTACAAATAAGTATAAAACCATGATTTTTTTATAAACTATTTATAAGGAGTGTGTACTGCATAACTTTACAGACTAAACTAGGGCCATACAAAGTGTAAATTCAACTGGAGTTGGAGTTGGTATTGTTTTACTGACTCCAACTCCAGTGACTCCTTAATTGCTTCCGACCCTAACTTGACTCCACAGCCTTGGTTTTATGCAATACTTTTTTTCTTTTTTTTCCTTTCGTAGAGAATTTTTGGATTCTGAAACCATCACTGCTGCTAGTTTCAAATCGTTGGTTATTCAAAACTTGAGACGAATGTATGGAGAAGTAAGTAAACGGTATTTTTTAAAAAAAAGTATTACCTCTGTCCTATAATAGTTGTTATATTTACCATAATTAGGAGGCACGTAGTCTAATGGTTAGAGTCATAGGAAATGGACTCGTTGACCCGAGTTCAATTCCTGGACGAAGCTGTTTGAATTTCACATAGCGCTAATACCCTTGGGAAAGGTATGAATCCAATTCTTCCTTGAGCTATGGGTAAATAGCAGTTCACATAGTGCTAATACCCCCAGTTATGGGTAAATAGCAGGGCAGACTGAGCTCTTTAACCTGGCTAGGTAACCAGTCTAGGAGAAGGAAAATTCTGAATTCAAACCCGTTAAACTCCGCTTAATAAATTTATTGTGTCACATCCTGCTCGTGTGGAGGGGTTGGTAAATATATATATTACCATAATTATCTGTGTATAAAAAAGTAAAGTAAAGTCGTCGGGGTGGCCTAAAGTCGGTATCAGCCAGTCAGCGAGGGAGTCTATCCCCTTTTCAATAGCGCTAGACCAAGAAGATTGTTTTTAGCATCTGAGGTGAAGCGCCACACCTACCATCAGTTCCTTACTTTACTGCAGAGATCCCTGTGCTACTCATACGCTGAGTTGGCGAGGACCGGTATCGAACTAGGAACCTTGTGGTTTGCCTTATTTTTCAGCACAAAAGTTAGGGTGCATATTATACACAAGTACAAAATATTAATTTTTTTTTCTGGACACACGTCGCCATATTTGGGACTATGACCAAAGTTATATTTACAGTTGAAAATCTGTTGTATAGGTAGTACAGAGTGATCTGCCCCTGTGTATAGGTGTAACGTGGCGGTAGCGATATATTCACAATACCAAAACAGATATATGTTGTATAGGGGTCTTGTCAACGTGCCTCCAAATTCACGACACTAAAAAGGTGTTCGGCACGTGGCGATCTTCTTGTTGATAAAAAAAGTACAACGCGAGAAATATATCGTCACAAGCTGCTCAGCTTTTATTTCCAAGGCTAGTCTCGTGGGCTGTGTCGGAGAGGGGGAAAGGCAGAGCGAAAGAGAGAGCGAAACAGGTTGTTAAATTACTGTGATCCCACACTAGGACCAGAGGTCAACACCCGAAACTTCCGGTTGACATTCAATTCTCCATTCGGGGGGTCACGCCCCGGTCAAATTCACGACAACCTGTTTTATGAACATCACTTTTTTTTAAAGCCTTTACTCACTCTTATTTCTTCTTCCTCTCTTTTCTAATAGTAGTTCTTGCAAAACTCAGGATAATCTCCATCTTGCTACATAGGCAGAACAGAGTGGTCTGCCCTTGGACAGAGCTATATATAAAGAGGCCAACAGGGCAGCCATTTGTACGAGATGGTCATCACATCTTTCCTACAATACATGAGTATTCACCCTAAGTTAAGCAGATCTTAAATATACAGTCGCCCTGTCGGCTGGAGTGGTATAATATGCCAACTGCACCTCTGAAGAGGGGTTAAGATGCCCTCCCTCAATGTGACCACTTGTTGGCCATGAATGTTGACCTGTGATGCTTAAGGATGGAATCAAGTGAGCAGTGGGGGAGGGTTTTATCTACCATCAAATATAGTAATTATTTTCTTTGTATGCAATGAATTATCTTTCTCTTGATAACATCTTCATTGAAATTAATTTTTCTCTCTTCTAGATCGGGGCAGCGACAAATATTTACATTCGGAAATTCTTTAAAGAAGAACAGGAAGCAATATTAATGGTACCTAACAGGTGAGCTTTGATTTACATACCTTACAATACTTATTATTATCTATATATAATACTGGTGTTCCTAAATCTTCGGTTCGATATCATCCTGTAAACTTCCACTGGTTAAAAATGAGACTGTCCAAATTGTTCAAGATGCAATGCAAAAATGTAAATCCAGATTATCTGGTGTCACTTAATCGCAGATTTCTTATTTGTCCCATTTTATTTAACCCAATTTTAAAAATGAAACATTCCAAATGGTCTTGTGTCACTTAAATGCCCAATGTAAAATTAAAATGAATTAAAAAATAAAAAAATTTCATGTTTGTTTTATTTCTAATATTGAAATTGTGAATTACGGAATATATTTTTGTAATTTTGATCTTATGTTGGCCTGGCCCCCTGCCTTAATTTATGCTATGTTTTACCAAGCCAGTGTCAGCCGAATTTCCAGCCCAACTTAAATATTTTCAGAGTCGTGTTTTTGTCACTTTTTTGTCGACAAATTAATGTAGATATTTAAACCCCCCCACCAGATTACTATCGGCAAATCAATGTAAATATTTTACAACCTCCCTTGTTAAATCAAGATTATTATATGGGGTGCCCAATGAGAATCGAACTCACTAACAATGGTCTGCAAATCTAGATTGTTAACCATTAGACTACGTGAGGTGCCCACTTTCTGCCAAATATATATATTAACTAATTATTACAGGAGTATTTTAATGGTATTTGTCAATGGGGAGAATTGTGGGTGAAGGTATTCCTTTGCATATAGGTTTTGTTATTGTTTAAAAAAATATTTTTAAATTTATTTTTACCCTTAAATCATTGTGTTATTGTTATAAATCGAATTTTCTTCTTCAGTCATGTTATTCATTTGTGGACAAGCCTAACGACCATTTCAGACTTTTGTGGGTCACCTTGTACTGTTCGTGTCCTTCAGGTGAGATAATCTCTCGTGTTGTAAAAATCACGTTTTATCTATTCTCTTAGAATATGTTATAATGGTTGATACTTATTAATTTGCTGCTTTCTCATTTGAATAAAGATAAAACATTTCTACTGAAATAGATTTATTGTAAGTGGAGAAAAAAAAAAAAAAATGAATAAATATACCATTTCTCTGAATTTTTTAGATGGGGCTTGATAATTAGTATTATTTGGATTATTCAGGCTATTGTCCTCATCTTTATTGTTCAAAGTTTCGTGATGGCGCCCGATTACGACAAGAAAGTTCCCGATTATGAAAAGGCTCCCGAGTCCGACAAGAAATACCTGAAGAAGGCCGGAGGGCACATTGGCCGAAACATTGTACAGATAACAATAAAGATGAGGACAATAGTCCGAATAATCCAAATAATACTGAATAAATATAATTCCAAGCTTTTTAGCTTAACTGTTGACTTGTGAAGTAAAAAAGAAAAAAAAGCATTTGGCCATTTTGTAATACAAGATAAGAAAATGTTTAATTCAATCCCAAAATCTAATGTGCATATTCAACCACATAAAATAGAAAAAGTCCTATTGCTCAGTTGGTAGATCATTTGCCCCAAAACCACAAGGTTCCAGGTTCAATACCAGCCCTTGCCATCTGTGGAGTAAAGTGGGGGAGCTGATGGTAGGTGTAGCACTCCACTTCAGATGCAAAAATAATCTCCATTGTGTTAGCGAAAAGGAGATAGACTCCTTCGCTGGCTGGCTGATACCAACAATTGGTCACTGCCAACTTTACTTACATTTTGTTAAATATACGTCCATGCTTAGTGCCACTATTTTCATTAGAGAATAGTGATTTTTCATTGTTTTTGATACCAATTTAACTCTGCCTACTTTAAACCACTAACAGCAGCTCTCCCACCACTGCAATCCTACCGTAAACCACTGGTAGCAGCTCATGCATGTGTCACTTGTTTATACTGAAAAATTACTATGTGAACACCAGTCATCTTTCGCTCTGTCTTTATTTGAATAGCACGAGTTCTGAGGTGAATAGATAGTGAACTTTGAAATATTCCATCATACAGGTAAAAAATGCCATTAAAATTTGGTACCTCTGCGGGGGGCAAAGAGTTGACAACTATAGTGAGTGCTAGCTGCAGCTACCCTAACACACTTCTTTCCTGTGTTGTATATAGATGACAATTCTTTTAAAAGTCCTGTCTTTGTTTCATTATAAGACTTTAAGCAGTGATGGGTGATGCTACTAAAGTATCTTCACTTACAAGGCTCACGATATAAACTTGTAACATGTTAATCACTACATGACAGAAAGCACATTTTTATATCCTGTGTATACTACCTTCCAGAAAACTCACTTCATGATAAAATGCTAGGCACTGCCAAAGTTGCTGTAAAATCCATATTTTACAAAATAAATTTAACCCTCCTTCCCGATTGAAAAAAAAAAAAATTACCAAAAATCAGGGAATTATCCGATTTTAATGAAATTTTCAGTCTTGACTTATCAATAAATGAATTTTATAATGCAGGAGTTATTTTGTAAAATACAGATTTTACATAATCTTAGACAGCGTTGACAGCTATGTTCACGATATATTTGAGCATTTAAAAAAGGTTTGTTTTTTTTATTGATGCTCATTATGTTACTACTTTTTGACAGACAAAAATTTGACCTTATATAATCAATTTAATTAATTTTAGTTTTCAAAATGAAAGCCAACTGTGGCTTCAATTCCTAGATGAAGCCACAGTTCACATAGTGCTAATACCCTTGGGGAAAGGTATGAATCCAACTATTCTCCCTCCAGCTATGGGTAAATAGTAGGGCAGACTGGGCTCTTTAACCTTGGTTAGGCAACCAGTCTAGGAGAAAAAAAAAATTGAATTTAAACCTGGTCACTACTAGAATAGGCTCAAGCCTACTTAGTGATCTATTTGAATTTTTAAAAAAATTTTTAAATTAAAAATTTTTAAAAGAAAAAAAAAAAAGAAACAAGTTGACATTTTGGCAGTGTCTATAAAATGCCTTAGTAAAAATATGCATGTACCTTTGCAGAATTTTAATCACAATATTTCTTTTCTTTTCTTTTCTAGACTTCCCAGCATCTTATAGCTATTGGCAGTTCAAGTCGACAACTGATTTACTCAACATAAAAGAAAAAAATGTCTTTTCTTAGTTAACCTTTCATTCATCACTTTGTAAAAATAAAACTCATTCTTACCATTTTCTAATCTTGATTTTGTGTTAATCTGTGTTTTTGGTGAAAATTATCAGGGTGGAGGCAGTCAAATTAGAATAGGATTAATGTATGCATAGGAAAAGAAATTGTTCCACGTACATGAGTCAGTAAAAAGAGTTATGCTGACTGACCGATCACAATTAATTTTTTGGAAAAAGTTGCAACTGTAAAATTTGGTCCGTTTATCATGTTGTGCTATTAGCACAAATATTCATGACAATCTCTCTCCAGCCATCCCTATCACTCATTGTTCTCGGGAGGTTCTCTGTGCAGCATCCAGTATCCACACAGAGCTGGTCAATGTACGTCTTTGCTGGCTGGCCTACACTGGCATGCCCATATGTTTATGATTTTGTCCTTGCTTCTCCAGCAGTGTCCTGTCTGTCTTAGATGGTTAGGGTGATATGGGGCAGGTGGCCGTATAGCGGTTTTCTCATGGGGGTGTTGTTTCCACATTTTGTTTAGGATCGCATGTAGCATTTATAAATTTACTTTATTAACCAATTTGGATATCATTTTTATGTTTCCCTGTTCAACTCAAATTCTGATATTTTTAAATTAAACTTAAGATTTAAAAAAAAAAAAAATAAAAAAAATAAAAAAAATCAATTTCTAAATTAAAAATTAATGTCAATTTCTAAACATATCAAAGATTCTTTCAATAATTACAAATAACCAAACAGGCGGATAAGGAAGGAAAATTAAAATAATAAAAATAGAAAAGATAAAAATAGCATTTTGAAATTGCAAAATTAAAATCTAAGATAAAGTTTCGTTAAACATTTTAAAATGTTGGTTTAGATTCTAGTTTTTTTTCTCACTAGCATGGCCTCAACTGAAAGACTCATTACATCAAAGATCCATTTTACATGTTTTAAAGATAATTCCATAGAGCAGGCATTTTCTGGATCACTAACATGACAGATTATCGATCATATAGAAATCTGATCTCACTGATAAGATAAAGTGGAAATTCTTCCAAGCTGTAGCTGTGTCAGTACTATGTATGGCTGCACCACTTGGACCCTAACGAAGCACTTAGAGAAAAAGCTAGATGCTGTGTGTTGTCTTGAACAACTGGAAGCAGCACCGCACAAGAAAGCAGCTGTACAGCCACTTGACCACTATCACACAAGCCATCCAAGTAATACAAATAAGACAAGCCAGACACTCCTGAAGAAGCAAGGACAAACTTATAAGTGATGGTTCTCCAGTGAACACATCGGTGTAGGCTGACCAGCAAAAACCTGCATCAATCAGCTCTGTGCAGAAGACCTCCCAGGGGTGATGATCGATAAGGTTGGCAAGAGAGTCATGGATATCCATTCTGCCAGCATGACTTGATAAGGATATAAAAAAAAAAAAACAAGGGTAATCTGAACATTAGCTACATAAATGAGAGTAACCTCCCTTTGTGGAATGTTTTGGTTGGCCATTTTCATTTCACCGTAAATCTATACTGAAAATACGAATTTGTTTGAATCAATACAACTGCATGTTTTAACACAAATATCATAAAATGTGTTCTTAATTGTGCTTGCACATTGAGTTGTATTGATTACGGTGAAATCAAAATGGCCAATCAAAACATAAGGCTTCCTCAAAGTGAAACAAACAAGGGAGATATTACTCTCATTTATGTAGATTACCCCCCCCCCAAAAAAAAGGCACCAAGAGATTACATTTAAAACTAAAAAAAATCTGACATGCCATAAATGATCATAGTAATAGATATGAGGGGGTTGGAAAAAAGTGGTTTAAAAATAAAATAAACTCCCATAAGCTGTCACACTGGAAGAACCCTCCGAGCATGTGTGGGAAAAGGGACCCACTTCCGACCCCCAGGATAATCTCTCAACCATTCTGACTTAAGGCCTTAACTGTCTAGATACTACTGGCCAGGGAGAGATTTCCTTGCCACATGCAAGGAAATCTCTCCCTAGCTATGACCCGTGAATAAAGCCTAAATCATAAAACCACCCTTTGTCTCCCTTTTCTCTCTCTGTGAATACCTTTTCAGCGCGACCACCAAATAAGATGGGGTTAAAAGCAAACACTCACCAAGAATATCCAGCTACCTTTTAAATCTCTTGCCTCCCCACAGGAGTTACCTAACCAAACTATCCTGAAAAGGAGACACAAATTACCTGCTTGCTGCTTAAAGAAAAAGAAAGAAAAAAGAAAAAAAAGCTAAGGTCTTCAATAATGAATGCATTTCTTACTAATATAGTTTCTGAAACACATTGGAGAGGTACATAGTGAGAATTGAACCCCTTACCAATGGATTCTGGTAAGGATCCTATTCCTTAAAATAGTCTATTATTTGTAACATCAAGATCTTCCATTACACTAAAATCTAATAATAAAGTAAGTAAAGTCTTCAGGGGTGGCCTAAAGTCAGTATCAGCCAGACAGCGAGGGAGTCTAGCGCTAAACCAAGGAGATTGTTTTTAGTGACTCCTTGCTTTACAACACAGATCCCTGTGCACTTTTGCCAGTTGTGAGGGCTGCATCTAACCAGGATCCTTCGTGTGCTGATTATTTAATGGCTGTACAATTCATGATTGGAGTAGTTTAAAAGCATCTAATTCTTACTTCATTGAGGTACTTTTTTTTTTTTTTGAATACTTATGCTCTTGTTACTGTCTGAATAATGTCAGAGATGGGGGGGGAACTACAACAATCAAGATGAGGACTCCAGTCTAAGTATTAAGTCTGTAATTGAAATGAAAGTCACCTGTTTCCGTTTGTTATTTGCCAATTCTCCCACCTGATGGTAAATAGTGTAAGGAAATCTGATACAGAGGCACACAATCCAAGGTCGTTGGGTCATCCAAAAATATCTGAGTTGTCTTGCCAAAGACATCAGGATGTAACTACTCTCCTCTTAGTGATGTTTGGAATATGGATCGTTAATTATCAGGCATCAAAATATATTTTTAATCTGCTTCATCTTAAATGAATTCAGGTGGTAACCATTAGTTTCAGTTTGATTCTATGAAGAGTTTAATTATATTTGGTGTGGGGAGTAAAATGTCACCTCATTTAGCTGGGCTAGATTTGGGGGTGTAAAGTGAAGAACAATTTTGTTCATAGGAAAATAATTTTGAAGCATAAAATAGTTCATTATAACATTGGCAAATAAAAAAGCAATAAATAAGAAAAAAAAAGAGGGAGGGGAGTAGAGAAGAATATTCTGTACTGAAAAAAAAGAAAAAAAGAAAGAAAAGCCATGCCTTTTAAGCTAAAAATAAGATAAAAAAAATAAATAAAATAAAAAAAAAAAAACCTTAAGTTTTCTATAATGAATGCATTCTCTTACTAATATAGTTTCTGAAACACATTGGAGAGGTACATAGTGAGAATTGAACCCCCCACCAATGGATTCTGGTAAGGATCCTATTCCTTAAAAACTATTATTTGTAACAACAATATCTTCCATTACACTGAAATCCAATAAGGATCAACCTTAAAAAGCTGGAAAATTTAGTCACATACATAAAAATTACCGGAGAATATAAAGATGGAGTTTAAAAGGGCTGTCAGTGGTTACAGAAAACCAGGCTTTATGAGATAAAAAGGAAGGAGAGTTAGGATCCTGATGAATTCTTTATATTTTGACCCCCCCCCAAAAACAAAAAAACAAAACAAAACAAACACTCCACCCCAAGCCCATTCCGACTTAAAAGAATGAAACCCATTCTTACTGCTATTATAATGTCATCTCATTTAGCTGGGCTAGATTTGCGGGGTGTAAAGTGAAGGACAATTTTGTTCATAGGAAAATGATTTTAAAGCAAAAAGAGTTCATTATAACATTTGGCAAATAAAAAAAGCAACAAATAAGAAAAAAAAAAGGGCAGGGGTAACGAAAACAGTACAGGTTTATTTAATAAAAAAAATTAAGTTGAAATCATTTATTTAATCCGCTGTATGTTAAAATTATTGCATCAGAGAAGTAACCACCGAATGATGAATGAAAATCTGATTGCCTTCCAAGTAGAAAAGAAAAAAAAAAGGTAAATGATTCATTCACAGTTTGGTGGTAAGCAAAGTAAGTGACTTTAAAAAGCAAAAAAGTCTCATTCTGCTTTAACTGGTTCTTTCAAACTATATTTGTACCTGGAAAAAAAAAAAAAAAAAAGTTATATTAGTAAACATCTGAAGAAACATTGACTATTATTTCATCTAATTATAAATTCTTTTTTAAAACACAATGTATATCATTTCATAATCTAATAACTTTCCCAATTCTAGTTCAATTGATCTCAAATTTTTAACAGTAGGTGAAGAAACAACTGAAAATTCTATGTTTAATATTTAAATGCTTTTTCTTTTCCAGTGAATGAAATTTCCCGAAGAAGAAAAAGAAATTGAGCTGTTTCTACACATGTTGTTAAAACTTGAGATCATTTGAATGAAAATTGGTTAAATTATTAGATGACAAAATGACATCAATTTTTGTGAAATCCCCTAAGTCATGTAACCAGATTTCATGACATTAATGCTAACACAAGGCATTATTAATAATTTGTATGTCAGTTTTTCTATATGCACACAACTTTTATGGTAACATTTTTGTTGCATTATTAATCTGCGGTCCAAAATGCGTCAATTTAAACCTGTATATTTATCCTAAGATAGTTATGATTGTATTGTTTTACTTTTATAATTTAGAATTATAACAAAAACAAAAAAACCTATGGGATTTCCACAGGTACAGATACAACATAAGAAGTGCCAATACAAATAATCCCCATCAGAAACGCTGCTAGTATATATATGAGGGAATCAATAATTATCTGCACTTCAGTTATATTTTTCTTTAGGCAAACCTGTTGACAATTTTTTTTTATTCATATATATATATATATATATATATATATATGTTGGCGTTTTTTTGGGAATAAGGCGTGTATCAAATGACCACTTCTACTTATAGACTCGCCGATAATCATGTGACCAACTTATTGGCCAACCACTGGCAGTGCTCTGCTGCTGATATTGTTATTTATACCGGTTGTTCTGGTCATACCTACACATATTGCTTTGAACCTTCGTGGACGACGGAACATAGGATTATATCACCTTTGACACTACATAGGATTACATAACCCAGGACTTATTCACTTACCAAAGGATTCTATAGCTCAGACTTACTTACTTTAAGTCCTTTTTAACTGGCCAAGGATGGCGGTCAGAAACTTTATATATATATATATATATACACACACATGCACACACATGATAAATAGTAATTGAAAAGTAACTCAACATTTTAAACTATTTACAATTTTTTTTTTTTGATTTGTATGCAAGATGGTGCTCCTCTACATATTGCTATTGTTGGTCGTTAAATGGCTGAATCACCATTTTCCTGGGAGATGGGTGGGTAAACGTGGTCTGCATGAGTGGCCGGCCAGAAGCCCCGATTTAACATCCTGTGACTTTTTTTTTCTTTGGTTGAAGGAGCAAGTCTACTCTATGAAACCAAAGACTTTGGAAGAATACGACAATTTATTTCTGCCATACCACAAGAGTGTCTCGGGAGATCAGTTAATGCGATTCCCAAGCGGCTTGAGAGGCTGGAGGTAAATGCTTGTGTCCATATAGAATTTTAAATAAAACATCAGGTTATGTATTGTTCTCATTTATTTTTTGTATAAATAAGGATTCACTGTATATAACGACAATGGCATAATCAATCAAAATCATTGTTACTAGTAGCAACAGATTGATCTATGAATAGTTGGCTTAAAAAAAAAAATTCAAGGATTACTGAAAATGTCTTGCTTGAAAAATAGATATATTGAGGGAAATATGAACAAATAAGGATAATAGTTCACATCTCTTATTATAATGGAGATTCTGTAACCAAAACTCACAACTCAAGTCACAATTCCCTTAGTTATTTATGTTACATTCTCCATGATTTTATTTTTATTTAAACCTTAATTATCAATAAAAGATTTTTATATTATTAATACTGTTGACCATATGTACATACTAATAACATACAATTGTATTTATATATACAACAAAATAGTGGTTTACAGTGTGAACGGGAAGGCTAATTTGCATATTGAATTATAAAAATTTGATTTTAATAAATATGTGCTTAGTATTATTGATTTCTAATTGTTTGGTTTTATCTTAATGAATATGAGCAAAAATTCTTGGGGATAAATCTTAAAAGAAATCCAACTAATTTTATTCTTTACTTCCTATTGTAACTAAATAGTGAAATTAGGAAAATTTAGCAATGAAAGACAAGAGTGATGGAAGAATAAGTTTCAGTTGTTCTATTTTTTGATTATAACCCCTTTGTTTCAGATCTTTTTATCTGTATTCTTATTTAATTTCATTAGCCTTTCTAATTTAATATATATTACATTAAAACTGAAATGCTTGCAACCAGAGGAAGGTGCATATATTTCCTAGTAATTATAATACACCATTACAAACAAGTTTGAACAATTCTAAATTTCATTTTTAATTGTCAAATATTTAGGAAAGGAAAAAAAAAAGAAAAAGAAAAAAGGTTTTTCACTTACTGTATAATTTTCTTTATTTGGTACATTCCAGTTAATGCCACAAACACGTTGACGGCAAAAAGACTGTAGTTTTTGGGGATGATTACCAAGGAGTAACGAGACCAGATGAGGCCTTGATTAAAAACAAATTGTTTTGAAATATTAAACATTTTTTTTTAAATATTAAAAAAGGTATCAATAAATCAATATTAAAAAAAAAAGATATCAATATTTAAAAAAGATCAAATTGGTACATTAAAAATGAAGTGTCTAGTTTCTAGAATTAACCCCCCACCATTTGGAATCTACAAATTTTATTTTCATCTTTTATGAGATGTTTCTATGTTCTGAAAGTTTTCTTTGTTTTTTTTTTTTTTTGTACTGTGGGCAATTCCATTCACAGAGGAAAAAGTTTGTTCTGCCACTGGATTTAGTTTGGTTTGTTTTGTTTTGCTTTATATCAACCTCAGTGGGTCATTTAATGCCAAAGTTGTGAACTCATTCTTTGCATAATACAATTTTTTTATAAACTCATGTTTTTCTATTCAACCCATAGATGGGACCCTAACAGGTACTACCACTCCAGGTCAGAGTGGACCAGGGAGCAATGGTGATGAAGGGTGCTCCACATTCCCCAAACCTCCAGAACTCACCATCAGATAGAGTTTAACGTCATTCCCAGGACATGTAGACCCTCAGCCACCGCCTTCTAGCACCCATACGATACGAAGGATTGTGGGTTGCCATAAGGGCAATAGGGTTGGGGCAGGGAATGGTGAACATGTGGAGACTGAAATTATATCATAAAAAGGTACTGTAAATAGATAGGAGAAATAACTCATTCGAGAATATAAGTTCTGTAAATGTTTTTGGACTTGAGACTTTGTAATCAACCACGGCAATCCCTTTCCTGCAACAGTCTTTCTGTCTGCAACAAAATAACTAGTCTTCCTTCGTACTGAAATTGCTACTGTTCAAAATGACCCAACAAGCTCCTTTTATCCTATGGCTCTCGTGGGCATAATTTGCATAAGGGTGCCAAACAGATGCATTTGCAGGAGGTAAGTCAGCTTGTTCACCACAGGTACTCCCATAAAAGATGTTGATAAAAAAACAAAAAACAAAACAAACAAACCCTGTCTATACTTTTATACCCTGGCCAATAAATGCAAACATTCTTAAAATAAATTACATATCTATTCTATATATCAAACCAAATGGGAGGTGCATGGTTTAACTGCTATTGTCAGAGGAAATGGACATGGTGACCAGAGTTTAAATTCTGGATGAGGCTGTTTGCATCCAACTATGGGTAAATAGTAGGATAGACTGGACTCTTTAACCTTTGTTAAACAACCAGTCTAGGAGAAAGACAATTGAATTCTAACCTGTTAAGATCCACTTAAGAAATTGGCCGTGTGTGGAGGTTATATATACTAGGTGTGTCATAAAAGTATCAAGATTGAAGCTGTATTTACCAAGATAGGAATGAACAAGAAATGTAACGTTAATTTTTTTTCAGAATACAAGGTGTGTTAAAAAGTACAGATTTTAAACTGTATTTACCAAATTAGAAATGAATGGAACGTTTTTTTTTCGGAATACAAGGTGTGTCAAAAAGTACTGCAAATCTCGATATTTTGACACACCTTGTATATCAAACCAAAGAGCTCTTCTAAACTTTATTATTCTCTTTGGTGAAGTAAATGGGTTGGGGGATATTGCTACAATTAATATTTTTATTTCAGCTCCTAAATTCCTTTTGAGAGAGACACGCACATTCTATGAAACATAGTATGTTTAACTATGTTGGTTTTAATAATAAATATTTGTTGAATTGTAAATATCAACCTTTATTCATTCTATTAAATCTAAGATTTTTAACAATGTGTATTCATTTCTGCAAAGTAGAGACATCTTAACTTTGATAAAAACAACTCTACTTCTTATCTTTTTATATTACTGAAAAGTTAAGAATAAATTTACATTGTTTTTGAATAATTGATAACCTAATAACCTTTACAATGTCAAATCTGAATAAAGGTAGGTCAAACATTTTAAAGTTTAATAAGTGAAGAAAAGAGGTTTGGTTTGTTTTATTTTACGGCATATCAACCTTGGTGGGCCATTTAATGCCGACTAAGTTTTGGGTTCATAGCGATAGTTTGGTAGAAAAGAAATGTATATATGTAAAGATTTTAATTACTCATATTTTTGAGTACAATCCCATTTCTTTTAGGAAATGTAATATCCTGGATGGTCTTATTTTTGTGAAAAGTTTTTTCAAATTATTTGCTTGGTAGTATTTTGTTTGCACTAGATCAAAATCTACACACGAACAGTATATGTTTCACTGGGACTCTGTGCCCTCTAATAAATGATAATGGGTGATGTAGGTGTGGCCTATGTGAAGGCAGGTCACCACAACCTGTTCTATTTTTGTTGCATATTAAGTTCCATTCTCTAATGGTAGGTTTAATGTTTTGAAGTTTGTTATTAATGAGTGCATTCCAATGATTTTGCCATTTTTTAATGATAATTTTTTTCACAACTGTTTTATAAGCAGTATATGACATTTTCGTTTTTGTCATTGTGTCTTTCATAGCTTTCTTTATAGAAAAAGAAATCTAAGTTTTAAATCACGAATGCTAGAGTCACAATGAAAAAGTTTTACACTAAATTTGAAATTTTAAAATCATTTTGAATTGAAATACAAAATTATTTAAGAATATCACTTGTAAAAATGTCTTAATTCCATGACGTTATGATGGTAGTGGGAATTAGTAAATTACAAGTTTGTAACAAAATGCAGAGGAATATTCCGGGTACTGTGATAAAAAGGTTAATGCTGAAATTTATAAATAAAACATTAAAACAAATAACAGGAGGTTGTGTTGAACAAATGTCTTTATGTATTATTCTTGGCAATAAGCAATAATTGACAAAATTATTTGTCTGAATTTTTGTGATGAGGCTTGATAATTTGGATTATTGTCCTCATCTATCTGCACAACATTTCGGCCGATGTGCCCTCTGAAATACTTGAAGAAGGCCAGAGAGCACATCGGCCGAAACGTTGTGCAGATAACAATAACAGCTTGAAATGGTGAGGGAAGAAAAAAGAAAAACACTGGAATGCATGGATATGATTTTACTGTGTCCTTTTAGATTTTTATGCGTCAGGGATGCAGGACGTATAAAGAGAGTGAGTGTGTGTCTCATTAGTATCAAAAGAGTTAATGTTTTATCAAGAATAATATGCTACTGGGCGTCAGGGGTTAATTTATTACATCATGATAAGAGGAAATTGAAGTGTCTGGTCATGGTTACCTGTGGCCATTAAAGCAGAAGATTGGGTGATACTGAGTTTTTCAGCTGGTCTTTGAAGATCGCCAATTCCAGCAATGACAAGGGACTATGGAGAGAGAAAAAAAAACAAGAGAATAAACAAAAAATATTGACTAAATTAAGGAACCATTTTTAAACATTTCAAAATCTTTAAATCTACAGAGAATTAAGAAATGAATTTTTTTGAAGAAAAAAAAGAAAAAAAGCTAAATAATCTTATAATGGAGATTATGTGTTTGTAACTGAAATGTCACGATTTCCTTACTTATTTAAGTCACATTCTTTCTCCATGATTTTATTTAAGTCACATTCTCCATGATTTTATTTAAATCTCAATCATCAATCTGGCCTAATCTAGATAACTCACTCACTCACACAAAAAACAAGAAGGCTAATTTTCTATCTTAGTAAATTGTTTTTAATAAATAGTTGCTTGGTATTATTTATTTCTGTTTGGTTTTACTTTAATAAATATGAGCAAATATCCTGTCAATAAATAAGAAAATAAGAACTCAAAAAAAAAAAAAAAAAAAAAAGAAAGAACTAACTTTAACTTCAGTTAAATTAGGAAAACTTATCTTGAAAGCCAGGAGTGATGAGAAGAGCTAGCATCCAAAATTCAGTTACACCTCCTCCATTTCAAATAAGTTTAACATAATGATCTAATTTTAAACGTATTTTTAGATGTTCCAAAAACAGCCCATGTTATTAATGCATTTAAAATCTTGCAATGTGTGTTATATATCACTAAGAAATAAATGTTTACATTGTATATGGTATGGATAATTTGCATACTGGTTTTAATAAAACTGGGTTTGATAAATAATTGGTTCTTGATTTCTAATATTGTTTTATTCTCAAACTTATCAAAAGCAATCTTATGTATAATCTTATGTAGAAATTAATTCAAATTAAAAATAAATTAAAAAAATGTTCAAAATTTGATTAATAAAAGAATAAAAATCAAAGTCAAGCATATATTAAACAATACTAACAGGTAAATTATATAGGGAAATATTTAATTTACTAAGATGAATAATTAAAAACTAAGAAAATAAAATTCAAATATATCCATTAATTTTTCTTAAAAATAAAGTTATTTTTTTCCTTTTTACAGAAGTAATTTTATGATAAACCCAAGTTAATGCAGGAATTAAAGGGGGGGGGGGGTAAAACTAATTTTTTATCAGCAGAAATACAAATAGGTTACACATGAAAGGAAAAAAAGATTCCTGCCTTGGTAGAAATAAGATAAATGTTCAAGCAGTATATCTAAGCAAAATTAGAATATTTCATAGAAAACATTTTAAATATAAAATACTTTTAAATAGAAAAAAAAATTTTTTTAAATAACATTGACAAAAATTTGGATGACTTTCTATCAAATTGTTTTTTTTAAATTTAATTAAATTTAAAATAATTTAAAAATGTAATTAAACTTTGTTTATTAAAGTAAAGTATGCAAAAAAATTTCAGTCAAGTGGTCGTATTTAATTATGTTTCAAATTATTCTATTAAAAGTATGGGGATCAAATTGAGTCATCCAAATATACTTAATATGTGAAGGAAATAAACAACACATTACTTAAAAATTTACCCTGGCTCTAAAAAAATTATTTCATTACTTTAAAAACTTTAGTAAAACAATCATTTTTAGAAGTATCAGCAATTGAACAATTCTCTTAAACAAATTTGTGCAATATACCCACCATTGCACAAGATCTAAATTTTCTCCTTCAACATTTTAATTGCTTTTTTCAGAATGGATTGTAATTGCAAGACTAATAAAAAAATATTATTTGTAAGCTTTTAATTTTGTGGTCAAAATTGCATTCAAATGCACTTAACTAAAAGGGTTAAACAGAATATGAAGAAATTAAAAACCGTAGCAACAGAAAGATGGGGGGGGGGGTGATGCTAACTGGGTGGATTTGAGGAGAACAGCAGTTGGAATTTATCAAACTACAAGAATAAAATTTCACTAAACTATCAAAATCATTCATAGAAGGTTGGTTGTTTTATGGGCACATCAACCCTTTTCGGGACATTTAAAGCCGAATCAAGTCATTTTGATAAACAAAGGACTTTGGTTGCTTACAGTACTTGCAGTAGCTTAAGTATTAAATTGAACTGGCTCATTGCTGCTTAACTTTGGTCATCCAGTGAGAACTAGTGTTTTCAGAGTGACTTGACTGTAATCTTCATAGATAGTATACCTACTTAAAATATTCTTATATATCTATCAAAGGACCATTTTTTAAATCAAAAAAGGAAAGAAGGGAGAAAAAAATGGAGAGAGAAACAATATGCTTACCCATTTGAAAGCCGGAGCCCAAAAGAATATGGTTTTAGGTCCTGTGGAAAGAAAGAAAAAAATCTTTATGAAAAATACCAGCATTTCATAAAGGAAATAATAATCATAGGAAGCTAGAAAGTATGTATATATTAATTTAAAGCTACACAATTAATCATGCGGAAATACACAGAGATTGGTTGGTTGGGTTTTACAGAATGTCAACCATTGGGTCATTTTATGCTGAAGATGTTTTTGTTTTAAACACATTTTTCTATTTAACCCATAGATAGGACCCTAACATGTACTACCACTCCAGGTCAGAATGGTCCTGGGAGCAATGGTGATGAAGGGGTACTCCACATTCTCAAGATCTCGAGAACTGGAACCTCACCAGCACACAGCAGAGATGCTAATAGCTTTTTAATTTAGTACATTCTGGGATGCACAGATTTGATTTTAACGAGTCACCAAGTAATTTGATGGGTCCCAACTAAAGTTTCTTAAGAAATTGCAGAGTTTTTATCTATGAACAACTAAAGCCATCTAACCACTACCTTGTACCCCATACAGTGTAATTCGTTTCCAAGATAATATTGAAATATATTTACAGTTAGCTCGAAATGGTGAGGGAAGAAAAAGAAACAACCCCCCCCCCCCAAAAAAAACACTGGGACGCATGGATATGATTTTTTTGCGTCCTTTTAGATTTTTATGCATCAGGGACACAGGACGCATACCTATCAGCATCTCCAAGATGCAGTTTACATCATACCTAGGTCAATAAAGCCCTCAGGCACTTCCTTCTAGCACATATATGATAGAACAGCGCGTGGTGTAATGGTTAAAGTCATGGGAAATGAACTCGTCCCCCCGAGTGGTAATTGCATTTCACTTAGCGCTAATACCCTTGGGAAAGGTATGAATCCTATTCTCCCTCCAACTATGGGCAAATAGCAGGGCAGACTGGGTTCTTTAATCATGGCTAGGTAACCAGTCTAGGAGAAGGAAAACTCTGAATTCAAACTTGTTGAACTCCGCTTAAGAAATTGACCTTGTGTCGCATCCTGCTCGTGCGGAGGGGTTGGTAAATATATATATGATAGAACAGCACCAAGAGAATATTGTAATTCTATATGTTGACTCTTTTGTATTGCAGTAGTCAAGACAAATAAACAATGTTTGCAGTCACATATAACATGCAAATAATAATATCCTGGAGATATCAGGTATGTCAAAGAGGATACAAGCCCAAGGATAAAAGGGTGGAATTTATACACATGCACATTTTATGCCACATGTTGCCATTGATTTCTTTGTATTAGCCATATCCTTTTCTTGTGGAGGTGCATGGTGTAATGGTTATTGTCATAGGAAATGGATATGGCAAGACAAGTTCAAATCCAGGACGAAGCTGTTTGCATTCTTGTGCTAATACCCTTGGGAAAGGTATGAATCAAACTATTCTCCCTCCAGCTATGGGTAAATAGTAGGGCGGACTGGGCTCTTTAACCTTGATTAGGCAACCGATCTAGGAGAAGAAAAACTCTGAATTCAAACCTGTTAAACTCCGCCTAAGAAATCGACCTTGTGTCGCATCCTGCTCATGGAGGGGTTGTTAAATTATATATATATATATATATATATATATATATATACACACACACACACACACAGACACTTTTCTGCATGTTCATTGTTTAAACTTATTTGAAGGTCCTCTTTTGGGGAATCTAGAAAATTGTAACTAGAGCCCTCACCATCAGAAGCAGTTTAGTGTCAGGACAACCCACTTTTTAGGGAGAAGTCTTACCCTATCTGTAGGAGATACAGTCAGTGTATACAGAGCCCTCACCAACAGGGTAAAGGTGTAATATTAGTCTTTCCTCCTTTAAGCATATATAAAGATTATTCTTCCCTTTCCCATGATACACACCTTACACCTGTAAGTACATAGGTTAATACTACAGCATTGTAGATGTAAATGCATCAAACACAGATGTTTACTTATGAATATTTAAGTAGTATTCATAATAATAATATCCCCAAAACTTAAATCAAGTTATTTTTTCTTTACCACTAATATGTCTGTTAAGCCCAGTCCTGATAGTTGTACAGAGTCAAAATAAGGCTAAATAGTCTCATAAATAGGTATCTTATATATATCAATAAACACGACTAGGTATATATACAATGTTATCAATATATATATATTTTTTATATACACTCACATTATATATATATATATATATATATATAGGAATGCTAGGCACCTGCCAAAGTACATTTTTTTTAAATTTCCAAAATCAGCTACTAATTATTGGATTTTGAGAAAATGTTTGGTATTTAAAGTAATAAAACATGGAGGTTTCTTTTAAAAGAATATTTCTATAAAATTCTGAAAAAACATTTTTTTTATTTTATTAAAACTGTTTTGTTGTCATGCACCCCACCCTCAATCATTTTATTATTTTGACTCCCTTAATGAAAGTGCAGATAACTGATTGATACTTGATTAGAACAAACAAGGATAAAACATTTTTTTCTTATTTACGAGACTTAAAGTTCAAAATGTAAGACGTCCTACTACTGACTTTATCCAAACTTTTTTATTTAAAAATTTTTTTTCATTGAATTCTCCCCCCCCAAAAAAAAAAAAAAAAAAATTACGAAGAAACTTATTGTTCACTATATGATAAACATATCGATATTGTTCCCACGTGGGGAATCGGATAAAAAGCTTCTTGCAAAGTTCAAAAAAAAAAAAAAAAAAAAAATAAATAAATAAATAAAATAAAATGAAATAAAAAATTCAGATACCACATAAAAAAAAAAACAAAGTTTAAATAATTTTTTTATATTCACGTGGTAAAATTTAAAATTGAGCTTTACTAATTAAAAAAGTATGTAAAAAAATATCCGTTGGGTGTGTCGTTTTTGTAATTAATAAACAAATAAATAAAATGCTAAAAGTCAATATGCAAATAAAACGAAGAACACAAATTAGATAAAATATATTTTTGCTGAGAAAGAAACTTAATGGTTCTTGCAAAGTTTTTTTTTTAAATTTAGATTCTACAAAAATGGAAGTTAAAAATCGTTAATACTAAAATTTTTAATTACTTTAAAAACGATAACGGATAAAAATTCTAGTTTTTCATTTATAATTAGTAATTAAATTATAAATGAAAATGAAAACCTAAAATTTTATCTGTTATCGTTTTTAAAATAATTAAAAAGAAAGTTACCCTAAAAATCGAAATGTAACATAATGTAAGAAGATACATTTAATTTTCAATTATATTTACCACGTGATAAGGAAGGGTGTCCCAAATAAAATCGTAATACGCACTTGACGGAAAAATGAAGAAACAAATGAAAAAGAAAAATGCAAAAAATCTCAAAAAAGTTATCAAAGTCAATGAACACACACACATAGACAAGGTCAAATTTTCAAGTAGATACAAAATCGTGGATGTATATCTAAGATAAGTAGAAAATAAACATGATAAATTAAAAATAATAACGGCCAGGAAAAAGACAAAATAAATTTCGTTATTTAATGTTTAAGATGTCTATACGTTCTTTTATTTTTCTCGTTCATGATAGATTTAAATCGAAATCTAATCAGATTTAATGTTATCCAATGGATATCCACGTAAAAGCAACGGAAGATAACACAAAAAAAAGTTTCTTACGTTATATTAGTCTTTAAATAAACATTAACCGATAGAATAGACAAAACCTTTTTTTTTAATTAAAATATAAAAAAAGGAGAAAAAAAGGTTTTATCTATAAATTGTTAGTATCTATTAAAGATCAAAACAATTCGGAAAAAATAAAGTGGAAAATTTGAAACAATAAAATTTAGTAGTAGCAATTTAAATTAATCAATTCAATTTTATTTAATAAATTTACTCATTTTATTCCTTGCTTTCTCATTAATTAAATAAATTTAAGAAATGGTAGTATTATCATATACATAAAAGAAAATTTGCGATATATAAACTTGTAGATTAGAATTGTTTGTTATTGTGTTTAAAGCGGTAGAGACACGATTCCTTCAAAGTAAACAAAAATTACGTTTAGTATTCTATCTCCGGCTAAATAAGGATAGGAAAAGTTATCTTCCTGCAAACAAATAAATAAAAAGACCAAAATATGCTGGTTTAGCTACTCAATTACATCTATCAACTAAACTCTAAAAGAAAAGAAAATACTAAATAAACAAAGATATTTTTACCTGCTGGATGATTCCAAAGCGGAACCATTTTAGCTGGGACTAATTTGTCAATGGTTTTAATTGCAGCTCGGTAAACGGCAGTCATTCTGATGTTTTTTTTGATCTGTTATTAATTTCCACAACAAAAGATTTCGTATCAGTCCAGACTGAATATATCTCAAGCTCTGCTAATATGTTGTTTGTTTCTTAGCCACTTCCTTCTCGCTATAGCAGAGCAAAATTATCACCTATGTCAATCCGATGTTGCTGACGACATTTTATCCGACTGTGAGAAAGAGCCACTTCCGGAATGTGACTTCCGCTTACTATTGCCATGACAACAAAGTTTTATTTATTTATTTATTTTATCGTACCCTTTTTTTCCATTACTCGTTTACTCATGCAGTTTATTTTTAAATTAAGAAAAAAAAAAAAAAAAAAAAAAAAAAAAAAGGTTACAGTAATTTTTGAATTATCAAGAACTTTATTATTTTCTAGTTCTGCATTTTGAATTTTTTGTTGGTAGTTATTATTTTATTAGAATACTTCTAAGTCCTCCGATAAAGAAAATAAAAGAATAAAAAATTTCAAGCAATTTTTTGAGATTGAGTAAATTCACCCATCTGATGTACTAGGTTTTGTGGTCTTGTATTACACACAAACATTTGTATATAATATATTATATATAAATGTTTTTATTACCTCTCTTTGCGATTTTTGATCATAACTAGCCATGGGCAATTATACTGTGTAAAGGGAGATAAATGCGTACATGCGGCATAGAAATATATATTATATGTCTCAGTCGCGTATACGCATTACAATTGCCTATGGCTAGGTATGATCAAAAATCGCAAAGAGAGGTTATCAAAAATTCATATATATTTTTTAATTTTCAAACTATTACCAAAAATCAGTGAATGGTCCGATTTCAATGAAATTTATTCATTAATGACTTAATTTTATAATGGATAGGTTATTTTATTTTAAAAAAACTTGAAAAAAAAAAACTTGAAAAAAAAAAACAAACAAACAAACAAACAAACAAACAAACAGAAAAGAAACCCAGTTTATTGTATCAATTTCAGAATTTTAACCTTTGGTCATTTGAAGAAAAAAATTTTCCAGTCCCTAATTTAAAAAAAGACCCAATCCTGAAGAGCACATGAAAAATAAAAAAAATAAAAAATAAAATAAAAATTCAAAAGCCGAAAAAAGTTATTTGAAAATGTAAAAGTTATTTTCTTAAAACTAAAAAAAAAAAAAAAAAAAATTGTTAGCGTATTTTTTTTTTTTTTTTGTAGTTTTAAAAACATTTTTTTCTTTGAATTGATGTATAAAAAAAGTATTTTCTCTGATTCAATTGGCCTATTTTTATTCCCTTAAAAAAATTAATTATGGATTTTAAACGTGTGGAGGGTGCTATGTTGAACTCAATATTTTAACCGTAGATCAAGATTTATTTAATCTCTCTAGAATGTAAGTTTAAAAAAGGCGCCATTTTGTGCAACATATTTTCCCCGATTTTTATATATTTAAGAAATTATCATTAACGATCGTATTTTCGTATATGGATCATCAAACATATTAAAAAAGTTATTTCCCCTGAAAATCCGGATCGATGAAATATACAGAATAATTTTACAATATAGGCTTCCATCGATTTTAATTTATTTAAACACAAAAATCTTGTTCATTCATGTTGATTTTTTGCATTTATCTCTCTTACATCCGAAATTTTGAACACGCACACACACACACACACACACACACACACACACACACACACACACACACACACATACACACACACACAGAGAGAGAGAGAGAGAGAGAGAGAGAGAGAGAGAGAGAGAGAGAGAGAGAGAGAGGCACACACACACACACATTCCATTTACTTCATATATATATATATATATATATATATATATATATATATATATATATACCTATAGTGTGGGATTGTCACTGTTTCAGCTTTTGCTGGAACGGTGTGCCAAAGGCAGTATTATTGGTAGAGTGCTCAATATAAAATAGAGCTGTTATATAATATAATAAAATAAATATATAAAGGTTTTACATATCTATTTATTTGGTGACAAAGGAACATCCCTTTATCCAATCATACACATCCTATGTCTATTGAATTTTCTGAAATTTTTTCGATTTTCCTTGCATTTGTAACATCTTCACCTGACGATTGCCTCGCATGAAACCAATATGGTCGTGAATGTTCCTTTGTCACCAAATAAATAGATATGTAAAACCTTTATATATATATATATATATATATATATATATATATATATATATTAGGGACATACAAAATAGATGCACTTTGCATCGCGGAAAACTTAATTCGTATTAAAAAAATTCCATGTACAAAAAGAGGGAGGGGACAATACTCAGAACTGTAATTTAAGTTTTGTTAACGAAAATCTTTACTAACGACAATCTCAAAGAACTTTTCTTCTAAAGTATGGTAATCCGAAAGCGTGATAAAACGTATTTTTTATGTAAATAATTTTCCAAATTGGAATGCTCGCTTTTTAAAGAAAAGAATAAGTTTGACAAAGAAATGTAGACAACACGAGATTGACAGTTGTTTCACAGAAGAAATCTTAAGGGGTTAATTTTTCGAAAATGTTTATCTTTTATTGATTCACTTACGGGCCTCCTTAGACGAAATATCATCAAATGAAAAACCATACAAAAAAAAAAGAAAAAAGACTAAAACGTTTCATCTAGATAACATTTAAAAAAAAAATCTAATCCGTCAAATTTATCTATTCAGTATTTCTACATTATTGTTGGCATCCTTCCATCTACGAGAGACGATGGAGTAGTGTCCAATTTCTTTCGGAACTACGTAGCCTGGGCGGGTTCATATGGAGGATGAGCTGTTGCCCAAGCAGCAACCCTCCCCTTCCACACTGCCGTTGCGATTCAAAGGAAATGTAAGGAACCAATGCAGTTTGGCAGCAGTAGTGTCCCAGGAGTTGATGGGTAGCACTGGATTTCAGCATCACACCACTTTAGGGATTCCGGCCCCTGATTTGTTTTCGGGATTTACTCCCCTAGCCTTCCTTGGGATGAGATAAAGGTTTTGTATCAGACTTTTAATCCTACTACTGTCGGTGATCCTGAAATATGAATGAGATTAGGAATACGGTATATTTTGCATGTATGTATCAAATAAGCAACAGTACCTTCATATCGTTTTAATTATTGTGTGTGTATATGTGTGTGTGTGGGGGAGGGGGCGTCTAAGGAGCTCTAACGTTCACTGAATTTATACACATATATACACATGAATACGTAAGACACGCCACATTAACTAACAAAATACCACACACATGTCAATTTTAGAGCTCCGAAAAAAAGTTTTATCTAAAATTTTATCTGAATTTTTAAAAACTGCATCATTGACATTAAACTCTCGAGCAGCAGGAGCAGCAGCAGCAGCAATAGCAGTCATGCTATTTCCTTTGCAAAGGCATCTATGAAAGTTCAGAGATCAATTTTTCCAGGGCACCCCATTTCACTACGTGGTGACATTTTGTGGCCAGGTCACTCGCTAGATCTATCTGCTTGTGATTACTTCCTCTGGTGATACATGAAGACTCGGGTCTTTAAATGTAGGCGTGTTACATAATTGATTGGTAGCCTATTGTTATATCAGAGAGAAGATATCTCTTATGATTCACAATGCTTACTCACAAAATACACCTCGCTAGCATAAAACATCAAAACTCAAGTCGGAGGCAACAAACGGAAGTGAACTCAATGGTACCCTCTCACGAAGTGACCAATTCGACGCAGTTCTGCGCATAGGCTCGGATTGAGTTACGCTTGAGAGGAATTCCAAAATAAACAAAAAATAATATTGTAAGGAATCCGGATTTTCAACCAATGAAAAATCTTCCCGCTAAACACCTCAAGGGCTTTCTGGAGCCGATCGCGTAGCATATAAACCCAGGCATTTTTGAGAATAAGCAGTTGAACGGACGGCCTGGAACCGAGAACTTCACCAGGCGGGCAGGATCAAAAGGCCGCTATTTTCCACTACCACGTATTTCCCGCACCTACCCGACACTTATTTCAACTCATTACCACGGCCGGCCGATATCCTTACATTCCCTGACCATCACTATTCCACTGAGATATTCCCGACTTACGGCCCCTAGGCCACTCCTATTTCCCGCACCAAGTGACCGTATCCACTTACAACGGTATCCTACCGGCACGAACTCAACTCCCTCGGCCACTAATACCTTCCCTGACCATCACTATTCCACTGGGCCATTCATGACTTACTACCCCTCGGCCACCCCAGAGAACTACTACCGTTATCTACGGCGACAACAACAATTTTCACACTCGTTATTTCAATAAACGATTTTTATCAAATTAATCTTGTCCATTATTCTTCCTTGCAAACCATACGCTTTATGGGATAACTAAGATATAACACTGGTGTCAGAACGGGATAACTAAGATATATCATTGGTGTCAGCGTGTTGCAATGGAGAATATGGACTATACAAGATTAACTCGCTCGGAAATTCTCGACTTTATTAGAGACCAGATGAAGTTCCTCCAAGAATTAAGAACTCGCCCCACACCCCCAAAACCAGAACATATACAATTTTTGAAAGCCGACTTACACAGGATGATGGAAGCCCTGGATCATGCCAAGCCGACAATACCACCAATAGCCCAGATAGTCGACATCCAAGATAGATTAAGGCGTCTCAAATCCATACTTGACATTATGAGACTGAAAAACGAATTCAGTCCGGGAGATGACGTGAATCAATTTATCACAAGCCTGAACGTGACCTATACGACCCACGTCACGCCCGAGATTGCCGTGTATCCTGACCTTGAGAACGAATTCGTCAAGGCTGCCAAGGATTTACTCGACTACAGCATATTTGAACAGATGATAGAGTCCAAGCAGGACACATCCACCTTTGAACAACTAAAGGCATACCTCATAGCGACCCATGGCAACGAGATTGACAACACAGCCTCACACAACACTGCACATACTGCAAAAGATTCCACAACCAGCACAGTGATTGAAACTGACGTAAATACCATAGCGACCCATGGCAACGAGACTGACGACAGCAGTACAACCAAAATAATGACCCCTACTACTACTACTGACGAAAATACCAGAACGGGATATCCGTACAAACGATTGCCACCACCACACCACAGGAATGCGAGCACGCTAAAGAACCCGCTATAAGCAAGAATTACTTGGACCTCACTCGCTCACACAGACGCGACTGCCCATATTCTCAACCACTACTAGCTCGGACGGATGATGACAAACCATCCATAAGCATCAGGACTGTATTCCCCATGCCTTACCCCAACTCCATAATCGCCATCCAGACAATACCCCTTCAGGAAAAACTCACACCATTTTTTCCAAATCCAGGTACATCCACTCTAGTGTTAGCGAACGAAAAACTCCTTCCAAAAGTAGATGTACCATATAAAATAGCCTTCGTCTTCGTCGCTCTGCGCTACACGTTAGCCATCATAATTAGCTTCAAGCGATACTTTTCTACCACACCAGGCGAAAGAGACCACACGACCAAAGCTATCGGTGGGTAAACCAGCAAATATCTCTCCACCACAGAGAAAGACGAAAATTATCCCCACATCTTAGCTCCAACTTCAATCTCCCAAAACCACGTGAAGAGAAAGCCACGAATATCAACCCAACGATGTCGATAAACTATCTCCCAAAGCAAAATCACCATTCAACGCACGCCACCCTAACCAACGAAGGGACTGACCTAAAAATGGAAGCGAAACAAAAAATTTTGTACTAAGACCAACATTCTCACCATTTTCATCATGTGACACTCACATGAATGCACATTATCTCCCGCCTCCACCTCGTTATGGGGCAAATAAGTCAACTCACAACCCACATCAACAACATAAAACAAACTAAAACCTATATCGATAATACTAATATTAGGCCTATTTCATACACGTCTTAAAAGAATTCTAATTTATTCATCTGTCAACACACCACCTACATAACCATACATACACATTGTGAATCAAATTGATATCTTGGGGAGCTTTGTTATATCAGAGAGAAGATATCTCTTATGATTCACAATGCTTACTCACAAAATACACCTCGCTAGCATAAAACATCAAAACTCAAGTCGGAGGCAACAAACGGAAGTGAACTCAATGGTACCCTCTCACGAAGTGACCAATTCGACGCAGTTCTGCGCATAGGCTCGGATTGAGTTACGCTTGAGAGGAATTCCAAAATAAACAAAAAATAATATTGTAAGGAATCCGGATTTTCAACCAATGAAAAATCTTCCCGCTAAACACCTCAAGGGCTTTCTGGAGCCGATCGCGTAGCATATAAACCCAGGCATTTTTGAGAATAAGCAGTTGAACGGACGGCCTGGAACCGAGAACTTCACCAGGCGGGCAGGATCAAAAGGCCGCTATTTTCCACTACCACGTATTTCCTGCACCTACCCGACACTTATTTCAACTCATTACCACGGCCGGCCGATATCCTTACATTCCCTGACCATCACTATTCCACTGAGATATTCCCGACTTACGGCCCCTAGGCCACTCCTATTTCCCGCACCAAGTGACCGTATCCACTTACAACGGTATCCTACCGGCACGAACTCAACTCCCTCGGCCACTAATACCTTCCCTGACCATCACTATTCCACTGGGCCATTCATGACTTACTACCCCTCGGCCACCCCAGAGAACTACTACCGTTATCTACGGCGACAACAACAATTTTCACACTCGTTATTTCAATAAACGATTTTTATTCAATTAATCTTGTCCATTATTCTTCCTTGCAAATCATACGCTTTATGGGATAACTAAGATATAACACTATGAATTATGTACGGTAGTGTAGAAATTTAAAATAACGGTAATTTCTGAATCATGGAAAAATACAGTAAAAGTGATTAACAGAACTCAATCTCTTACTGACTTTGGCCAGAGATTGAAGCGTGAGAGTAGAACATTAGTTAAGAAAGTTACTTTTGGCTGGATGACGGAACAGAGTAGACACAAAATAGCGTCTTCGTCCGAAGGGCTATTTCTCCATGCGTGTTTGTTTAACTTCAGTTGAATTGAATAAAGACGTCTAAAAAGAATATTGATATCAAGTCTTGTGTTCGTTACGAAGAACTAATAACGAACACAGACAAGAAGTCCTGAGAAATCCCCAGAAGAAATCTGAAGAAGTGTTTGTTTAACTTGAGTTAAATTGAACAAAGACGAGAAAAAAAAAAAAGAATACCAGTATCAAGTTTGTGTTCGTTACTAAAAAAAACAAAAAAACTAACAACAAACATAGACAAGAAGTCCCATGAAATCCCAAGAAGGAAGATAAGAAAGAACAGAGAAACCAACCCAGATCCAAGTGCAGACTAGTAATAGACATCAATAAAAGAATAAGAAACGACTATGCTATAGACGAACAACTGATGAACTGAAACATTTTATTTGTCAGGAATACTAAAGGCAATGATAAAGCAAGTGTTGCAGAATTTCAGGACGAGACTTCAGGAATTTATTGCTTCTGAGGGCAAGTATTTTGATGATATAATCTTTAAAACAAATTTAAGAGAAAAAAAAAATGATATTCTGGTGAAAGTAAAAATTTTGTAAAAATATAGAAAATTGCTATTATTCCCTTTACGCGTTGCTTTTGTACTCTGGATGATGAAATTTAAAAATGAATCTATTTTTTTATATAGATATAGACCGGGCAATAAATCCTGTCTTTTATGACCAGAAGAAAAGTTAGCTATCGCTTTCTATAATTCCAAAGAATTCCAAAACCAAAGATCGGACATTTTGAACAGCTGCTACCATAATGAAAAAATAAATAAATGTCTAAGCGACGGTTAAAAGAAAAACAAAAAACAGCGCGCAGTTTCTTCTGGTACACTGCGGACTAACAATAATACATTTGGTTTACTTCCGTTTGTTTTTAATTAATTAATCTAATTAATTAATCACAAATAACCCTGATGATCTGAACGAGGTGAAACCCGGGTAGGCTATGTGACGATACCATTTTTCCGTATATATATATATATATATATATATATATATATATATGTGTGTGTGTGTGTGTGTGTGTGTATGTGTTGCCCGAGTAAGACCATTTCCTGTTCTTTTCTTCTTTTTTCATACTTGAGTGCCAGTAGCATTTGACACTCTATCCTTGTGTTTTCTCTGACGAATACCGTGGGTATAAAACAGGTTTTAGTCATTACACGAAAGTGTAAAAATCTTAAGTCCTCATAGAAACTATGCTGGGTAGAGAGAGGGAGGCGAAGAACTTGCGTCTGTTCTAAGAGGCGACTGATTTGAAAAGGAAAGAATTGGCGCCGGGCGCAGTGAAACGGAAATAGACGGTGATTTTAGGGTTTTTGTCCCCGTAGATAAATAAACCGCTAAAATAGACTACTAAGGGAGGTAACTTTTAAAGGATTATTTATCTAGGCATACCATCACATAAAGAGTGCTCAATATCGGTGATAAACTATATGTATTTAAGTAAGAATAGCGCAGATATGATCTGGTCTGGTCTGATGATCGTATAGGCGAGAAACTGGCGTTGGCTCGGTGTAAGTAATATCCTAAGAAATACCTGGAACTAAGTAAGAAAGGTATGAGAATTACTGAAATAGGTGGTACACTTATCAGCCTTTCTCCACCCTCTTCTTTTTATTGCTCTATTTTCCCCCACTTTACTTCTTTCTACCTGCTCATACATAAACAGATGGAGGTTTCTAATCTGATATATATCTACATTAATCGATCTGGGTCGTTTCTTATCTATCAGTTTAGATATCTCAAGCTGTCACCTATTTCAATCAGCTCCCATCAGGCTATCTACCTATTTATCTATGGTATTGTTCAGTGGCTGAAAAGGTTGTTGGTTGGTTGGTTTTTGTGACGGAGAACGAGTACTACCGTGCTCATTTGGATAAAGAGCAAGACATTGTCTTGTCTGCCTGAGGCGAACTCGCGTCCTCACGAATGCAAAGAAATGCGATTTAGGCGCTGGATGGACGCGAGGTGGAATTCAGGTGCCCGGATGTTGGGGCCTACACGCGTCCATCCGAATTCGCGAGAATTATGCGTTGCACGGGCGAGGGGTTCGACTGATGTGCCCGGATGTTGAGGGACTGTGCCCATAAATAATTGAAGTGAGTGGAGCGCTGGTGAGAAGAGACAAGTAGTTGGCCTACGCAAGACTGCAGTCGTTGAGGGAACGCGTTGTGGACGACCCTGCATAAGAATTTTTTAAAATTCAACAAAGTTTTAAGGCATGGCAGCCTTTTTACATTTTATGCCAAGGCCAATCTTTTACATAGGCTTTAGATTGCTTATAGTACCTCCAGTTTCTAAATGGTCACGCATTTACGTACTAAATAACATTGGTGATCTGATGTAATTGTAATTCAAGTGTCAGAGTTGATAGAGAAATAATAGGAAGAAACACAACGATTAGTAAGGATATTGAAAAAGGTTTACCAAGCAAAGTTACAAGTTGAACAGAGTATAATTAGCAATTACTACGTTGATTTAACAAGTCCCGTGAGATCTCGATGTTTTTTTCTTCCGAGGTTTCGCCAGACACTTTTTATAGGAAAAACAGAGAAAAAAACAAAAACATTCTCATTATTTGGATAATATATGACACATGGTAACCGGTGTTTTCAGCATGACTTGATTATAGTCTGAAATCGTATAGTTCCATTCACTGCCCATGGCCAGTGTTTAGTTCCAGGTATATATATATATATATATATATATATATATATTATATATATATATATATATATATATTCAAGTAAAAATTTAATATATACTTTATTCATCAATGCTTCTAAAAAATAAACAAACATCCAAAAATCTTATTCACTTCGCCGAAGGGCATACGGTCTGTTTGTTGTTATTATTCTCTCAAAAACGCCCCCTTTACCTATTATGGTAGAGGCGTGTAGTATCATTGGACAAGCTTAATTTCGCTGGGATTGTTAGCTGTGTACTGTGGTCGAGGCGATATAGTGTTTCACTATGCTTGCTGAGGTCCCGGTTTCGATTTCTGTCGGAGGGAAAACGTTAGTATATATCACTGATGAGACTTAATAAAGTCGAAACAGTCTGTACGATATTCTACACACCGAGCGATCCTTTGCCGGGATTACACTTGTCAAGTTCATTTTCTATAAGAAAAAGTATCGAATTTTATGCGATACATGCGTTGTAAGTGCCTTCAAGTAAAAATATATATATATGTGTGTGTGTGTGTGTGTGTGTGTATAATTTGTTTGAAGCATTGTGTTTAACTTGGTTTGGTGGTTGGTTTTGAAGGCTATCACAATGCAAGTGTAAAGAAAAATGAAGTAACTATGATGTTGTTTGTTTACCTTTGATTTATTCTCTTAATATTTCTGGATAAAAATCCCCATATATACACACGCGCATGCGTGCGTGTGTGTGTATTGGTAGGATAACACATATACAGAGTCAACGCCACTTGGTGACTGTCAGTTTCTCGCCAATGCCATCATCAGACCAAACCAGATCATGTATGCGCTATCCTAACTTAGATACATATGCTCTATCACCAATATTGAGCACTCTTTATTTATAAATATATCAAACGACATTATATATATAGCTAAGTCGGTAGAGCGCTCGGCTAAAAACCACAAGGTTCCTAGTTCGATACCGGTCCCCGCCAACTCAGCGTATGAGTAGCACAGGGATCTGTGCGGTAAAGTAAGGAGCTGGTGTGGCGCTCCACATCAGATGCTAAAAAAATCTCCTTGGTCTAGCGCTATTGAAAAGGGGATAGACTCCCTCACTGACTGGCTAATACCGACTTTAGACCGCTCCGTCGACTTTACTTTTTTTACTTATATATATATATATATGTGTGTGTGTGTGCGTGCGTGCGTGCACGCGCGTGTGTGTGTGGGTGTATGAGAGAGAGAGAGAGAGAGAGAGAGAGAGAGAGAGAGAGAGAGAGAGAGAGAGAGAGAGAGTTAAATTACTTTTTAAAGACGAATTTTTCACCTTAAAAACAAAGAGTCGTTCGTTGCACGAGATATATTTTTGAACACATCAAAGCTTACTCTTGTTCATTATAGGCAATATATGATACAAACACCTTTTTGTGGCGAAAAATTAGGGGTAGTTCATTACACAAAGTCATTCATTACTTATATATATATATATATATATATATATATATATATATATATATATATATATATATATATATATATATAAAACCTATGTTTGATGCTTTGTAGCTAATTTAATTTTTAGTAACAGTTTAAACGAATTTAAAATTCCTTCACAGATGTTATTCCAATAGTTTTAGAAAATATTTTAAATTGATTGATTTGATAGAACTCTAACTAAAATATTCGAAATGTGTATACTAGTGTTTAATTTTTAACTACTATAAATTCTATTAGCACGTATTCGTTTCACACACAATACATCAGTTTTCCTCGCTAAAGGGGGATAATTCTAAACAATTAAAGGGAAATAACTCGTATCGGCAGATGTAATTTTTTTTAATCTGTAGAATAATGATAAATTCCAGAATTAATCAAATTCCAAATGATATTCTATGAAAATTCAATTTTATTAACTTTCATATCTTTATTGATTGAACTTATTAAAGAATAATTACAGAATTGAATTAAATTAAATGAGTTCTTAAAAAAAAAAATGAAATAAACATTTACCTCCTTGAAACTGTTAAAAGTAGGCATTAGCATTTTTGTTGTCTGCTAGGAATTTTAAAAGCGAATTAAAAATAATTAAATCTATTATTTAAGGTCAAACTTTGTCTAAATCGATAAGTAGTAACATAATAACCATCATTAAGAAAAGAAAAATATCATTACATATGCAGTTTATTTTTAAAAGATTTAAAACCATTTGTTTTGGTCAATTTCGACGTGATCCGCCATTCAGCCTCTTTTTCGATGGTTTTAAGTGCTTGTTTACAATTTTACTGTAACATTCGCGATTGCAAAAAAAATTATCCGATTTTAATTAAATTTTCAGTATTGATTTAACAATCTCGATGTTAAGTTTAAAATGTTATAATTTTAGATTCTAAAAATAAATATCTACTTAATGCAAACCTTATTTTAGGTGCCAAAAGTAATAAGTTTTGAGGAAAAACTCCATTGAAAATGTACCCCCTTCCCTTTTTAAGCAGAAAGAACATCGATGTATAATTTTTTATTTTATAAAATAATAGCCAATTAAATAATCATCGAAATGAGTAAAAAAGAAATCTCCAAAAAATAAATTATCTTTTATTTTTTTACATTTTATTTTTCGATTTTCGGTACTTATTTTCTCATAAAACAACAACTGTGGAAATTTTTTTTTGTTTCTATTCATAACTTCGGTCTTTTATCTCTTTATTTATACTGTAATTAGTATCGAAAATGACCAACTCGCAAAACAATTTACGCCCCCAACATAAGGGGGGTCAAAATTAAGTGACCTGAAAAAAATGAGAAAGTTTTGAAATAAAATAAATAATGCATTATAAAGATCATTCATTGATAAATAAACTGAAAATTTCATTAAAATCCGATAATTCCCTGATTTTGGTAAATTATTTTTTGTAGGGGGGGCTAAATTCATTTGGTCAAAAACGCATTTTAGGCTCATTTTGCCAGTAAATTTTTCTTTAAACATAGATCTTTGCTTATTCCAGCAAAATCTCTTTGTTAAACCAAAACATGCTGATAGATCTTACCTGAAAAATCTAAAGATTTATTTAAATCCATGAGCAGCTCTCTCTCTCTCTCTCTCTCTCTCTCTCTCTCTCTCTCTCTCTCTCTCTCTCTCTCTCTCTCTCTTTCGTTATTCTTCTTTGACTCTCTCTTCCTTCATTGTCTCTCTTTCTCTCTCTCTCTCTCTCTTGTTATTTTTCTTTGACTCTCTATTCCTTCATTGTGTCTCTCTTTCACTTCTTCGTTATTCGTCTTTGACTCTCTCTTCCTTCATTCTCTCTCTCACTCTCTCTCTCTCTCTCTCTCTCTCTCTCCCGTTATTCTTCTTTGACTCTCTCTTCCTTCATTCTCTCTCTCTCTTTCGTTATTCTTCTTTGACTCTCTTCCTTCATTTCCCTCTCTCTCTTTCGTTATTCTTCTTTGACTCTCTCTTCCTTCATTCTCTCTTTCTCTTTCGTTATTCTTCTTTGACTCTCTCTCCTTCATTCTCTCTTTCTCTTTCGTTATTCTTCTTTGACTCTCTCTTCCTTCATTCTCTCTCTCTCTCTCTTTCGTTATTCTTCTTTGACTCTCTCTTCCTTCATTCTCTCTCTCTCTCTTTCATTATTTTTCTCTTTCTCTTCCTTCATTGACTCTCTCTCTCTCTCTCTCTCTCTCTCTCTCTCTCTCTCTCTCTCTCTCTCTCTCTCTCTCGTTGAAACTGTTAAAAGTCATGCAACCAAGCATTTCCTCAGACATCTACCATAATCTGAACGCTTTGCTGTCCTGGCCATAGATACATTGAAACTCCAACGTCCGGCAACTGAATTAATAACACCCACAAAATTACTAACCGCCTTGCCAACAGCAACCCTGAGCACCTTTTCGATTTCCATGTGTCTATCACAGCTGGGAATGCCATGACTTTCTGAAACATTTGTTTCACGCTCAGAGTCACTGAAACAAGGAACAAACAACCTTTGAACAGTTGTTAGCTGCCGAGACACTGCATTCTTCAAACCCCCATGCTTTCTGAAATTCGCCACCTCTATATCCTATGGTGGTTGTAATGAGTGGATATATATACATTAGTAATTATAACAAACACCCCATAAGGTCACATATATTAAGACAGAAAAACAAATAACTCATAAATTCAACAAGTAATATGCGTATTAAAACAAATAGATTGCAGTAGTTAAGAATACTGATCCAAGTCCTGCAGAATATGCTTTTTTGTAATTAGAAAAAGAGAGTGTTGAGTTATCTCATCAAAAAGGGGTGCCTAAAGGTCATATAGTCCCCTATTTTAACCCTTTCCTATTATCGTTTACCTTTTACCTGGTATCTTTTACCCTTTTACGTGTCCTGGGTATAACGTTAAACAGGATCTAGAAGTGAAGTTCCAATCCTGGAGATCTGGTGAGTGTGAAATACCCCTTCATCGCCATTTCTCTCAGGTCCACTCTGATCCGGAGTGGTAGTACATGTTAGGGTCCCATCTATGGGTTAAATAGATTTTTAAAAAATGAGTTTTTAAAAAGTGTTTAAAAATTTGAGATGGAAGAAAAAATTGACCACCCAACAAGAATGAATTAAACATTCGGCATAAAATAACCCAAGGGTTGACATACCGTAATAATCTAACCAACCAATTTTTTACCTAATATATTTCCTTTACTCATTTTTAGAAGTCCGTTGCAGACGACGATGACGTCACTCCATGTCTTCAACAGTTGTGGAACCTCTGGTGGCTAGTTAGTCCAATTCTGGACTTGCAGATGCAGTCACACACATTGCAAGGGAAATTCCCATCTGCATTTGGTTGTTCATGACGACGAAGACGTCGCCGCTCTGCAGCCCTGTTAATCTTGATATTGAGCCACTTAGCCCCTGTGCGGCACGTGTCTCGTCAACCGTGTCTGTTGGAGGCCAGATCTTCTAGGCTTGAAGGTGTGATGGTACACTTCTTCAGCGTTGTCTTAATATGGTCTTTCAACCGCTTTTGGGGCCCCCTGTCCTCTGCGTACCATCTGCGAGTTCACCGTTAAGTATTTTACGAGGGAGTTTGTCTGCAGACATGCAGATGGTGTGACCCAACCATCGTAACCTAATATGTAATACCTCGAATTTTACGTTTTACCTTTTTTTCTATTCATTCATCCACTGTAGATGATTGTGTCATTAAGCGAAAAAAGTTACAATTTTTTTACTTCAAGGAAATATATATATATATATATATATTTCCGTAAAGGAAAAAAATTGTAACTTTTTTCGCTTAATGACACAATCATCATATATAATAATAATAATAATAATAATAATAATAATAATAGCTACAATTGGTATCACTTTCACTTTCATATTCCATAACTTTTTCAGTTCTCTGGCAAGGTCCAGATATTTGTCTATTTTTTCATTTTCCTTTAACTTCACCCTGTGATCTGCTGGCACTGCAAAATCCACCAGTTGACAAGTTCTTTCTTTTTTGTTTATCAACACTAAGTCTGGCCTTCTTGCTGGGATAAGGTGATCCGTTTTTATCTCAAAGTCCCAGAGAATTTTGTGCGTTTTGTTCTCAAGAACAGATTCTGGTTTATGCATATACCATTTTGTTGTGTGGTCAAAATTTAAGTTTTTGCATAATTCCCAGTGGATCACCTTCCCAACCCAGTCGTGTCTAGTTTTGTACCAATTGTAGTTGGTGCACTTGGAACAGTCCCAAAAGGATTAGAAAAGGGCTTGGAAAGTTTGGATATCAGAGGAAGGATTGAAACCATTCAGAACACTGCACTGCTGCAATCTTCCAGAATACTCAGAAGAGTCCTGGAGACCGAGGAGACTTGCTGTCACTCAGACTCCAGTGAAAGACCATCAGCTAACACTGATGTGAAAACTCAAAAGGAGTAAATAATAATAATAGCTATCAACTCGTGTTCGAGTAAGACCATTTCCTGTTTTTTTTCCATCATAGTTGGGTGCCAGTAGCATTTGACACTGTATCCTTGTGTTTTCTCAGATGACTCACCAGGCCAGCCCTGTAGAGACATACTCTTCCACAAAAACTACATGTTGGAACTTCTTCACTTTGAATGTTGCTGGGCTGAAATTAACCTTTCTAATAGCCCGTTTCAATTTTTGTGTTTAATTCGGTTGGACTCAAATTCTTCCACAACAGGTAGATGGTGGCTCTCCAGCCAGGTCTATTACAAGCCAGCTTCTCCCAGTCCTCCACAGCAATAGCAGTGTTCTTCAGTGTGTCCTTGAGGCAGTCCTTAAACCTCAATTTGTGTTTGCACTGAAGACGTTTGCCAGTTGAGATTTCCCCGTATATATATCTTATTTTTATTTTTGTTGAAGACCGATCCACATGCGGTCGATACAGATATTCCTAGGGACCTCACATCAGTGAGGGGGCCGATCTTTCTTTTAAAACCGTTGAGAGGAAGGCCCCGAAACGGTTTGCACATTCTCTCCTGATGATCCCATGCATTTGTAAACATCTTTGGTTTTTTCAACATATCAAATTCACACACACACACACACACACACACACACACACACACACACATATATATATATATATATATATATATATATATATAGCCAAACGCTGAAAATATCCAGTGAGCAAAGTTTTTTTTATAGTTTTTATCATGATATACGGGAGAGCACTCAGACATCGTCATAAGCTTCCAATGAAACCGATGTTTATTCAAAAGAAATAATGCCTCACGTCATCAACTACATCGTGACAAAATTCGTTGACTACTTGTGACGTCATGACGTGTTTTCGCTTCATAGTCGATCATTTTCTATAAATTGGCCTCAACGCCGTTCAAAGACAAAACAAAAAAAAACAAAATGTCGACGGAGGAAAAACCTAGAGGTCTAAAATGTGGAATTATACGCAAGAGGATGAGAAAAAAAGAGGTAAATAAAAGTTCAATCTCCAACCATTTCGTTTCTCTTTAGACTTTTCGGTTAAAAAATGGCTGCAGTTTTCGAAAATCAAATCTGAAATATTCATATTCAGTTCGAAAAAAAAAGTATTTTTAGATGTTAGATATTTGACCGATCAATGGAAATCAACTTCGATCAGTTTCTTTGTCTCGTTATTCTTATTACACAAATCACGATTTTCGAAATTTTATATTTTTATTGTTGAATTATGGGTAACTAATTTTTATTGCTGAATTATGGATAAATAATTATTTTGAGAAAACTATTAAATCTGGGTTGTAGTTTTGTGAGTTTCAAATATTATCACATCACTCCTTCTATTCTCATAACCAATGAGAGATTAATACCCTTGGGAAAGGTATGAATCCTACTCTCCCTCCAGCTATGGGTAAATAGTAGGGCAGACTGGGCTCTTTAACCTTGGTTAGGCAACGAGTCTAGGAGAAGGAAAACTCTGAATTCAAACCTGTTGAACTCCGCTTAAGAAATTGACTTTGTGTCACACCCTGCTCGCGTGGAGGGGTTGGTAAATATATATAACCCATCGTCGGGTATATACATGAGAGAGTGACTTCAGAGAGTATTACTTCCCAGAGTTCTCGTTGAGAGAGGGAGAGAGAGAGAGAGAGAGAGAGAGAGAGAGTAAAAAATCGCTTGAATGTAATTAAGAGTATTTTTTATTTAAAAAAATTCTTTATACTACTTTTAAAACTTTTATATAATCACAGTATTCAGAATTATATGCCATTTGGTTTAGTTCAGCCGGGTGAGCATCTGCCCCGGAACTCCAAGCCTCCGGGTTCGATACTGGCCCTCGCCAACTCAGCGCACGAGTTGGATCTGCGCAATAAAATGGGGGAGCTAATGGTGAGTGTAGTGCTCCACCTCAGACGCAAAACTATCTCTTTTCACTAGCGCTAGAAAGCCCAAGGGAAAGGGGGATAGTCTCCTTCGCTGATACTGATAATAGGCTACACCGCTGGCTCTACTACAAAAGGGTCCAAAGGGTTCAACTGACATGCCTGTAAATACTTTATTTTTATTATTCTTAATTTAAGGGTATTAATATTTATAAAGTAGGCACGAACAACACAAACGATATATGATCAGTTGCTGCGTTGCAGGATCTCGACGAGAGTTGCCGGAGACGAAGAAGCGATGAAGATATGAGGACGAATTCACATCAGGAGAAAGGAAAAAAAGTCAGACACGTGGTCACAGAAATATACCACTCACTTTATTACTGTGTTTTAACCTCCTTTGAGACCAGTCTTAAAAAATACTATGGATTGGTCTTGAAATTTGAATTCCTAAAACAAATACCAGCAGAAGCCTAGATACGCAAATCGGTGTACATTTTTATTTATTAGGCCTAGTTAACTGACATTCTAAATGTACTAAGTTATAAGAGGCAACAGGGAATTGTTTTAATTTCGAAGGGTAATTCCTCTTATAACAAACTAGCAGCAGCTACCCGGCGTCGCCTGGGTAGAGGGTGATTTTTTAAAGTTAGTCTCGCAGATCCATTATCACTGAATCGTGAGTTGTATCCTCGTAGGATGCCTTATTTAAATCCCTATGTAAAGAAAAAAAATAGACCTTGCATTGATCCAGCTACTCTGAAAAGAAATGTTAATGTCTACTATCTAAAATATTAAATGAATGTTTAATGTATATATATATATTTACTTTGTCGTTAATTGTTTTATTTTCGAGGTTTCCTCCTGACATACATATACACACAGCTGCCCTTTATATATGTATAGATTACAGAATTCAAAGATTTTTCGCCAGAATAATATGCATTTATTGTTTCTTTTCAAAGAAAGAACGAAGTACGAAACACATTTAAGTTAATAACTATCAAAGGTTTATTTTCAGAGTATGTGGCTACAAACGAAGTTGAGTTTGCAAGCAAGAAAATTAATGAACTAAAAGCAATTGAAGTAGTTTTGATTTGGATTAACTGAACCATATCAACATTCCCAAATGTAAACGGAACAGGAGACACGTTTTTGTTAGAGAAATGAAATTCAAAAGGTTCAATGTAAAAGTAGGCATAACAACGAATATAGTCATACCTCAATGATCACAGAAGACATAACTCTTCAAAAACAGGAATCATTAAAACAACAAAAGTTAAGCAGAAAGTTGTCGATGGTCTTGAAATTTGCATTCCTAAAACAAATACCAGCAGAAACCTACATACGTAAATCGGTATAAAGTTTCATTTATTAGGCCGAGTTAACTGACATTCTAAATGTAGAAGAATGTTTTTTTTTAATCTTCTGCATGGTTGTCAAGAAGAATTTATAGAAAATATTGAAAAATATACGAAAACATGATATGCTGCCGGAAAGAAACAGAGAGAGAGAGGGGGGGAAAAAAAGAAGGAAAGAGAGAGAGAGAGAGAAATATATAAAGTGTGTGTGTGTGTGTGTGTGAGAGAGAGAGAGAAAGAGAGAGAGAGACACACACACACACACACACACACACAGACAGATAGACAGACAGAGAAAGAGAAAGAAAAAGTGAAAGAGAGAAAGAATCAGAGAGAAAAAGGCAAAGAAAAAGAAGGAAAGAGAGAAAGAGAGAGACGAAAAAGAAAGAGAGAGAGAGAGAGAGAGAGAGAGAGAGAGAAATATATAAAGAGAGAGTGTGTGTGTGAAAGAGAGAGAGAGAGGGAGAGAAAGAGAAAGAGAAAGAGAAAGAGAGAGAGAGAAATAAAGAGAGAGAGAGAGAGAGAGAGAGAGAGAGAGAGAGAGAGAGAGAGAGAGTTTTCTTAAAAACGAATTGTATATGGTTTCCTCTGACCCACCGACTTTTTCCTCATAAGATTAGGTAATGTCACTTATACAACATTTAAAGGTGGTCAAATAATATTATAAGTTTTTAAAAACAATCTTTTTATTATCCTTTATTATTTATAATTCGTTAATAAACGTACGTTCTTATCTCGTTTCTTCTGAGACCTGTATCCAGTGGCTTTGGCCATTGAACCGGTATCAGCGTGATCCAAAGTGGCCATCCCTCCAGGCAACACTTGTCCCCTTGATTTAAAGGGGCAGGGCTGGATTTATTGCCTAGTACCCGAAGCGTCTCAAAAGAGGAATGCCGAAGGAATTCACACAATTGTTATGCATTAGCTACGCATGAGCTTTGGCTTGTGAGTAGTTCCAAACTATAATGATCTTAGTGTTCAACCGGCATGGTGAGATGCTAGTAAATACTTTCTTTTTATTATTCTTGATTTAAGGGTACCTATAGTTATAATGTTGGCACGAATAAAACAATCTAGCTGAAATGAGCACATGTGGAAAAAAAAAGAGGTACGCAACTTGCGTTGCGTTGTCCCGTAATAAGTTACTTGTCTGTCAGTACAAATTATTTCCCACAGCTGATAGATTTATAGCAGTCGGCAGTCCGGCAAAGCAAAGACAGGTAGGAAGATATAGAAATACTGTTTAGGGACAAAACAGAAAGAGAACAAAAAGAACAAACGAAAGAAAAACGGACGAATGTGGCAAACGGCTTTTTCACCCCAGTTGGACTGTCTTTCTGCTTCTTCTCTCAAAACTCGATTTTATATATCTTAAAGAATTATTTTTCCCTAAGCCACTCGTTTCACGTCACTGTGGACCCCACAAATATCAGTTGAGTCTTTACTGGCCTTAGTAACGTGTAAACAACTGTTTTATTCTTGGATGTTTGCATTCCAGTATATGTCATTTGTAAAGAAAACGTTTACACTTGGATTGTTTTCATCCCGAAAATATTTCTCTAACATTGTTTTGTTTTGAATCTAAAACCCAAGTAATAAATTACGTATTACTTAAATGATTAATTGAGGAACTTAATTATTCTACACTTGCATAAAAGTAAATTTCCTCGTCAAAATCCTTTTTGTTCTTTTGCAATTGACGTGTTGATTTGATACTGATTTTCTTAATTCTTTTTTTTTTAGCCTGGCGCAGAGACGGCCCCGCCACCTATAGTACAAAATCGATTTACCTTCACAGAATTGTTTACTACAAGGTGAGTCAATTATTGAACGCGCAAAAAGCGGGCTTGCTTGGTGATCAAAGTACGTAATGTCTACAAAGCAAATAGACAGTTTCAAACAATTATTAAAAGAACTATTTAAGATATTGACATTCACGATACACAGTTTTGTAGAGAACACTTGAAGTTTATGGGGTAGGGTGTTGTAGTGGGGTAGTCGTTAACACGCTGGACTGTGACATCCCAGTAACCGAGTTCAAACACCAGTCACACTATTATATTTACTTTCAGACTAATACCTTTGAGAAAGGTATGAACCCCATCTATCCCCAGATATGTGTTAAATAGTAAGTAAAGTAAAGTCGACGGGGAGGCCTAAAGTCGGTATCAGCCAGGCAGCGAGGGAGTCTATACCCTTTTCACTAGCGCTAGACCAAGGAGATTATTTTGGCGTCTGAGGTGGAGCGCCACACCTACCATCAGCCCCTTACTTTACCGCACAGATCCCTGTGCTACTCATACACTGAGTTGGCGAGGACCGGTATCGAACTAGGAACCTTGTGGTTTCTAGCCGAACGCTTTACCGACTGAGCTAACCCATTCTTCTACAAGGATGGCTTTGGCATTAAATAACCCATGGAGGTTAATATGCCATTAAACCAAGAAACCAAACTAACCAAACTAAACCAAAACTTGAAGTTTAGTATTTAGTCTTTCAGCAGCAGCAGCAGCAGCAGCAGCAGCAGCAGCAGGTGTCCCATAGTCAATCGGGGTGCCAAAAACTATAGCTGTTTGCCAAAAAAACAAACTATTGTATTTTATATTTTTGAATTAAGCAAAATGAGTTCTGATACTGTTATGCAATAACATTTTAGAACACATTTTGGGAACTCATGACTAGACAATTCATGTACAATTGGCACAATAAATTTGAAACAAGATCTTTATGTCAAAATAAAAGTCCTGGGAGATCATCAGTATTTTTGAACCCCCCCCCCCCAAAAAAAATGGAATGTGTTCGTGCTACCAACGCAGTGCTAGTCACGAGTTACAAATTCCACTCTAGACAGCAACATTTTCGGGAAATAGTTGATTATGTTATGGCTAAAACATTTTTAACACAATGAATCGCTGCTGTGCTGTTAACATAGTCCATGCATTGGCATTTCAGTATCGGAAAACTATAATATAATTTCTGTCCCCCTGAATTTAGAACGCCCCCTGTGACTGTAAAGTCCAATGCTCGAAAAACATTCTTGACCACAGATGTTCCATGTGAAGGCTGTCCCTGAAGATGTCGATGTGCCGATGCTTTGTTGCCGCTGCTTTCTTCTGGAGATTTTGGCTTCATAGTGTTGCGCCAGGGTGGCTTTAGATATGAACAGTCCGCTACGGAGAGCCTGCCGCCACTGAGGGCGGTCCTGATCCAAATTTTCCCAGCTGGAAGGGGTAATGCCAAAACACCTGAGATCATTCTTGCAGACATCCTGGGGTGACCAATCTGTCTCTTATCAGACGAAAGATCTGCACAGAGGATAATCTACTAGATACGTTCGAAATGGTACTTGAAAGCAATAAACAACCAAATAGATATCTCTACATTTGCTTTAAAATAAGGGCAAATTGAGTGGTCGGTCAATCGGCCTTTACCCGAGGGTCCAAAGCACCAACAGATATAAAAGTTTTATTTTTGAAGCGGACTCAAAGATCTTCAAACGAAAATGTTTTTAGATTACGAACTCCTGTTGTTATATTGACATAGGCGCGTGGACTAATGGTTAGAGTCGTAGAAAATGGACTCGTCGACCCGAGTTCCTCGGCGAAGCTGTTTGCATTTCACATGGCGCTTATACCCTTGGGAAAGGTATGAATCAATTTCTCCCTCCAGTTATGAGCAAATAGTAGGACAGACTGGGCTATTTAACCATGGTTAGGTAATCAGTCTAGGAGAAGGAAAACTCTGAATTCAAATATGTTAAACTCCGCTTAATAAATTGACCTCGTGCGGAGGGGTTGGTATATATATATATATATATATATATATATTAATGATTTGAAGGCAATTACAATGCGTATAAAAATAAAAACAAAAAGATGTTATTTTTGTCTTATCGATTTCAAAGTAGAAACTTCATCTTCAGAGGTGAATATCAGAAATGTACATGCTTAAGTTTTTTTTTTTTGTCTGGTTATAATTTTTTTTTTCTTTTTTTTCTTTCTTTCTCCTCCTTTCTTTTTCTTTTATGTTATGAATGAAATGGGTGAATAACTGTAATTTCCTATTTTTTTTGAATGTCTATTTTTATACGCATTATAATTGCCTTCAAATCATTAATATATTATAACATACTTAACAATGCTTCAAGCAAATTACCAATTACTTTTATATATATATATATATATATATATATATATATAGATATAGTCTGCTAGATTTGTTTGTACTCGAAAGCACTGGAACTAAACAGCTCAACAGATATATCTATATTTGCTAAACATATTAAGCTTTAAAAACAAAGGTTCAAGAATTTACATATCTGTATAGAATGTATGACAGTGTGGAATAGGTTAATGGACCAATAGCCATTTTGCTGAAGGGAGTAGGTCACTCTGACTGACATGATATAAACAATAAACAGATAAATAAATAAATACCGTATGTACATACATATTTACCATTCCATACTTACCTGGCATTGAGCCTTGTGTCTCGTAACTTTGGCTTCTTGTTGTATAATAAATAGATTGATCACAGAGATCTGTCACCCCACGCAGCACCTTGCACCTCGCCTGAGGCGCCCAAAAGGGAACGCCGAAGGGATCCACACACCTTTTGCACTGGCCACTGTATGAGCTTCGGTTTGTGCGTGACTCCCCACGTTTAAAAGAAATTGGGTTAATCCGTTTATGTGGAGGTCAGGAAAATACTCATATATTTAACCCCCCCCCACACACACACACGAACAGGATGTGACACAAGGTAAATTTCTTAAGTGGAATTTAACAGTGTTGGGTCAGTAAAACTGTTACTCCGGGTAGACATAAATCCAAAAGGAGTTATCTTCCTTTGCTGCGGTTCGTTCGCCGATAGGTGGCGTTGGTATTTGACCACAAGCGGGAATTCTGAATTCCTGCCTCTTTTCCACTCAGGCCGGCAACAAGTAGACATGGTCTAGGCGCCTGCCGCTTCCAACCCTTAGGTGGGGGGCTTTGCCCCCCAACCAGCTACTAGTACGTGAAATTCCCCACGACGCGAGTCGTACGCCTAATTCCTCTTATAGAGCGTTATGCATTGTTTTGTATATCTTTGTCATGTATATGTATCCCCGTCACTTACGGAATAGATATGTTATCGTTTTTACACCTTTGTCGGAAGAATGTTTTTCTGTATACATTTGTACCCACGTTGGGAGGTTACTTTAAGCCTTCCAATGTTAATATAACTCTCTCACATGTTATAACAGGTTTCAGTTCAGAACTTTCCTTCTTCTAGTTTGTTTGCCTAACCAAGGTTAAAGAGTCCAGTTTGTCACATTGAAATAGTTGAAAAGGATTTCTTACAAACTGCAATTATTGTAAAGTTTAAGTAATCAGAACAAAACCACACGCGCTATTTGAACAGTACAGTTTTGTAGGAAAACATGGTTTATCATTACGGCTTTCAGTATCACCAGGTGGTCAGTCAGGGTGCAATAAACTAGAGCAACTGAGAAGAAATTTTAAGTACTTAAATTATTGGTTGGTCCGTTGGTTGGTTGGTTGGTTGGTTGGTTGGTTGGTTGGATTTTTCGACATTTCAACTGTTAGGTTATTTTATACCGAAAACGTTTTTTGTTTTCAGACCATAGGAGCCGCATACAGGATAGGATTTTTCAAGACAATAGCAGGGCATCTGGCATTTCACATAGCGCTAATACCCTTGGGAAAGATATGAATCCAACTATCCCCCAGCTACAGATAAATAGACAGACTGGGTTCTTTAACATTGGTATGGCAACCGGTTTAGGAGAAGTAAAACCCTGAATTCAAACTCCGCTTAAAAATTAACCTTTTGTCACATCCTGCTTGCGAGGAAGGGTTGGTAAATACGTACTCTAAAGTCTAAGTTTGAGGGGATGTGTGTTGGTGTTAAATATTTTTGTGTTCGGTTTTGTATCTGAATGTGGTTGTGAGTGTTCCGTCGCATTGTTCTTTGTGGATAAATCCAAATATGCCGGTTTTAATCTGTCTATCGATACTGTATCTTCTTTGCCATTTTTGATGATGGTAAAGTATTTCTGTCGTCTGCAAATTACTTAGTAGAGTAATTAGGACAAAGAGGTCGTTTTATCATATCGTTTCGGACAAAGACATATTCACAGCTACGAAGATCTTTTGGTGTGTAACTGCTATTTTTCTGAGTTCTCGTGGGCGCAAAGACTATATCATTCATCCTTTGTTTCAATTTTTGTGCAAAGGATGTGGTTGGTTGAAGGTGGCTGTTTTCCTCGCAAAACTGTCCCGGCAATGTTAGTGATGTTCCGAAAACCATTTCGGGTGCTGTGTACGCCAAAATCTTCCTTTATCACATTCCTGATTGATAACAAAATCAGTGGGAGGTTTTCAAGCCATGTTCCGGAACAATTATTGGCTGTTAATGCAGCTTTGAGTTCCCTGTGAAAACGTTCAACCAAACCATTCGCACAAGGATGGTACGCTGTAGTCTATATGTGCTTAACTCCCAGTAATTTCGTGAAGTCATTGAAGAGTATTGACAGACATTGTGAGCCTCGATCCGTAGTAATGATCTAAGGACCGCCAAATATTGCGATCCAGTGTCGTAAGATGTTCTTGGAGACAATCTCAGCAGATGTATCCTTCAAAGGTATAGCGGCAGGCCATCTTGGGAAACGGTTGATTATCATAAGTAGATAATGATAGCCGTTTGTTTCTGGCAACGGTCCAACTATATCTATATGTAGGTTCATAAACCTCCCGTCTGGCATGATGAATTTTCCAGGAGGAGATTTTGTGTCTTGTGATCTTGCTTTTCTGGTAATTCAAACAGGTTTTTTTTATATATCTATGCGCATTTTAGGCCAAACAAAACGATTGCTAATCAATTTGGCAGTAGCTCGTCGTCCAGGATGCGACAGGTTATGGAAATGCGTAAATATTGCTTTTCTTAGTGAAGGTGGTATGTAAGGTCTTGAATAGCCTGTCCCTACGTCGCAAAGCAATGTTTTCGTTCCGAAATGTACTGGGAGCTCTTTCGGTATCAAAGAAGTGTCCTCTTTTACCCGATCCAATGTCATATCTTTTTGTTGTTCCTCGGCGATGAGATCGAAATCAAGGGTTTTAGAGTCTATAGATTGAATTGTGGAGCGTGAGAGTGTGTCTGCCACAATGTTGTCTGGACCCTTAATATATCGAATATCCGAGGTGAATTGGAATATATAATCTAGGTGTCAAGTATGTCTGGATGTATATTTTTCCGTATTCACGTGCAAAGCGTAAGTGAGAGGCTTGTGATCCGTGAAAACACTAAAATTTCGTCATTCGAGGAGATTTCGAAAATGTCTTATGGATAGGTAAATTGCGAGTAACCCCCTTGAGAAAGTGCTGTATTTCTGCTGTGTGTTATTCAATTTAACTGAAAAGAAAGAAATTGTTTTTTTCGAACCATTTTGATTCCTTAGATGCAGGGGTGCAGTCGGCGTATTCTATTGCCCCAGTCGACACTGCAAGTTATCAGTTATACTGAACAAATAAACAATGTATGTTCTCCCTTCAAATTTCAAATGTAGTCAGCCAAGATATGTAAAAGACAAAAAGGCATTACCTTCCTTGTTTTCAAAATAACTCTGCTAATGGCCACTAGGTGGTGTTGTCAAACCTGTAATTAAGAAAGGCGCGCGAAAGTTAAAGTCTCTTTCTCCTCTTTTTACACATGCCTCTTCTTACAGATTCTGTCCTCTGGCACCGGAGAAAGTTTTGTTCCCAGCATTGTGTCACATTGAACACGACACTATAGAACAATACACTTCTTGAATATGTAATTCTTTACCCAAAACTTTCATCTCTCTTCACGAACACTCTTTATGCACTCTTTTTGTACCTCATTATTCCTTGAATTAAGTTTGTTCTGGCAATAAAATACGTTGTTAATCTGTTGGGAATTAAATGCTTGCATTTATACTGTACAAAGAAACAATATCTCAACAAAGCACCCTTCCACTGCATATCTTTTTCTTAGCGGTTATTTCCTATAACTCCAACATAAACAAAGGGGAACCACTTTTGACTAATAAATTATTTATTTATTTACTTATTTATTTATTGATCTACTAGGAAAAAAGAAGACGGGTTAGGGTTATGGTTATGGTTAGGGTTTAGAGTTAGGGTTAGTTTAATGGTAAAATAAATAAATAATTTATCAGTCAAGAGTGGTTCCCCTTTGTTTATGTTGGAGTTATAGGAAATAACCGTTTTAGCTTTAGTTTTATTTCATTAATTTCCTTTCTTTAATTTTGTAGTTTTTGGCGAGAAGCCGTCATCGACAATTCCATGGGCTTCTACGAATGGTGGTCATTAATTGTATCCTTTGCTGTACTCTACAATTCTTTCTTCATGGTGGCACGACAGACATTCCCTAAACTTCAGCAACAGAGCCGTATACTTTGGATCGCAGTCGATTACACATGCGATTCTTTATATTTATTTGACATGCTCATATCTGCAAGGCTTGGTAAGTCTTCATTCACCGTATTATGCTTTTTTCCTTTTTTTGTCTTTACCCAATCTTTTGTTTTGTTTTACGGCATATCAACCTCAGTGGGTCATTTAATGCCGATAAAGTTTTGAAATAAATCAATTCTTAATGGATAATACAATCTTTTTATAAATACATTTTTCTATTTAACCCATAGATGGGGCCCTAACAGGTACTACCACTCCGGGTCAGAGTGGACCAGGGAGCAATGGTGATGAAGGAGAGCTCCACATTCCCCAAACCTCCAAAACTGGAACCTCACCATCAGATAGAGTTTAACGTCATTCCCAGGACATGTAGACCCGCAGCCACCGCCTTCTAGCACCCATATGATAAAAAGGGGCTGGGGCTTGCCATAAAGGCAACAGGGTTGGGAAAATCATATAGGTGCTAGGGCTTGACGTGACCAGATTGATCGGAGGGGCCTCTCCGACCGCCCGTCTAGCCCAAGATAGGGCCAAAGTGGAGTATTGCATGTCATGAACTGCTCATCCACCTGGTCTCTATCCATAAGCATCACGGGTCGCCACCCACGGCAAACAGGTGGCCCCATTGGGGGAGTCTTATCCCTCTGCAGAGGTGCAGTCGGTGCATTCTAACGCCCCACCGACAGGGCGGTGTTTTGGTTGGTTCATTGATTTTAACAATTACACCACCACATCCGGAAGTAGTATATGTTCTGTATCTACATTTAAATTTTTGTTGTAATTGGTTTTAACAATGCATCATTGGACCGGGTTAGCTCAGTCAGTAGAGCGTTTAGCTAGAAACCACAAGGTTCTTAGTTCGATACCGGCCCCCGCCAATTCAGCGTATGAGTAGCACAGGGATCTGTGCGGTAAAGTAAGGAGCTGATGGTAGGTGTGGCGTTCCACCACAGACACAAAAACAATCTCCTTGGTCTTGCGATAGTGAAAAGGGGATAGACTCCCTCGCTGATTGGCTGATACCGACATTAGGCCGCCCGACGACTTTACTTTACTTTACTATATTCTATAGTATAATTTTATTTTCTTCAAAAAGGACAGAATATCTTCTATGTTGACTTTTTCAAATAGATCTTTCATATTGTTTGCATTAAAATAACGTTTTCTGATGTGAGCAAAAACCTGCATTCTATGAATAAGTGTTTAACAGTCAAAGGTGTTTGACATGTTTCACATTGTGGTTACAGACAATGATGAAAAAACAACAGATTAGAAAAATACGACAAAATATGAAAAAATAGAATTGTCCAAAGCTAAAATGTAAAAAGTGATCGATACCTAAGTAGAGCAAATAGTAAAGTTAATCCTAATGAGTCAGATATACCCACTAATAGTTTCGCTTAGTAGCTAGTCAGGGCAAGAATCTGAATATATATATATATATATATATATATATATATATATATATATAGTATGAACAAAAAGTAATAAGACAAACAGGAATATTTTTTATATATGTTATTTATTCTCAACTAGTTTCGACCTTAGGTCATCTTCAGGAGAAAATTTCTTATTTGAAGAAATTTTTTTAGATTTTTTGAAAGGGAGTATTATGGAAGAACTATAAAAATTGGAGTATTTTTGAGGGTTTGACATGCTATTAAAATCCGGGTAGAAGAGTGTGTTGTAGTAGCAAGTCCATCTGTTCCGTGAAAAACCTCTTTGAGGTGGGTTATTTTTGAATGCTCTTATATATGTGAGGGAGGGTTCTTGGGAGTTGTGTATATGCCCATATATGTATACACATAAATGTATGTATGTGTATACATATATGTGTGTGAATGTAAGTGTGTGTATGTATCTCGGTACATATATATATATATATATATATATATATGTGTGTGTGTGTGTGTGTGTGTGTGTGTGTGTGTGCATACATAAGAATACCCAAAAGAATACTCAGAAGAGGCCTGGAGACCTGATGAGACTTGCCACTCACGCTCCAGTGAAAGACGGCGGGAAAGATGATCCATTGGGAATTATGCAAGATATTCAAATCCGACTATGCTGACAAATGGTATATGTATAAACCAGAATCTTTTCTAGAAAATGAGATGCATAACATTCTCGGGGACTTTGAGATACAAATGGATCACCCAATCCGGCCAGAAGACTCAACTTAATGTTAATTAACGTGAACAAAGAACTTGTCATCTGGTGGATTTTGATGTTCCAGCGGACCAGACAGTAAAAAAAAGTTTTAAAAAAAGACATACTTAGATCTCGCCAGAGGGTAGAAAAAGTTGTGGTGGCCATTCCAATTGTATTTGGTGCCATTGGAAAAAGCCTGGAAAAAAGACTCGGGAAACTGAAGATCAGAGTAAGAATCGGGACCAGCCAAACCACAACTTTGTTAAGATCAGCTGGAATACTTAGAAGAGTCCATGAGAACTGAGGTGACTTGCTATCCCCCAGACTTCAGTGAAAAACTAGCAAGGAGTAAAAAAGTATCATCATTATCTATTGTATTTATAGAATAAGACCTATGTTTGAATGTTACACCCTGTCATTACCACAGATAACCAATGGACCATTCCATTTTGATTGTGTGGAAAGAAAGGGCAAAAAAGAATATACGACACGTCAGAAAGAAAAAGAAAAGAAAGCAAATATAAGAGAGAAAGAAAAAAGAAAGAAAAAAGACACAAAACAAAGAAACAAAAAATAGAAAGAAAGGGAATAGGAATAGAAGGGAGGAGGTAATAACGTTATACATTAAATTCTTATCGTCTGCTTCTATGGAATGGAAAGAAAGAAAGAAAGAAAGAAAGAAGAGAAAAGAAGGGAAGGGAAGACAGAGAGAACGAACAGAATAGATAGATAGAAAAAAGAAAGAAAGAAAGAAAGAAAGAAAGAAAAAGAACGCTTATTTAGTAAGTTTATTTTGGAAGTTTATTTTTAAACAAAAAAATGACGTAAAAATGACGTCATATTTCGTAATTAAAGATAAAGTGTTACAGAAGTCAAATATAAAGAAATATTTAAAAGTTTTTAACAAATTACGTCATTATTTGTCTGATTTTTTTATTACGTCATATTTCGTAATT
>CM042145.1:12521953-12524453 GCA_023376005.1 Doryteuthis pealeii | reverse complement strand
TGACCTTTTGCACCTGGAAATGCAGGTGAACATTTGACATGATTTAGGTGCAGAAATCTGTAGGCGTAGCCCATAGCCAATGAAAACAGCCTGCGTGGGCGAAGAGGCGTGTACATAAAAACTGCGTAGGGGGGTATTTTTCTCATACCTCACCTGTATGGACTGGGCACAAGGCCTCGTTTTAACGTGGGTCCACCCACAAACCGAAGCTAATGGGTGGGAAACTGCGTAGGTGTCACAAACAAAGAGGCGTGACACCGTGGGTCAGACCACAATAAAAGAAGCCCGTAGAGATCGATTAGACAATAGAATAAACATCTCATCTTACATTTTCCTAAATACAAGTGTTTGTGTTCTTTGACGGGTCCAGTGTGTAACAATTGGAGGTGTGTGATGTAATGGTTAGAGTCGTTGGAAATGAACTCGTCGACCCGAGTTCAAATCCTCTGTTTGCATTTTACATAGAACTAATACCCTTGGGAAAGTATAAATCCAGCTATGGATAAATAGCTGGGCAGACTGGGCTCTTTAACCATGGCTACGTAAGCAGTCTAGGAGAAGGATAATTCTGAATGCAAGCCAGTTAAAATCCGCTTAAGAAATTGACCTTGTGTCGCATCCTGCTCGTGCGGAGGGGTTGGTAAATATATAATTGTGGACAATGTTTGTTATAGCATTTACATAAGGTCAGCAGATTCGATGTCACATATAGATCATTATATGGAGGTGCGTGGTATAAGGGTTAGATCCGTAGGAAATAGACTCGTCCACCAGAGTTCAAATCCTGGACGAGGCTGTTTGCATTTCATACTTTTGGGAAAGGTATGAATCCATATAATCTCCCTCCAGCTATTATATCTACCAATTTATTAATACGTATGAAGTTAATGAAAATTCTAATGAAGCAGAACTTTTCTTCTTGTTTGAGTAAAATCCATAAGGTTTTTTTTTAATTCATTGTCAACTTTCTTTTTTCCCCCACTCCCTCTGTACCACCACATCTATCGTTTTTGTTCATGTTTCTGACACCAGAGTTATAGCAGCCTCAATTATACATTGTGTGGGTGGATTAGAAGTCGAAAAGGACCTGGTAAAATACCTTAGATCAACTGATTTAGGAAGCGCGTGGTGTAATGGTTAAAGTCATGGGAAATGGACTCGTCACCCTGAGTTCAAATCCTGGACGTGGTAATACCCTTGGGAACGGTATGAATCCTACTCTCCCACCAGCTATATATAGTAGGGCAGACTGGGCTCTTTAACCTTGGTTAGGTAATCAGTCTAGGAGAAGGAAAACTCTGAATTCAAACCTGTTTGCATTTCACATAGCTCTAATACCCTTGGGAAAGGTATGAATCCATATAATCTCCCTCCAGCTATTATATCTACCAATTTATTAATACGTATGAAGTTAATGAAAATTTTCTTAAACAAATCATATATTTAAAAAAAACCAGCAACAAAACAACAATAACAATGTTGGGCGTGGATTAATGGTTACCGTCGTTGAAAATGGAAACTGCAAGACGAGTTCAAATCCTGGCCAAGGCTGTTTGCATTTCACATAGCACTAATACCCTTGAAAAATGTATGAATCCATATATCCTCCTTCCAGCTATGGATAAATAGTAGAGCAGACTGGGCTCTTTAACCTTGGCTAGATAACAAGAGAAGGAAAACTCTGAATTCAAACTTGTTAAACTCCGCTTAAGAAATTGACCTTGTGTCACATCCTGCTCATGCGGAGGAGTTGGTAAATATATATATATCAACTGATTAATGTAGGATACATCAAACTGGTTTAAGCCTTTAAAGGCTGATGATTTGAAATAAAGCCCAGAAGTGGACAAGCTTTATTGATTGACTAGCAGCGGCTACCCGGCATCGCCTGGGTAGAGGTATGAATCCTACTCTCCTTCCAGCTATGGGTAAATAGTAAGGCAGACCGGACTCTTTAACCTTGCTTAGGCAACCAGTCTAGGAGAAGGAAAACTCTAAATTCAAACCTGTTAAACTCCGCTTAAGAAATTGACCTTGCGTCACATCCTGCTCGTTGGTAAATATATATATTCGTGGGCATCCCATTGTTCTTTTCTGCCCACCCTCGTAAATATGTGATATGTGATATTTTTTATGTATATTTTTTTCTTCTGTAATGTATTTTCTATTCAACAGGTTTCATCGAAAACGGCATATTTGTGTTGGAACCCGGTAAACTGTGGCGTCACTACTGTAAATCCTTACATTTCAAGTTAGATGTTGCCAGCATATTTCCGACAGACTTACTTTATTTTGCGCTTGGTCCCGGAACTACATTTCTACGCGTCAACAGAATGTTGCGAATTTATAGGATGCGCGAATTCTTCGATATTCTCGAGACACGGACATCATTCCCAAATCTCGTCCGTATCATTCACCTTCTTGTTTATGTCATGTTGATCATCCACTGGAACGGCTGTATCTACTACGCCATCAGCGCATGGTTGGGTCTCGGCACCGA
>CM042145.1:12411953-12516953 GCA_023376005.1 Doryteuthis pealeii | reverse complement strand
AAGGTGCCTATTGGGTACTTGGTCCCCAAATTAATCCAAGAAGTCCCAGACGGATGACTGGAGGGATCCAGCCAGAATAGAATATAGACATATCTATCAACCCCTCCGCGCGAGTAGGATGTTACACAAGGTCAATTAATTTAGCGGATTTTAACAGGTTTGAATTCAGAGTTTTCCTTCTCTTAGACTAGTTGCCTACCCAAAGTTAAAGAACCCAGTCCACCCTACTATTTACCCATAACTGAATATTTGAATTCATATTGATATAAACAGGATTAGTAGCAAGATTATGGTGGCAAGGAAAAACAAACACAGATTTTATGTTTTATCAATTGTATTGGAAAAAGGAACATGAAAGGCGAGGAAAGGCTAGAAGTGAATTTTAAAGAGAAGGTCTGATTTTTGGTGATAGTTGTGACGTGAATGATAAAAGTCAGTTGTAGTGGAGGTGGTGATGTGGCAGATGAACCAGTGGTAGTAGTTAGATGTTGGTTAGGTGGACAGAGTCTTGTGTTTTGGTATTCTGAAGTCGATAGCAGGTTTGTATCGTGTATGATAGTTGGCGTAGTCTTGTTGCTGTATGATGTGGAATCGTCCGTCCCTTTAACTGCCGGTCTGTCAGATTTGGGTAGGGGGTAGGTGAGAGATGTAGGTCGGCCGCCTTGTGATGTATGTTTCGTTTTGCGAGGTCGGCCCTGTTGATGTTCTCGGTGCTGTCGCCGCGGTATCTCTGCCTTGTCGGCTCTTCAAAGCTGACTTATATAGTTTGTCGTGATCCAAAATCGGATCAACTCAAACCTTTTATTATTTCTGCCGAGAATTTTTTGGATTGGATTAAAATGCGAATTTTATTTATAATATTATGCTTTTTTATTGTTTAGGAATTCTTGTTTTCCAGCCGGAAGTTCTGCTGGAGCCTATCCGTAGAACCATGTTATTTTGGTCACTTTTAGGCTACCGTTGAGTTAACTTCCATTTGGCGTCAGCAACTTATGTTTTGTTTTGTTGGCGAGTGTATGTATCTCTTTATTGCAGTATGTGTGTGAATTGAATTGTTGAATTTAGTGGATCGAGAGATATCTATATTGGTGTATATAACAATATTTTTCCCAAAGCTATATATAATAGACTGGCACAATGGTTTCACACTGCTTACGTAACCTACTGTTCCTTAGTGGTCACCCTTTCAAGTACTGAGCTGGTTTAAGGTTAATTAACTTCACTGATCTGACAGATGATTTCATTGTGACTTGACTGCAAGTTCCATTGCTAGATATCTTTGACCATATGACCTTTAGGCACCCCTTTTTAATCTTGATTAAGAAAGGACATGTTTTTCATTTACACCGTCAATATCCGGTTGTTTTAACAGACGATTTTTAGATTTAAAAAAATTATAAAACTAACCCATAACCCTAACCCTAACTCTAACCCTAACCCTAAACCTAACCCCTAACAAACAACCGGATATTGACGGTGTAAATGAAAAACATGTCCTTTCTTAATCGAGATTAAAAAGGGGTGCCTGAAGGTCATATGGTCCGATATCTTGATAAATATCTTGTGTAAGCAAATGGCAGCGGGGGCGAATAGATGTTATCACTAAAAAAGCCTGGAGCCGAAATAAAGACGAGTTCAGTATCTCGTCCAGTGGGCTAGATGTAACAAGGTATTCTTGCTGTAGCACCTCGGACTGAGTTTTACCAAAGACCCGGTCCAGGGGGCTACATCAAACATAGCTTGTTACAGCGGTCACCAACTAAGTGGTTACAGTGATCATATCTTGTTACAATGATCATCATCCAAGTGACACCACCAGCGATCGGCGGTAATCTGAACATTAGCTACATAAATGAGAGTAACCTCTCCTTGTATGTTTCACTTTGAGGAAGCCGTTTGTTTTGGTCGGCCACTTCCATTTCACCGTAAATCTACACTGAAAATACGAATTTGTTCGAATCAATACAACTGCATGTTTTAACACGAAATTATCATAAAATGTGTTCTTAATAACAATTAAGTTCATTTCAAATAATGCGCAAGCACAATTAAGAACACATTTTATGATATTTTCGTGTTAAAAACATGCAGTTGTATTGATTCGAACAAATTATAGATCATAATAGGTCAAAACTTTATTGATTTAAGTGATTGTACATTCTGCTTTAATGTACAAACACTTAAGTCAATAAAGTTTTGAGAAAGCTTCAGCCAATAATGAGGCGAAATATCAATTGAATTTAGCTGTTTGTGTTGTTATATCCACATTTTCCTCTATTCTCAACCACACACACACACACACACACACACACACACACACACACACATATATATATATATATATATATATATGTGTGTGTGTTGTGTGTGTGTGTGTGTGATTGAGAATAGAGGAAAATGTGGATATAACAACATAGACAGCTAAATTCAATTGATATTTCGCCTCATTATTGGCTGAAGCTTTCTCAAAACTTTATTGACTTAAGTGCTTGTACATTCTGCTTTTATAGTGAAAAGGTAAATGGGTCAGAGGTGAGAGAAAAAAGTCCGGTGGGGTTGGGTTTGGGGGAATGGTACTTTTATTTTTATGGTGCCAATCGGTTGACTTTGAAGAGAATTTTCAATAACGTTTTGAGAAAGCTTCAGCCAATAATGAGGCGAAATATCAATTGAATTTAGCTGTTTGTATTGTTATATCCACATTTTCCTCTATTCTCAACCACACACATACACACACATATATATATATAAATATATATATATATAAGAGACTTAATAAAGTCGAAACAGTCTGTACGGTGTTCTGCATGGCGAGCAACCACACACATACACACACACATATATATATATATATACACATATATATATATACACACATATATATATATATATATATATATACACATATATATATATACACATATATATATATAAATATATATATATATATAAGAGACTTAATAAAGTCGAAAGAGTCTGTACGGTGTTCTGCATAGCGAGCCATCCTTTGCGGGATTTACTTGTCAAGATTATTTTCTATAATTATCGAATCTTATTCGATACATGCATTTATAATTGCCTTCAAGCAGAAATATAAATAATATATATATATATGTGTGTGTATGTGTGTGTGTGTGTGTTTGTGTGTGTGTGTGAATAATCATTATAACATTCATTGCTTTGATTTCAGGCGACGTCGGAAGAGAGATGTACATCGTGAAATCCGGGAAGCTTGAGGTTGTCTCAGAAGACCTGACCCGAGTGTTTAAGGAATTCGGCGAGGGTGAATCTTTTGGGGACCTCAGCATGCTGACCATCCCGGGCAACAAGATGGGCAACAAAAGAACAGCCAACGTTCGCAGTGTCGGCTTCACCGATCTCTTCTCCCTGTCGAAAATCGACTTGCTACAAGCGTTGGAGGTCTATCCCGACGCGAAGTCCATCCTGGTCGAGAAAGCGAGCGAGATTCTGCGCAAGGACGGAGCCATAGATGACGAATTGGCCAGCAAAGTTGCCATGGAGAGCTCAGAGGCGAAGATCAACGCCACCTGGGAGATGGTGAACAAACTAAAAATGAAGATTGACAAGAGCCGGCAGTATCAGCTGATGATAGAGGAAAAGATCACCGAGAGAATAAATGTTGTGATGGACACGTTAGAAGACATTAGAAATATAATGATGGTTGGACTTAACGTTGAAGTCGATACTTCATCGGCCGCTGATCCAATCGGACCAATGTGAATGACATCGTAAATTCGGGTTTTTTGAAGAGCAACACGTTCCAGTCACAAATATCTAGAAAGGGGGATGAACAATAAACGTAGATTTCTTTCTTTCTAGCAGTTCATTTTTATACGAAGAATATTCACTATTAAAAGAAAGACGAATCACCCACTTGAATTTGCATTTCAACTATTATTGGCATTTTCTAAGCCGAAGTACCGTTGCGAAAACGGAACTGACGAATCGAGTTCAAACCCCGGCTAAAGCTGATTTTTTTTATGAATGATTGATTTTAACGGCATTTTAATCCATCTAGGGTTACTTTATGAATAGAGGTTAGGGAATCGCGTTCATATTTACATTTTGGTGTAGTTATTTTTTTTTTTTTATCACGGTCCGGGAGCTATTTGTGTTCAGTTCGCACAAACATGAAAGGCACTAATACACTCTTATACACAGCTATGAGTGAAATAGCAGCGCTGATTGAGCTCTCTGACCATGTTGGTGGTTGGACAATGTAGAAGAAGGACAGCTCTAAAATTCAGTCATTGTAAAAGTTAACGGAAGAAACACACTACTCTCTCTTCAGTGAACTCGTAAATCGCAGTAAATGCGTGTGTAACTACGTTCGTGTGTAATAGTTACTTCTCCTAAAATTCACATGGTCATGTGACAAAATATTGACTTCCCACAATTTAAGGGGGGGGGGAAGATTCTTTGTCCCTGATGTCGTTTGGACAGGTTTAGCTCAGTCGATAGAACGTCCACCAAGGAATCTCAAGGTTCTTGGTTCGATACCGGTCCTCGTCAACTCAAAAGTGGCACAGCCTGGGTAATCTGATCTGGGAGCTGACGGTAGGTGTGGCGCTCCACCTTAATTGGACTTTATGACCTCTAAAGATATCGGATAGTCTATGGTGGGACCCGAGTTCAAGTCGATATCCAACCAAATAAATCAGCTTCTCAGGACTTTATTCAAGTTCCCAAAAGTAACCCACATGCATGAGGAGAAAGACTGTTATATACCCCTTTGCATCGAGTATATATATATATATATATGGAGGCGCGTGGGCTAGTGGTTAGAGTCGTGGAAAATGGACTCGTCGATTCGAGTTCAATTCCTAGACGAAGCTGTTGGCATTTCACATAGCACTAATACCCTTGGGAAAGGTATGAATCCATATATTCTCCCTCCAGCTATGGGTTAAATAGTAGGGCAGACTTGGCCCTTCAGCCTTGGGTAGGTAACCAGTCTAGGAGAGGGATAACTCTGAATTCAAAATTCCTGAGGTCGGTCGTTGATTGGGTTTATGGCAACCCTTGATGCACCAATTCTTTCCTATCGACTGTGCCAAAAAGTGTGGATGGTCCAACACAAGCCTTCACCACTATAAACAAATCCCTGTGTGGATGTTCATTGTATGAACACTCATACGTCGATCGACGGGAGAGTCCATCATATATATATATATATATATCTAACAACCCCTCCGCACGAGCAGGATGTGACACCAGGTCAATTTCTTAAGCGGGGTTTAACTGGTTTGCATTCAGAGTTTTCCTTCTCCTAGATTGGTTGCCTAGCCAAGGTTAAAGAACCCAGTCTGCCCTACTATTTACCCATAGCTGGAGGGAGAATAGCTGGATTCATACCTTTCCCAAAGTTCAAAGGTATTAGCGCTATGTGAAATGCAAACAGCTTCGTCCAGGATTTGAACTCGGGTCGACGAGTCCATTTCCTACGACTCTAGCCATTAGACCACGCGCCTGCATCGGGTATGGCGAGAGGAGAGAGGAGAGGAGATGAGGTCTTACCTGGTTCTGCTTCGTCGGCGGCGATCTTTTTCTGGGCTGATTCCTTCCTTCTTCTGGGCTGGGTTGTCTGTGCCCATTTCGTTGTTGGTAATAAACAAACAAGACTTAATTGTTTTACAAGACGCCTTTATTCTTTATTAAAAACCCAAAGCCCAAAAGGGTTTTCAACCGCGCGATGAGAAGTTGGCATCTTAGGAGCAACGACCCTAACGTCAGCTTCCTTCAGCTAACGGCTAAAATCTTACTAACTAAATCAGTTTCCTTCTCCTGCTCGCCTTCAGCCAATCAGCAATCTGTCTCCAGGTCAGAGAAGGTGACCTGCCTTGTTAATCACCTTTACAACTTCCTACAACGGTCAATGATAACTTTCCATTTACCATACCGTTATTTGAATTTTAACTACACTTATAGACATAATTCGTAGGCTACCCACGAATTGTGTAACAAGAGCTCGCAAGAAAGACGTCATGTTGCGTTCACTTCGTTCGGTCACCAAGCTAAATCTGAATCTCTAACTCTACTAACCCGTTCTCAAGATTGGATTGACCAATCAGAAAACAGTTAAATAAAGGGGTAATCTGAACATTAGCTACATAAATGAGAGTAACCTTCCCTTGTTCGGCCATTTTCATTTCACCGTAAATCAATACAACTGCATGTTTTAACATGAAAATATCATAAAATGTGATCTTAATAACAATTAAGTTCATTTCAAATAATGTGCAAGCACAATTAAGAACACATTTTATGATATTTTCATGTCAAAACATGCAGTATTTATTCGAAAAAAATTCGTATTTTCAGTGTAGATTTACGGGGAAATGAAAATGGCCGATCAAAACATATGGCTTCCTCAAAGTGAAATAAACAAAGGGAGGTTACTTTCATTTATGTAGCTAATGTTCAGATTACCTAGAAAGGTCAGCTAAATGGTATAGTTCTGCCCCCCTCAAATAAAATGGTGTGTGCATCCATTAAATATTAATTAAATATATATTCCGAATATTTTACTCATAAATTTTGCACAAAATTGTGGGTATTTATTTATGTTTAAAATTTGATTAATCTCTTGTTACTGAAAAAAATGTATTGGCGATTTTTGGTATTGTGACATAAGCAGTGACGTTGTTTTGGTGGTAATCCTTAACTTTTTCCTCGTAAATTCCTACCATAAATTAAACTGACCCCTCATTTTATGTCTGTGTTTTTGCAATAAATGTTTTGTTTTTCTTGCACCCGTTATTTTACAATACTAAATATATTTTCTTTATTCTTTATTCTTTAACAAATAAAGAAAATATATTTTATCGTAGGAATTTACGAGGAACAAGTTAAGATTACCGTTTTGGTTACAGATTTGCAAATTTCAGAGAATTCTTAATTATAACAAATGGCATTGGTATGGTTGATTATCGCTCTTTAACAGGTTTTCGTGGATAAATTATGATTGAGTCAACTGAATTTAACAAGGTGTTAACGAATTAAACCAGGTAGGTGTATTTATTTATTTATTTGACACTTTAATCTACACTGCCAGAACGAATTCGATTCTGAAAAAAATTATAACAACTATAACCATTACACCACGCACCTATACATTAGCACAGAATTGACTTAAAGAATTGACCTCTGTGTCGCATCCTGATCATGCAGAGAGGTTGGGTAAATGCATATAATGTTCCAAATTGAATTAACTATTCGTTGAAAAAGTAAAGAACAGTTGCAATAGTATATTTTTTTAAGCTGAGGTGAAAGAAAAGTTTAATGATAAGAATTGAAGTAAAACTTGGGAAGTAGAGGAGGATGATAATCCCATTGTAGTAGCAGCAGCAGCTGAGCACTTTAGAACAATTACTGACAAAAAACATTAACAGTTTAATTCTATCTTTGTTTTCAAGTGTCAGAGTGCTAACATAATTGATATGTTGCTAACCTGCTTACTTTCAGTTCAGACATTTGAATAATGGCTAGGATTCACTCAATTTGATATATCTGTTTGCTTTAGAACAGGGGTTCCCGACCAGGGGTGCTCGCACCCCCAGAGGATGTGAGCATCATTCCAGTGGGTGCGAGAAGCATCAGACCATATGACCTTTAGGCACCCCTTTTGCTTTGCTGATTCATAAGTACATTTTTTCGTTTACAGAGTGAACACTGTTAGAAAAATCATTTTCTCTTTGTGTTAGTTGGTTTTATGGCATGACAACCATTTTTAGATTTTTTTTATACCAAAGGTGTGGCGCTCCACTTAAGATGCAAAAAACAATTTCTCTGGTCTAGTGAAAAGGTATATACTCCCTGGCCGTCCTGTTAAATACCGTTATATATCCCATCGTCATGGAAGCGCGTGGTGTAATGGTTAAAGTCATTGGAAATGGACTCGTCGCCCCGAGTTCAAATCCTGGACTTGGTAATTGCATTTCACTTAGCGTTAATACCCTTGGGAAAGGTATGAATCCTACTCTCCCTCCAGCTATGGATAAATAGTAGGGCAGACTGAGCTCTTTAACCTTGGTTAGGCAACCAGTCTAGGAGAAGGAAAACTCTGAATTCAAACCTGTTGAACTCCGCTTAAGAAATTGACCTTGTGTCACATCCTGCTCGTGCGGAGGGTTGGTAAATATATATAACCCATCGTAGGGTATATGCATGAGAGAGTGACTTCAGAGAGTATTACTTCTCAGAGTTCTCGGTGTGAGAGAGAGAGAGAGAGAGAGAGAGAGAGAGAGAGAAGAGAGAAGAGAGAGAGAGAGAGAGAGAGAGAGAGAGACTTGTTGCTTCATTCTGCTTTACTGCTAACTTTTGTTGGCTGTCATCTTGTCATCTTCTAGTTGCTGTCTCTAACTAAGGTCTTCTTCTGGGCTAACTCTAGTCATTGTAATTAATTGAATGAACTACAAGACTTTTATTTTCTTGATCAAGATTTTATTTAGCCGATTCTTATTCGCCGCGCGGGTGAGTTTCAACCTCAGCAGAGAGAAGCATATTCTCTCTGCTTCAAAGTCCGGTTGAAACTAATTCTCTAAACTAACTAATCAAGTGACGCGCAAGATTCGCGCCTCTAGGGGTCAGAGAGCTATAACTGTTACTAGTAATTTTCCACTCTCGGATTTGAAAGCCAATGGCCCCTTATTCAGCTACAGGTCGTCAACGATTCATGACATCATGAATTGTAACTGTCCGGCTGATACCGACAATAGGCAACTCTGCCTACTTTACTTATACCAAAGCCAGTTTAACAGTTATGGTCACCATTTATATATGGTACAAAAATTCATTTTCATAATCATTTTAAACAATTACACAATTCATACTTAGTTGCAATATCAATGGTTGGTTGGTTGGTTGGTTGGTTGTTTTGTTTTATATCAACCCATTTCAAGTCGTTTAATGACGAATCAAGTCATTTTGATATCAGGTTGCTTACAGTACTTGCTGTTGCTTAAATGGTCACCCATCTAAGTATTGAACAGGCTCATTGCTGTTTAACTTTGATGATCTTGCAAGAACCGTTACTTTCAGCGTGACTTGACTTTGTGGTGAGACGGAAGTTAATGCTTTGAAAGCAGAAATAAAATGACGAAGGTAAGAAGTCTGCGCAGAGGATCAGCGCAGGTAGAAAGAAAAAAATAGAAATATTAAAAATGATAATTTTCAACCAATCAGAAGCGTTCGCGCCTAAAAAAAGAAGTTTTTCAAAAGGACCAATTTCGAGCCTAGGGAGTCCTATAAAAGCGAAGGTTTTCTAAGAACAGTTCAGAAGACAAACTTATGCCTGGATATTCCATGTCACTCAACTCAGAAATATTTGCCTACCGCTGAAGGTATTGCAATCTATACCTTTCTCTCTCTACAAGTTACTTCACTGCTGATATATAAGAGCATTACCCTTTCTTTCTCTATTGGAGGGAACTCAACACTTTCTTCTTCTAATTACATGAACTTTTAAAAAAGCATATTCTGCAGGACTTTGATCAGTATTTTGACTACTGTAATCTATTTGTTTTAATACACATATTACTTGTTGAATTTATGAGTTATTTGTTTTTCTGTCTTAATATATGTGACCTTATGGTGTGTTTGTTGTAATTACCAATATATATACATATCCACTCATTACAACCACCAGAAACTGGTGAAACAACTAACCACCATAACTTTAATCCTGTAGATTTGTATAAAGATTAAATGCAAAATCTTATCTACTTGTGAGGACTCCCCCCTCTCCGGTGCCTGTGTCCTGTGGCTTCAGCCCTGGACTGGTTAACAGCGGGCTACCCCCATGCAATACCTGCCCCCTTGATTTAATAAGGTTTGCCTCTCAAACCCTCTTTCATAGACCCGAAGAGATGATAGTCTGAGGCAAACATTATTCAATTGACGAGGAAGTGAAATCTATTGTGAAGTGGCTCAAAGAACAGTCAACAGAATTTTACGAGGCAGGGATACACGCTCTCATTCGAAGGTGGAACATTGCTATTGAGAGAAATGGTGACTATGCGGAGAAGTAGGGTTGTGATCCACAGAGGACCAGCTTCATTTTAATGTATGATACAGGTTCCTATGTTGGTAATTATACCTGTCCTACACAAAATGGCATTACTTTTTGATTCACCCTCGTAATATTTTCATCATCATATCACCCTTTTTAACTCAGTATTATAGAGCAAATGTTGACTTCAGACAAGAAAGACATGTTAGTCTCTGTTGGTGAAGTGAGGACGAATTCGTAAGCGTCGTTCTTCTATGGACTACTACACATGGACACATGTGTTGGCTGACCAGCAAAAACTTACATTCATCAACTCTGTATAGACACTGGATGCCATCTAGGGGAATTTATAAGAGCGATGGCAGAGAGAGAGAGAGAGAGAGAGAGAGAGAGAGAGAGAGAGAGAGAGAGAGTCAAAGGAATCCGTGATGTCAGCACGCCTTGATGATGATGATGTTGATGGTGATGATGATGATGATGATCTGAAAATTATCACTATATATCATAGATCCGATTCCATCGGCCATAACACACTTTGTCTGAATTTATGCGTTGTGAATTCTTTAGCTGTTTATTTTCTTGATCACAACGTTTCCAACGTCTTAATTCCACCTCCGATATTCCTCGTGTGTCTCTTATTCAGGAATTCTTCATTATTCAGGAACTTTATATGGAAGTGTTAAAAAATTAAGTATAGGATTGAGTACCCAACGAGAATGAATAAAACTGTTGTGATGTGTAGTTTCGTACGTTCTTGTAGTAGTAGTCTTCGTTTATCGTAGCTTGGTCCCTTATGTCGTAGACTATCTTTATATATCTACGGCTGTAGTAGAAATATGCAAATGAGATAACACGCCATTGGATATCTCACTACAAAAACGAAACGTCTTCGGTGTAAAATAACAGGAGGGTTGACAATGCCGTAAAATCTAACTAACAATTCAATTAAACAACTAATCGAAATAGAAATTGTTTGTAATGGTTATAAAATTGTTGAACAAATAATTATGTAGATAATAACCTGGAAATTATTTTACATGAAATTACCCAGAGAAAAAAATTGTGGACTGTGTAAGCATAATTAAAAGCAAACAAAAACAAATAAAACCACGCAAAAAACAAATGAATCAAAAATTTATTTTTATAAAGCAGAAAGTAAGTCAAGGGAAGTAATTCTATAGAAAAAAATACATGGGAAGTAACTCAGAAAAATAATGTAAGGGAAATAACTCTGATTCATATTTTTCATGCGAGCTTCCAGACAAAAAAAAATGGTCTATTGCTAAGGAAAAGAGGATACGATAGGTATACCCAAAATAATCGTCTACTACGTTTTTAAAAACGAATTAAAATTAATTAAATCTATTATTTAAGGTCAAACTTTTGTCTAAAACGATAAGTAGTAACATAATGACCATCATTAAAAAAAAAAAATATCATTACATTAGCAATCTATTTTGAATATATTTAAAACGATTTGTTTTGGTCAATTTTGTTCGCCGACGCCATTTTTGGTTCTTTTTAAGTGGTTTTATTGGCTTGTTTACAATTTTAGTGTAACATTCGCGATTGCAAAAAATGTTACCAAAAATCAGTTAATTATCCGATTTTAATGAAATATTCAGTATTGATTTATCAATGAATGAATTTTATAATGCATCAGTTATTTCATTTCAAAACTTTAATTTAATATTTTTGCTATGAAAAATTAATATATAAAATTCATTTAAAATATGAAAAGCCTGATGTTAAGTTTAAAATGTTATATTTTTAGATTCTAGAAATATATTTGTTTATAGTTTTTTTTATAGAATATCTATTTAATGCAAACCTTATTTTATTACATCAAAGTATACTTTTTGAAGAAAAACCTGATTAAAAATGTACCCCCCCCTTTTTTAAGCAGAAAAATATCGATGTATAATTTTTTCTTTTATAAGATAATAGCCAATTAAATAATTATCGAAATGAGTAAAAAAGAAATCCCAAAAAAATTAATTATTTATTATTTTTTTTACATTTTATTTTTCGATTTTCGGTACTTATTTTCTCATAGAAAAGCCACCGTAAATTTGTTTTTCTATTCATAACTTCGGTCTTTTATCTATTTATTTATACTGTAATTAGAAAACTATAAGACCAACTCGAAACAATTTTACGCCCCTAACATAAGGAGGGGGGGGGTCAAAATTAAGTGTACTGAAAAAAATGATAAAGTTTTGAAATAAAATAAATAATGCATTATAAAGATCATTCATTGATAAATCAACACTGAAAATTTTATTAAAATCCGATAATTCCCTGATTTTTGGTAAATTATTTTCTGTAGCCCCCCCCCCGCTAAAGTCATTTTGTCAAAAACGCATTTTAGGCCCATTTTGGGTATAGCTAGGATACGATATGCCCTCTTGTTGTTCGGCTGATACCGACAAAAGGCCACTTTGTCGACTTTACTTACTACTATACCGTATATTAAAAATTTAACGTCAGAGTTCAGCTATTAGTTTTGTCAGGCTGCAGATATATTGATCTATTTTTGTGTGCAAACGCGTGAATGTGTTTATATTAGGGATAACCAAAAATTCGTCTGCTTTTCATTTTAAAAACGAATTAAAATTAATTAAATGGATTATCTAAGGTTAAATTTTTTGTCTGAGTCGAAAAGTAGTAACATAATAAGCATCAGTAAAAAAAAAAAAGCAAAATAATATTACACATGTAATTTATTTTTAATACATTTAAAACGATTTTTTCCGTCAATTTTGATCAAGATCGCCGCCCATGAGTTGCCGTAAAATCCGTGTTTACAAAATAAATTTCACACACACGATTGAAAAAAAAAATTCTGATTTAATTAGGTATTTCTGCTATTATAAATTAAAATTCATTTAAAATATGAGCAGCATGATGTTAAGTTTAAAATGTCATTATCAAATTCTAAAAACATTTTTTTAATGACTACTTTACTTTAGTATCAATCACCCATATTTTTATTCGAAAACTGTATTGGAAATTTATCGCCCCACCCTTTTAAACAGAACAAATATTGATGTATATTTTTTCGGTTATTTCCTAATTTAATGGGAAAATGAATAAATAATTTATCAGTCAAGAGTAAAATAAATTCTCCAAGAGTTTGTTTTTTATTTTTTATTTTCATTTTATTTTTAGATTTTCGGTACTTATTTACTACCAGAGCAGATTCCTTAAAAAAATGTTTTTCTCCTATTCATTTTCTTTTTATTTATGCAGAAAATAGTATCAATCACATATAGCCCCACCGATATTTTGCGCCCCCAAAATTGGGGGGGGGGGAAAAAATAAGTGACCTGAAAAAAATCAGAAAGTTTTGAAATGAAATAACTGCTGCATTCATTAAAATCGGATAAATCCCTGAATTTTATTTTTGTGTTCATTGAATAAGATGTTACGTCATAACGTAAAATCTTATTCAATGAACACACGTGTAATCGGCTGCAATTAATCGGTACCTCGATTAATTCAGTGGATTTAACCCTGAAGATCCTAATGGTGAAACTCGAGTAGGTTTCTATTGTATCCATTTCTTTAATCTCTCTCTCTCTCTCTCTCTCTCTCTATATAATATATATATATATATATATATATATATATATATATATTTATTTAAGAATGGAAATGAGTAACCTACTCGAGTTTCATCGATAGATTCTTCAGGGTTACTTTTAAATTAATCGAGTTTACGATTAATCTTTGGTGTTATCTACATTGTATTGAGCACTTTGTATTTGTTTTTCCTCAACCTTAACCTCTGGATATTGTGCGCTTCCAACGATCGTTCTTATACCCACCGGTAAGTTAATACTTATACATATACAAATATATATATATATATATATATATATATATATAGATAGATAGATATAGATAGATAGATAGATAGATAGATATCAATGGTTTCTCATTCCTACAAACTCATTTTCACATCATTTCACAGAAATAAAAGTGCTCATTTGAATTAATCCGTTTTATAGTGATAGTCCTTTTTTAATCATAAATAAATTGCATTAATTGACGTGAACTTTTATGAATTGTCATTCTTAAAATGAATTATTTTAGAGTCTTGTTGGTTGGGGCTGTAGAATACACCGACTGCACCTCTGCAGAGGGGTAATCAACCCTGTCTCAATGGGACACCTGTTGGCCATGAAAAGAATCCTGATAGCTGAGCAGTTCATGACATGCAGCACTCGACTTTGGCCTTTAGGATAGACGGTCGGTTGGAGAAGCCCTTCCGATCAATCGGCTGGTCACATCAATCCCTAGCACCTATATGATTGTCCGGAGCACATTACTCTCATGGCACCTCCGATTTTATCATATATGTGCTAGAAGGCGGTAACTGAGGATCTTAGTGTCCTGACTATGACGTTAAACTACATCTAATGGTGAGCTTCCAAATTCTGGAACTGAGGAGTGTGGAATATGTTATCCTTTTATTGCTATTACTCCCAGGTCCACCCTGAACCAGGGTGGTAGTAACTGTTAGGGTCCCATCTATAGGATAACTAGATGAAAAATGAGTTGAACAATTTTTGAATAAAAGAAAATGAGTTTTTTTTTTTAAATTGAATAAAACAAAAACATTTTCGGTATAAAATAACCCAAAAGGGTTCGCATGCCATAAAATCCAACCAGCCATTATTTATTTAATCAATGATAAATGATGGATATTGTTGATATTCTTTAAACAAATACAAAAAATGATGTATTTTATAAAAAGTTTTCCATGTAACACATTTCCATCCACAATGGTTATTGCTCACTGCTCAACCCTGACCCGGAGTGGTAGTACCTGTTAGGGTCCCATCTATGGGTTAAATAGGAAAATGTGTTTATAAAAATAATTGAGTATCCATTAAGAATGAAATTATTTCAAAACTTTGTTGGCACTAAATGACCCACTGAGGTTGATATGCCGTAAAACAAACACAGCCAATCCAATCCACAATGATTAATGTTAGTCTAGTAAGATAACTAAGCAATAATAATAGTATAACTACCAACATAAATTCGTTCTTGTGATTTGGCAGTTGTCACATTAAAGGAAAAGGATAAGTTGGCTGGCTGGTTGATTAGATTTTACGGCGTGCCAAACCTTATTGGGTTATTTTATGCCGAAGACGTTTTGTTTATATATTCATTCTTAAAAGTATTAACATTTTGAAAAACTCAATTTTTTTACACATTTTTTAAACTCATATTTTCTTTCTATTTAACTCCAGGTCAGAGTGTACCTGGGAGTAATGGAGATGAAGGGATACTCCACACTCCCCAGAGCTCCAGATTCGGAACTTCATTATTAGATGCAGTTTTACGTCACACGCAGAAACTAATACCCTCAGCAACGGCCTTCTAGCACATATATAAAAAGGATTGGGATATCATATGGCCAGTAGGGTCGTGACAATCATATAGGTCAGTGGTTCTCAACCGGGGTCCATATGGACCCCCGGGGACCATATAACATTTTTGGGACCCAGGCAAGTAAAATGTATTTAACTATAAAAATGCAATGGTATTTTTAAACAACGAATGGCTATGGGGGGGGGGGTCCACCAGAGTAAAATAGGATTAAAAGGGGTCAATATGTAAAAAAAAAAGTTTGAGAATCATTGATATAGGTGCTAGGACTTTACGTGATCGGAGGTGACATCTCCGACCGTCTGTCACATTCAGGAAAATGACAGACTAAATTAAGTGAAACCTACCTCCTTCTCTCCATCTTCATCCTTGTATGCTTTTAATACACAACTCAGATCTCTCGTACTTTTGCTAAAATAATGCTTACGAATTGTCATTCTGAAAATTAATCATTTCAATGAATAAAACAAACAAACAAAAACAAACAAAAACAGGTAATCTGAACATTAGCTACATAAATGAGAGTAATCTCCCCTTGTTTTTGTTTTTTTTACTTTGACGAAGTCGTGTTTTTTTGTTTTGTAAAAACACGGATTTTTCGACAAATTGGGTATACCTATACGGTTTAGCTCAGTCGGTAGAGTGTTCGGCTAGAAACCACAGGGTTCCTAGTTCGATATCGGCCCCCGCCAACTCAGCGTATGAGTAGCACAGGGATCTGTGCGGTAAAGTAAGGAGCTGATGGTAGGTGTGGCGCTCCACCTCAGATGCTAAAATAATCTCCTTGGTCTAGCGCTAGTGAAAAGGGGATAGACTCCCTCGCTGCCTGGCTGATACCGACTTTAGGCCACCCCGACGACTTTATTTTATACTTTTCTAAAATTCAGGTCCTCTCATAGAAATATTGACATCTTTTTTTTAATCACCTGTGGGAGATTCTAAGCATATGTTGACAGGGATGGTGAACATGTGGAGACTGTTTGAAAATATATTAAAGGTATTCCTATAAGGGTGTTAACATTTTTTAAATCGATTAAAAAAAGATGTTAATATTTCTATGAGAGTACCTGTATATTAGAAAAGTATAGGTATACCAAATTTGTCGAAAAATCCGTGTTTTTACAAAACAAAACATACGGCTTCCTCAAAGTGAAAAAAAAACAACAACAAGGGGAGGTTACTCTCATTTAAGTAGCTAATGTTCAAGATTACCTAAAAACAAAACAAAAGCAATTGAAGATAAAAAAATTAAAAATAAACGAGCAATTTTCCTATTGATAATATTTCTGTTTTTATTCAGATACTTTGTTTTCTTTTTTTCTTTTTTGTCATTATGGAAAATAACAATGTAAATATTAATTATTTCACTAACGAAATAAACGTATACAAAGTTCATCCAGCAAATTACTACCAAAAAATTTGGGTTAAATCGAATTTAACGGACCTAAATTCCACCATCATATGTCACCCCGCCGAAATAAAAAAAAATAGGAAAAATCAGGGAATTAACCGAATTTAATGAAATTTTCAGTGTTGATATATCAATGAATAAAATATATAATACATCAGTTATTTTATTTAAAAACTTTTACGTTTTTTCAGGTCAGTTAACTTTGAACTACGTATCTTTGATGCGTAACATAGATTCTCAAAGATATGTGGTTCAAAGTTAACAGACCTGAAAAATGTAAAAGTTTTTAAATCAAATAACTGGTGCATTATTTTATTCATTAATGTATAAACACTGAAAATTTCACTAAATTCGGTTAATTCCCTGATTTTTGGTATTTTTTTCTTTCGACGGGGCGACATACGATGGTGGAATTTAGGTCCGTTAAATTCGATTTAACCAAAGTTTGTTTTCTATGCAAGACTAAATGGAAAAAGACTGGATTCCATAGATAGATAGATAGATAGATAGATAGATACGAGTGTAATCCCAAAAGTAAGGTCTCCAAAGCGTTGGTGACGCAGGGAACTCTTTGTGTGGCTATTGACAGCACTGTTGTGTTTGTTGTGCATGCGCTGCGCCAGTGCTTGCCCCTGTACGACCCTCGCCGTCTTGGATTGGTAGTCATTTCTGATGGATCTCCTGATTGACGCTACCGCCAAGTGGGAATTCGTGCATGTATTCGGTTTTAGAACGCAAAAGCATTAAACACATCGCCAATTAACGGAAGTGTACGGCGAGTCGTGCATGGATATAAAAAATATCCGCAAGTGCTGTTGAGAGTTTGCGACGACAACGACGAGGTTCAACGCTTCCTTAACGACATTATAGCGAGGTGGTATGACACGGGTATACAAAAACTGAACAACACCTACAAAAATGCATCGACCGAGATGGTGATTATGTAGAAAAATAGATACATGTTTAAAGTTTGAATGGATATAAACATCAATGAGAATAAAAATAAACGGTTCTGCGATTTCTAAATATTTGGGAGACTATACCTTTGGGATTACCCTCATAGATAGATAGATAGATAGATTGATTGATGCAGAAATAAAAAAAAGACTTCAGTTGGTTGTCTACATATTTTACTTACATGATTCTTTTTTTTTTTTTCAGAACAAACGAAAGCAAAAGTCTCCGATTAAATACGTATTCAAAGCGTTTTTTTAAAAACAAGCATATTACTGCAAAGCAACAACAAACAAGAAAGCTAGAAAACTCCGTATTTGATGACACATAAGTCTCCCAACCATATATATATATATATATATATATATATATATATATATATATATATATATATATATATATATATATACAACCACCATTTATATATTTAATATTATAGTACTAGTAAGGCGTGATACAAGTAGCGGTAATCTACGGGGCCAGGTTGATTTGGTTTGGTTTATTTGCTTAACGGTATACCAACACGTTATGGGTTATTTAATACCAAAATTTAATTAATTTGTAATGTTTGATTGTAATCATAACTATTCATAAGTTTTTTTTGGTTTATTTATTTAACGGCATATCAACTCCTTATGGGTTATTTAATGCCAAAATTTAATTCATTCATCTAACTATTTATTTGACTAATCATATTTATACTTTCAATGTTCTGTTGCATTTAAAAAATACGTTTCTATTTATCTAAAATCATTTATTAACACATTGTTATATGATATCAACTATTCCTATCAAATACAAATAATTTGCACACAGTTAAATGGTATTAAGTATTCCTATCTCGCATTAAAATTCTATTTAATAATAATTATGTGTTTTGTTATATGTTTTCACGTATTCCTATCCAATACAAATAATATTCAAACAGATTTATTTTACTCATAGATGGGACCCTAATACGTACTACCACCCAGAGAGTCCTATTACAGTGTTAATGGTTAGCAAGCTAGTCTTGCAGATCCATTATTACTGAATAGCGAGTTCGATCCCCGCTGGATTCCCTATACTTGCGACCTTGTTTCACATCCTATCCGTGACGAACGGGTTGGATAAATACCTACTTACTATCAGTCCATGTCAGATTGAACCTAGCAGACGGAGTCTGAGTAAACATTAGCTAGTCAGATACTTCAACTTTGTATATAAGACCTGGGAGATATTCTAACCATCTTTGTGGGTGGTGAGAATGGGCTTTATATGTCATCAAATACAGTATTTCTTTTACTTTTTTAACCAAATGTTGAATTAAGAACATTATAGTTAGTACGTTTTTTTTGTCTCAGAGTTCCGGTAAAAGCTTTTTTGGTGTGTTTTAAGTTCTTTCATAAAATTTCACGGCATCGATAATAGAAAAAAAAGCAAAGAAATAACCCATTTTTGGTGGATTGAATCCATTATACAGGAAGTTTCAATACGCATGACTGTAAGGACCAGTGATGGTGATTTTGTTGGAATGTTTTTCGTAGGCCAACCGATTAATATCGATTCTGCGAGGAACGTAGACCGACTGGCTAGATGAACTCGAAGAATATCTGTCCAAATACTTTGTCTCAACGACAACGTTTCGACCATTGATCTTCACCTGGACGTTTTGGCCTGGCTTTCTTGTGAGATACATCTCAGCCACCCACAACCATCGTCCATTTTTGTAGACATCGTGAGTCTTTACGGAAGAAAACGAGTTTAGGAATGGCATCGTTTCGTGAAAAGACGGCAATAATCGAGGAAACATTGATCCAAAGATTCCCATTTGTCCAAGAATTGGCGTGGTTCCAGTCGACAATAAAATGATTAAGAATAGTTTCAGTGGCACCATTTTTCTTTCTTTTATAAGCAAAATTCTTCCTCTTGAAAATATTAACACAATTATCTTGTAATATTACTTTTTTTTTAAGACGAAATACTTAACCGAGTCCTCGGTTTTTAAAACATATTTTGAATCAGTGAAGAATTCTTAATTTCAAGGTGAAATATATTCTTAATAATGTAAGTTTTGTTTAGTCTAGCACAAGGCTATAATTTTTGAGTACTCACCAAAGTAGAAATAAACTGTTAGGTTAGATTGCTAACCAATGCATCACGGTGATTTGTTTATCTGTAATGGTATTGTAGATTGTAAGAAATATCACTTTGTCCAAAAATATTCCCAGTTTGTTCTGTTCGTAAAATTAGTCTTTAAGTATTTCGACGAAAACAATGTTTCCAGTCCAGAATGTATTATTTTTCAAAAAGCTTTTCTTTTTGGATTCAAGTGTTTAAAATACACTTTGAGGGTCCTGCAATCATAACAATAGTAATGTTCATAAGACAGAGGTAATAATAACAATTTTTGTCTTTGAAATTTCCTGTTGACGTTCTTCCAAATAGCGATTTTCAGTTTTTCTTATTTTTGGCCGTATAGGAATTCTTTAGCTTTCAATTTGTTCCCGACTCTTTCTGTTCGAACTTTTAAGACTGTTATTTCTCAAGTGCTCTGCGCATCAAAACCAAAAATAAACTCACAATGTTTAACTAATGTCCAGAAATAAATTCACTCATTTGGGCCAAACAGGTTTGCAATTCGTATGAACAGGATGCGATTTGCTGATAGTGATGCTGTCTAGACAGGTGTGTTAGCCTCTGCATTCCACCGCAGGTGATATGGGCCACTTGAATCAGATGACCTCTGTTATCTGTCATAACGAAAGCGTTTGTGGCATCTTTATTTTCGACGTCGGCGTTTGTTTACTTTCAAGGGACGGGATTATGTTTGAATGCTTGTATTTATCTAACCCCTCCCCCACGAGCATTATGTGACACAAGGTCAATTTTCGGGTGGGGTACTGCTAGTTTGTTTTTGTTTGTTTGTTGTTTGGTTGATTTGTTTTACAGCATATCAACCCTTTTCGGGTCATTTAATGCTGGATCGAGTCATTTTGATATCAGGTTGTTTACAGTACCTGCTGTTGCTTAAATGGTCACCCATCTAAGTATTGAACAGGCTTATCGCTGCTGTATAGTAACTTATTTTACGGTATGTCAACCCTTTTCGGGTCATTTAATGCCGGATCGAGTCATTTTGATATCAGGTTGTTTACAGTACCTGCTGTTGCTTAAATGGTCACTCATCTAAGTATTGAAGGTTATTTTCCATGCATCCCACTTATGTTGGTTAGACACAAAGGTCCATTTAATATGGGACCACCCACAAACCGAAGCTCATGGGATGGCAAGCACCAATAAATGCGTGGATCCCCTCGGCATTGCCCTTCAAAGGGGCACCTCAGGCACTTCGGGGATCTAGCGGGGACCAGTGCTTTCAACATGACTTGACCGTAAGCACTGCTGAGTTTTTCTTTTCTTATACTGGTAGCCTTACTAACACAAGAGAACCAAGACTGGCCTACTATTTACCTATTGGACCAGGTGGTCGTCGGAAAGAAAAGATGGATTCATGCCTTCCCCAAGAGCATTGGTGCCGAGTGAAAGGCAAACGTTTTTTTCCCCAGGAATTGAATTTCATTTCCTTCAACGATAACCGTTACGCTAAGTGTATGTTTATATATTAAAGCTGAGGAGGGGGATTCATCCAGCATCTCTCCTGTGTTCGAACCCTGGGAAAATTTAGTGTATTTTTCATAATGACGATATTTACGACGGTGAATAAAAAAGTAATGCCATTTTGTTTAGGATAGGTATAATTACCAACATAGGAACATGTATCATACATGAAAATGAAGCTGGTCCTCTGTGGATCACATCCCTCCTTCTCCACATAGTCAACGTTTATCTCAATAGCAATCTTCCACCTTCGAATGAGAGCATGTATCCATGTCCCGTAAAATTATGTTGACTGTTCTTTGAGCCACTTCTTCACTACATATTTCACTTACTCATTACTGGAATGATGTTTGCCTCTCAAACCCTCTTTCATTCGAAGAGATGATAGTCTGAAGGCGATAAATCTGGTGATTATGAAAAGTGAAATCTGTAGTGAAGAAGTGGCTCAAAGAACAGTCAACAAATTTGATGGCTGTGGCTATTTGCTGTCCACCGTATCCGATGATGACACCACGCGAACCCTTTTCCTTCAATTTATTCGGTCTCTGGTTGCGTCTTGCCAACTGCCTATGAGGATGTTAAAGTCCTTCAGGTTTCTCTTAATGTTGTCTTTGTACCTGAGCTTTGGTCTACCGATTACACGTGATCCCTCTCTCAGTTGAGAGTACGGAATCTGCTTTAGCAGTCTGTCATCCCAAAGTCTGTTTAAGTGGCCAATCCATCTCAGGTCGCGTTGGACAAGTATGTCGTGTGTGCCAGGGAGTCCAGTTCTCTTCAGAATGGTCCTGTTTGAAACAAGTTGCCATTAATAATAGAAGTGTAGGGATTATCTTCCCACTGAGTTGTCGCTTGTTCTCACCAGGGGCTATAGTATTTAAGCGCCTGGTTCAAACGTCTCTTCCTCTCTTTTCCGGTTGTTCGACTACGAGACACATGGGTTAGTTAAGGTCTACCCCTTCTCGTTGGGGCTTCGTCCCCCCCTTACATTACTGTAAGTTATTCACACAGCATGGACTATCCCTAGTCTCATGTCTGTGGCTTCTATGTTTACCTTTTACCATTCATGAATATGTCTTTATCTTTCTACATGTAACTTTGTTATACCTATGTATTATGTATCTTGTTATATCCATGTGCTGTATACGTATTAAATGTTTTGTTTATCAAACCTTTGTCGGAGTTTGTATCTCAAGTATAATATCATCTTTAATTCTTACAGTAGTATAAAAATTACCTCTTATCTTTTGTATAATTAACAATATTTTATATGATTAACTTTATTTTTCTAATCACTCATTAGTTTAAATTAAATATATAAAAACTTTTCTTTAATTAATAATTAATTATAATTTATTTTATTTTGTAATTCTCTAAGTTCTAAATATTTTTCAATTTCTTTTTTTTTTTGGTCACCTTTGATTTATATATAAATTAAATTACTTTTGATCTTACATGTTTTTTTTATAGACAGGAAGCCAAAAAGATAAAAATTTAGATACACAATGTTTATGCCACTTCTAAGTAGGAAATCAAAGGGAAGATAAGCGAAATCGGTACTCTCAGATTATTGGAATTTTGAAATGTTTTATACTTTTTATATTTTTGGTCCATGCTTGACCAACTAATCTAGAACCATACACGAAACCCTCACAACTATATATCATATATATGTACATATATATTTTTGTCAAACCAACCTGAACATTGTAACTAACAAAAATTATATTAATGACTATGTTATGTTTTCCTTGTGAATATATATATGTACTAGCAGAAGTACCCGGTTCATGCGTAAGAGAGGAGTTAAAATTGAAATAATTTAGTAAAATCCTTATCAAATTTTATAAAATTGATAAGAATTCGCATATTACAATGTTCGTTTATTTTAGGAATTGTGTTTTTGTTTATGTTTTATTTTTACATCTAAAATATCATTGTAACAAACGCAACCTTAAACTCATGAGTATTTTGAAACATAATTTTATTTTTTGTACGTATGATAAAAAATTGAATTCAGTTCTTGATTGAGTTAAAGTGATAAAAAATGTATTCGTTTAATTCATCTTCTTTTTTTACCCCTAAAAATGTAACAATAATAAGAAGCTAAGAATTAAACATATGTCCTTATTTTTAGGTGGAAAATTTCGCGTATCAATTCAAATAAAAATTATTCCTTTATTCTATAAATAGTTTATTTCTTAAAAAAAGGTTTTTGAGTTACACTGATTAAAAATTAATGTATTTTGTTCTAAGAAATAAGTACTAATGTAACAAAAATTTAATTCAGTTCTTAATTGCCTGTTGAGTTACAGGGAAAAAGGGTATTCGTTTTTACAGGATTTTTGTACTTATGAAGAACTGTGAAGAGTTCCACAAATCGATTGATTTTCTTTTATTATTGAATTATATCATTTAATTAGTAAAAAATTTAAAAAAAAGCAAATTTTGTACTTGCCCTTACTATAAACATATTAAAGTGTATGCGCGATCTTAATGCTCAATGACATCTCTTTTCTGAGTGATAAGTCGACACGTACAGACGAGACTCCTTTATATATTAGACTAGCAAAAGTACCCGGTCCATGACCGGATATATATAAAGATTGGACCATAAATAGGCGAGAGATTCCGAACTGAACAGCTTAGATTGCGATTTTGTTCACTAAAATTAAACTAAACTGCTGGTATAGCTATAACAAAAAGCAGGCAGCGAACAATATTCTAGTATCAGCAGCAGCTGGTATACGGACAGTTCTGCAAATCGGTTGATTTTGGTCTAATTAATCAATTATATCCCTTAATCAGTAAAAACTCAATAACCAAATTTGGCGGGTCTCTTAGTTAGAAGGCTATTAAGATGAATGCAAGATTTTGAATCTGAGTGACCTTCGAGTTATACGTCGACACGTACATACCAAACTTCCTTTTATATATATAGATGTTTGAAAAGTTCCTGGAAACCTCTCAAAAGACAAATAAACAAGAGACTGAATACACAATAGAAATCAGCTTTTAAAATAAAAGACGCTGGAAACTTTTGCACACATCTATTATACATGTATGTTTTATACTGTGTGAGTGTGTGTGTATGTGTGTGTGTGTGTGTTGTATAGTATGTGTCTGTGCGTATATTATCTACATAGATTAGAGATCCGTCATTGTAGCAAAAATGAAAACCTGAATTGTTCTCCTCCTTAAAAAAGAAAAGAAATTGCGGTTTCAAAAAGGAAATAAAAATTCCTTATCTTGTCAGCATATTTGTTTTGTTCACGAGTAAAAGTCACAAACGCCCCTGGGTTAATGTCATTAAGTCATCGTTACTGCATTGTTCAAATACCAATTCTGTTTACGATGCATAATATATGCATACGGGGTGTTTACAAAAAAGATTTAACACGATTAATAACAATTTGCATTTAGACTATCTTAACGAAAATGGTAGTGATAGACATCCCAATCTGCAAAGAGTTCATGTCATAAACATGTCATTGGCAGTTAACAAAGATGCTCTATCGACCAAGTATAACATCAATCTCAATAGAATTTATCAACTGAACGTAATATTGTCAAATTGTTGGAAGTAGAGATTGAGGAATATATATATATATATATATATATATATATATATATATATATATATATATATATATATATGAGAAGTAAATACACACAAGCGGTGTGTTTTATGATATGGATTTTTTTTAGCCGACAATTTTTGGGAGAATATGTGCTTAATTGAAGTCGTACCTAATTTTGAAAGTAAATTAATAAATAATGAATTAATTTGGCGGGCATATCTATTTAAATGTAAGGCTAAAAAAATCGAGAAAAATCAATCTCTGTATGTACATTTCGGCCTATTAGGCCTCATCAGCAGAGCTATAGATAGGAAGAGCGCCTTGTGCGTGATTCGAAACCCGACTGTCAAGCTGACAGGCGAGCATCATAACCCCTACACCAACCGGACTTTCTTTAGATTTTTCGTTTTGTTTAGAAGTAGGGTTTCTATATAGGGTATATATTATATTAATTGAAATCGATTTAAAAAGTGCTCAATAAAAAGAGGTAAATATATGTTTTAAAACCGAATGGGTTAAAATCCTCCGACTATAGTTTCACGCTGTAGCGAATCTTCAGGGAGAACTCCCTGAAGATTCGCTACAGCGTGAAACTATAGTCGGAGGATTTTAACCCATTCGGTTTTAAAACATATATTTACCTCTTTTTATTGAGCACTTTTTAAATCGATTTCAATTAATCCAAAAGTAAATATATTTGTTTGCTTCGTGGATTGGCAATTAACTGTTTTATATATATATATTGTCGGATTAATTATTAATTTTATATATATATATTGTCGGATTAATTTCCTCATCGTATTTCCATATGTATATATATATATATATATATTGCAAATATCTTCAGTGCAAATCCAAATTGAGATTTAAAGACTTCCTCAAGGACATTCTGAAGAACACTACTCTTGCTGTAGAGGACTGGGAGAATCTAGCTTGTAATAGACCTGGCTGGAGAGCGACCATCTACCTGTCTGTGGAACAATTTGAGTCCAACCGAATTAAACAACAAAAATTGAAGCGGGCTATTAGAAAGGGTAATTTTCAGCCTAGCAACATTCAAAGTGGAGAAGTTCCAACATATAGTTTACTGGTGAGTCATCTGAGAAAACACAAGGATACAGTGTCAAATGCTACTGGCACCCAACTATGATGATAAAAAAAAAAAAAGCAAAACAAACAAAAAACAAACAAAAACAGGAAATGGTCTTACTCGAATACGAGTTGACAACCAACAACAACAACAACAACAACAACAACACATACATACACACACACAAACACACACACACATATATATATATATACATATTAAATGTCACTACGTGAAAATTACTTTAGAAAAGTCCATTTTCATGTATTTCTTGGCTCAATTTTGACACTGCTTTTGTGATAGGAGTTTACCAAAGGGATCTTTTTACAGATCATAATTCAAAGGTATTCTACACCTTTTGTCCTTCAAATTGTCCTTTTGCTAAATAGATACACCGGCCCTTAAAGTGCCGTTTTAGTTCAGTCAGTAGAGCGTCCGACTAGGAACTACAAGGTTCCGAGTTCGATACCGGCCTTCGCCAACTGAGCATACGAGTAGCACAGGGATCTGGACAGTAAAGTGAGGAGCTGATGGTAGGTGTGGGTGGCACTGTGACTCAGATTAATATACACACATATATATATATATATATATATTACTGAACTGCAAATTTATTTTCATATTTTAATTTATTCCTAATCTATCTTTCTTTTAATATTTTTCTTATTTTCTCCATCTTTATGTCTCTTTTTTCAATTTTTTTCAGATTTCGAAATGTCACCATCAAAGTTAGATTGTCAGTATTTGAATATTGAAACTCGAATCTGTTGAGACTAAAGACTTGCAGTGAAGCAATATATTTAAGAATTTTAATCTGGGAAAACTGATTATTTCATAAAACCGAATCAGTTTGCACACAATAACAGTGTTATTTAGAATTGAAAAAAAAGTAATATATATATATATATATGTATATATATGAGTAAGAAAAGGTGGAATGAAAACATCACACAATGCTGTTAAAGAAGAAAACAATTTATAATATAATCATAGCTGATACTGATCAATATTTCGATTTTACAAAAATCATCATCACAGCTCATTCACTCCCGTAGTTGTTTGGGTCGGAGAGGAAAGTCAAATGAGTTTACAAAACAAACAAAAAACCTTAATACTGCAAAAAACGAAAGACGTTACAATATTTACCAACGTGGGCATTCGCGCCATATATATGTCGGTCATGTCTCATATGTATATCTTTTGTCATCCAAATGTATATATATATATATATATATATATATATATATATATATATAACTATAGCGTGGGATTGGTACTGTTACAGCTTTTACTGGAACGGTGTGCCAAAATGCAGTATTATTGGGAGAGTGCTCAATATAAAAAATAGAGCTATTATATAATATAATAAAATAAATATATAAAGGTTTTATATATTTATTTTATTATTGTTCTTTTGTCATCAAATTTATTTTATTACTGTTCCTTTGTCATCAAATAAATAAATATATAAAATCTATATTATATATATATATATATATATATATATATATATATATATATATATATATATATATATATATATTAAATGTCACTACGTGAAAATTACTTTAGAAAAATCCATTTTCATGTATTTCTTGGCTCAGTTTTGACACTGCTTTTGTGATAGGAGTTTACCAAAGAGATCTTTTTATAGATCTTAATTCAAAGGTATTCTACATTTTTTGTCTTTCTTGACTCCACCAATTCCATCCTTCTCCAAAATCAGAGAGTTGATCAGAAATGGTTGTTTTGTTATGATTCACTTTACTTTACGTTTATCTCGAGGAAGGAAGTTCTCACTGCCTTTTCCTTTGTTCAGAATTCTCAAAGTTATATTTTCTACAGTCTTCTTTCTTGTTCGATGATCTCTGCAAAGCTTCTTTTATATATACTAGCAAATATATGCACCCTCCGGGTGCAAGTATTTTAGTTAAATTTTATAATAAAATATGATATTAAATTAGAAAGGCTAATGAAACTGAATAAGAATGTAGATAAAAAGATTTTGAACAGATATATTTTAGCAAATATATGCACCCTCCGGGTGCAAGTATTTTAGTTAAATTTTATAATAAAATATGATATTAAATTAGAAAGGCTAATGAAACTGAATAAGAATGTAGATAAAAAGATTTTGAACAGAGGGGGGGTATGATTGAAAAATAGAACAACTTTGAAACTAACTCTTCCATCATTTTCCGTTACTCCCGTCTTTCATTGGTAAATTTTCCTAATTAAACTGTTTAGTTAAAATAGGAAGTAAAGAATAATATTACAGTTATTTCTTCTTGTTAAGGGATTTATTTTAAGATTTATCCCCGAGATTTTTGCTCATATTCAATAAGATAAAACCAAACAATTAGAAATCAATAATACTAAGCATATATTTATTAAAATCAAATTTTAAATATCAATATGCAAATTAGCATTCCCATTCATACTGTAAACCTCTATTTTGTTGTATATATAAATACAATTGCATGTTATTAGTATGTAGATATGGTCAACGGTATAAGTAATGTAAAACAATTTTATTAATAATTGAGGTTTAAATAAAAATAAAATCATGGAGAATATGATGTAAATAACTAAAGGAATTGTGACTTGTATAGTTTCGGTTACAGACAGACTAAACCCACAATCTCCATTATAATAAGAAGATATATCCAATGTGAACATTCCCAAAATGTTTGATATTCAGAAATATCATCTCAATAGGAGTAGAAGTGTGCTTAACAAACCATAATTAATCAACAATGAGCCTGTTCAATACTTAGACGAGTGATCACAGCAGGTACTGTAAGCAAAATGTAAGCTTTGCAGGTAATTTATGAGGAAGTGCTTCCCGGTCCCCTGCTTCAGAAATTGCTACCCGGTGACTATTAAAATAACGTCCCCAGCTATGTCGTCTCGGTGGTGTTACTTGAAAGAAAACAACCAACTTAAGGCGTTAAATGCATTTTAGGGGGGGGGGCTTCTCTCTTTTTATATGAACAAATGGAGATGGGTGGATAGATATATATAAACAAAGTAAAAAAAATGAACAAATTGAGGTTGATAGATAGATAGATAGATAGATATCCATCTTCATATCTAAACAAGAATTACGACAAATTTCTATAAATAAACAAGAATTACGACAAATTTCTATAAATAAATTTCTAAACAAATTACGATAAATAAATAAAAATTACGACAAAAAAAGAGAAGCCCCCCCCCCTCTAAAATACATTTAACGCCCTAAGTTGGTTGTTTTCTTTCAAGTAACACCACCGAGACGACATAGCTGGGGACGTTATTTTAATAGTCACCGGGTAGCAATTTCTGAAGCAGGAGACCGGGACGCACTTCCTCATAAATTACCGCTTTGCACAACGGTAGATTTAGAAGTTCATATGATGATGTCATGACAGTTTCTTTTTTTACCAAAATATAAATGCTTGGTGCCTTATAACTGTGAATTATTTGTATTAAGAATATTTATTTGAAGTTATAATTGTCTAATAAGGATTATTATTAACTACTTGAAACAATATAAATGGATGCAAACAAATTACTATTGTTAAATAGAAATAATTATTTGAAAACATAATTATTAGTCTTAGATAAGAATACTTGAAACCATACAAATTATTTGTATTAGATAGGAATACTCAATATCATATCCGCCCTGTCGGATGGGGCGTTAGAATGCACCGACTGCACCTCTGCAGAGGGGTAAGACTCCCCCAATGGGGCCACCTGTTGGCTGTGGGTGGCGACTCGTGATGCTTAAGGATAGAGCCCAGGTGGATGAGCAGTTCATGACATGCAATACTCCACTTTGGCCCTATCTTGGGCTAGACGGGCGGTCGGAGAGGCCCCCTCCGATCAATCGGCTGGTCACGTCAAGCCCTAGCACCTATATGATTTTCCCAATCCTATTGCCCTTATGGCAAGCCCACCCCCTTTTTATCATATGGGTGCTAGAAGGCGGTGGCTGCAGGTCTACATGTCCTGGGAATGGCGTTAAACTCTATCTGATGGTGAGGTTCCAGTTTTGGAGGTTTGGGGAATGTGGAGCACCCCTTCATCACCATTGCTCCCTGGTCCACTCTGACCCGGAGTGGTAGTACCTGTTAGGGTCCCATCTATGGGTTAAATAGAAAAATGTATTTATAAGAGAAAATGTATTATCCATTAAGAATTGATTTATTTCAAAACTTTATCGGCATTAAATGACCCACTCAGGTTGATATGCCGTAAAACAAAACAAACCAAACCAATCAATATCATATAACTGTATGCAACCTAGTCGGTTGGGGCTTTTAGAATACACCGACTGCACCTCTGCAGAATGGTAAGATCCCCCCCCCAATAGAGCCACCTGTTGTTTGTGTGTGGCGACCTGTGCTGCTTAAGGACGGAATCCTGGTGGATGAGCAGTCCATGACCTTCTTACAACCCATAAGGTTTTCCAAAAGGTTGTCCAAAAGTTTTGGTTCGGTCCATACTGTTTTACTGATATCCTGAACCAGAATCGGAACCACTGAGGATCCAATTCATTATAAAACCAACTGACTGCAAAATGCACTCACTGACCGTCGCTCTACGGTAGGCGGCCGTATTTAATATATTTTTACCTAATGTTAAATTGGAGAGTTAATATCAACTATCATCATCTTATTTGCACAATTCTGTGAAGACCAAATAGGAAATCCTGCGTTAGGTACGTCTAAACAGAGGTGGAAACAAAAACAAAAAAAGAAGAAAAGAAAAAGAAACACTTCAGGTTGTTAGTCAGTGACATACAAGTTTTACAAGTTTTAAAAGTTTCTGAAAAGCAAGTCGCCACCGGGGATATTTTTATTTACTCAAATAACATTGGTATCCGGATTTTGCATTCTATTATTTGAATAGAAAAGTAAATTTTGAAATCTAGCGCTAGTAACCTAGTGGATAAATTACCGGCGAGCAGAGCTATTTTGATACTCATAAAAATTGGTGAAATTTGCTTAATGGTGTAAGTCCCTGGCCACAAATGGCCTCGGGTCCTGACGCGAAGGTTAGGTAGGAATTAATATGAGATAAAATGTTGTTAAGCATCTATAATTTATAGTACTTCAGATTTGAGGCACCTCACCTAGTGAATTGGTTTGCGAGCTTTGCAAGCAGACCATTGTTAGTGAGTTCGATTATCACTGACTTTTGGCCTTGTGCCAAACTTAGCAAAACTTAGTAAATGACTACAGTACCAAGTAGATTAAGTAAAGTCGTCAGGGTGGCCTAAAGCCGGTATCAGCCAGACAGCGAGGGAGTCTATCCCCTTTTCAATAGCGCTAGACCAAAAAGATTGTTTTTTAGCGTCTGAGGTGGAGCGCCACACCTACCATCAGCTCCTCACTTTACAGCACAGATCCCTGTGCTACTCATACGCTGGGTTGGCGAGGGCCGGTATCGAACCAGGAACCTTGTAATTCCCAGCCGAACGCTCTACCGACCGAGCTAAAGGCGTATGACTAAAAACACGAACAGTCCTGTTGTTGGGACTAAGCATATGCTGACTGTATCCACTTTTAACATTTTATAACTTTGAATTTAAAAACACCACCCAATCCAACTGACTTGCTCGGTAAATAGAGCAAGCTTTGATTATTATAGAGGGATACTTGATTTTACTCTACCTTGTGTTTTCTTATTGGTTATTTTTATAATTTATAGGGCCTCAATTAACTAATAATAATAATCTTTTGTAATCTATTATAGGTTACGAGTTTCCTATGCTTACGTATTGAACCAAAATGGAAGGGTAAAACCGTCAATGTTAACAACATGAACGATATATTTGAAAAAAAAAATAGATCCTAAAAACACATTGAACTTTTTGAAAAGAACCGACCTTCTATCAAGGATGTAGGTTCATAGACCTATAAAAATTACCCACATAAACACTTGGGTTATTTCATATAAGTCTAACATGAACAAAGGGGAACCACTCTTGACTGATAAATTATCTATTTATTTTCCCATTAAACTAACCCTAAACCCTAAACCCTAAACCCTAACCCTAACCCTAACACCGTCTTCTTTTTTCCTAGTAGATCAATAAATAAATAAATAATTTATCAGTCAAGAGTGGTCCCCCTTTGATCATGTTAGACTTATAGGAAATAACCAGCACTTGATATACAAATCCTCAGCAGAAAATGCTGATTTCAGCATTCAACTAAACTTGCATCACTATACCCAATTACTAATAGAAGCAAGATGACCCATGAAGAAGAAATAAAGTACAAACGTCTTCGGCATAAAATAACCCAATGGGATTGTTGCACAATTGTGTGGTGACGTGGGTTTTTGACAAGCCCTGTAGCTAGAATTCTAAGGAGCCATTGTTTTTCAGATCAGGGGATGGAAAAATACCAGTAACGGTTATGGTCCCAACTGACCCCAGAGGCGCGAATCTCGCGAGTCACGTGATAGAGTTAGGTAATCAGTTTCAACCTAAATGGGACGCAGAGCAGACGTGCGACTGTGAGGTGAAAATGGGAAATGCAGTAATAAAATCTTTGATCAAAGAAAAACAAAGTCTTGTAGTTGATTAATGCTTGACTTTAAAAACAAGAAGCCCATAGTTAGAGAGAGCATCATGGTAAGAAGATAGAAGAGACGAGAAAATGACAACCGAAACAAAGAAGTAAAGGAAACAGCACTACACGTTCATAGCCGAAATGAAGAAGATAGAAAGAAGTAACACACAAGTAAGTCTCTGTCTGTCTGTCTGTTTATCTATCTATCACACGAGAACTCTCTCGATGTATATACCCAACGAGGGTATATGAGTATAGAACAGGATAACATGCTGTAAAATCCAACCAACCCACCAACCTAAACTATATATATTGATAACTAAAAAGACATTCTGGACAAGCAAGGATGAGCTCAGAAAAGAGCTTAAGGCTGGGATGATGGAAAAGTACTATATGTATCGTAATGGTTTTCGTCGTAGGAAATAGACTCGGTGACCCTAGTTTAAATTCAGGACGAGCCTGTTTGCATTTCAAATAGGACTAATGCCGTTGAAAAAGCTATGCATCTAACTGTGAGTAAATAGTAGGGCAGACTGGGATTTTTTAAAAACCTTAGTTAGGCAACCGGTCTAGGAGAAGAAAATCTCTGAATTTAAAACCTGTTAATCTCCGCTTAAGAAATTGACCTTGTGTCACATCCTACTCGTGCGAAAGAGTTGGTAAATATATATATTCGTGGGCATCCCATTGTTCTTTTCTGCCCACCCTCGTAAATATTTGATAGGTTGGTAAATATGTATGTGTAGAAAAGACCTGGATGATGGAAAGGTGCTAAATATATAGAAACACCCTCATAGAGCTTGCTTGATAGAAAAGTACTATATGTATTGAAAATAACATAGAGATGAATGATGAAAACGTACTATATAAATCGAAATAAGCTTAGAGCTTGTGTGATGGAAAGGTACTAAATATATAGAAAAGAATAAAGAGCTTGGATGATAGAAAAATATTCTATGTATAGAAATAACCTGAGAGTTTGAATGATAGATAGGTACTATATGTATAGAAAAAAGTAGGAAGCGCGTGGTGTAATGGTTAAAGTCATGGGAAATGGACTCGTCGCTCCGAGTTCAAATCCTGGATGCGGCAATTGCATTTCACTTAGCGCTAATACCCTTGGGAAAGGTATGAATCCTACTCTCACTCCAGCTATGGATAAATAGTAGGGCAGACTTGGCTCTTTAACCTTGGTTAGGCAACCGGTCTAGGAGAAGGAAAACTCTGAATTCAAACCTGTTGAACTCGGCTTAAGAAATTGACCTTGTGTCGCATTCTGCTCGTGCGGAGGGGTTGGTATATATATATGTATAGGAAAAAACTTAGAGCTTGGATGATAGAAAGGTACTATAATTATATAAGAGTGTTTAGAGTTTAAATGATGGAAAGGTACTTAGAGCATTACCTATATTTAAAAAAAAAAACGGATGCCCTCAAGTTGAACATTTGGTTGATTAATACTTTTTATTGGTTGGCAGCCTTCCGTCTACGAGAGACGATGGAGTAGTGTCAAGGTTTTGTTTTTAACTATATAGCCAGGGCGGGTTCATAGGGAGGATGAGCTGTTGCCCATGCAGCAAATCTCCCCTCTCCACACTGTCGCTGGGATCCAAATGAAAGGTAAGGGACTAATGCAGTTTGGTAACAGTAGTGTTGCAGGAGTTAATGGGTAGCACTGGATTTCAGCATTACACCACATTACGGACTCCGGCTCCTGATTTATTTTCGGGGTTTACTCCCCTAGCCTTTTTATATATCTCAGTAATTAGTTGACAAATAAAAGAAATGTTTCAATTTGTCAGTTTTTCATCATCTCAAATTATAAGACATTTTTTTTATTATCAAAAAGAGATCTTTGTCACGAAACACTGAAATGAAAAGTGGGGGGTGGATCTGGTAATTTGACATTACCGTTAGGGATACGGAACAGGTTTGATGACTTTTAATATGACTTTCAAGATAATGAACAATTAGAAAACAAATTTGTGCACGTCCAGACCGTAAATTTAAATTCTTTTCAGTCATTTTGTAGATAAAAAAATATTTTTTCTAATTGTTCTAGGAATGGCTTTCGGGGTTTCATTCATAAGTTTTTAGTTCTGATGCAATTCTGGCGACAATGTCTGCCATTCCTCGCGGCTTTGAAGAATTTTCGCTTTATTTCATCAGTGAGATAACCTGTCTGTCAATATATTAATACTCTTGTTCCTTAATCTTCCGACAGTTATCACCTTGCAACACCCTCGGGTTAAAAATGAGAACATCCAAATCGTTCAAGATGAAATACAAAAATGTAAATTCTGATTACCTGGTGTTGCTTATCTGCCGAATTCTCATTTCCTATGAGTGTCGTCACCCCAGCTAAATAATGGACCAATCCGTTTTTATTATAAAGAAACAAAGGGAAGAAAAAGGACATGCTACACAGAAAAAATGTAATAAGAAAGACAGTAGGGGAAAGATAGAGAGAGGGAATGGGTGAGCAGGCTGAAGCGATAACGCTAATCTGTTTCAACCGAACATAATAAAAATATGAAAAGAAGAAAAAAAGATTGTGTGTGTTTGTGTGTGAGAGAGAGAGAGAGAGAGAGAGAGAGAGAGAGAGAGAGAGAGAGAGAGAGAGAGAGAGGGGGGGAGAGGGAGAGAGAGATAGTTAAATCAAGATTATTATACTTTTTCATATTGGCTATATTGCAATAGCTTTTAAGTAAACATATTAATCATTTTGGGGAGAATATGTGCTTAATTGAAGTCGTACCTAATTTTTAAAATTAATTAATTAATAATTAATTAATTAGGCGGGCATACCTATTCAAATGTAAGGCTAAACAAATCGAGAAAAATCAATCTTTTTATGTTTTCTCGGTTTGTTTAGCCTTACATTTGAATAGGTATGCCCGCCTAATTAATTAGTTATTTATTAATTAATTTTCAAAATTAGGTACGACTTCAATTAAGCACATATTCTCCCAAAAATTGTTGGCTAAAAAAGCCATATCAAAACACATCGTTTGTTTATTTACTTCTCATATCAATCATTGTAATAATTATCATACTGTGGTATATCCACAGGTCCTGTTAGTAAATATAATTATATTGTGAAATTCGAAAATTGTGAATTATTCATCAATAGCTTTAATATGCAGAAAATGTAAAAAGAAGAAAAAAACTGGTAATGGTGAAGTAGTAAAATGCTTGTGAAGTCGTGATAGAAATTTGAAATACAAAGTCCCAAACTTTCATCATGACTTTAACTTCTTGCTTTCTTTAGCAACAACCAACCAATAGAATTTCAGATAGAATTTTAAAATTCTTTCATAGCAGAATAAATAATACGAGGCTCGGCTGAAAAGTTCATAGGCTGACCAAGATACTCTTATGGAATGTGACTAAATGAAGTTTATTTTTTTAACATAGTCCTCCTTGCAGTCCACATCAGTGTTGCAGTGCTTGGTTCCCATTTCTGTCACAAAAAGCAGATTTGACGACATCATATTAACTTTTCAGCCTCTGAACGTTTCAGCCCACCCTCGTATAAGTTTTAATATGAAAGAGAAAAAAAGAAAAGTAAAGATAAAAAGACAACACAAATATAGAATTTATCAATGCATTTTGATATTTGATAATTACATTTTGATATTTGATAATTACATTTTGATATTTGATAGTTACATAATTATTTGAAAATATTTTGTATTTTCTTAATGTTTGTGGTAGCATATTTCTTTCTGGACGGTCAGATAAAGGTTATTATGGGCTTTTCTTGTGAAAAGTTGTTTTTTTTTAATCCATCAAGCCCATGAATTGTTACCATAAAAGTTATAACGTATGGACCATTTGTTTCGGAAGGCTGCAAAACGCACGTGTTATCCAGTGGGTTGGCAAGGCACGAAATTCAACTTTCGGCGGAAGTGGAATCGTGTTGTATTTTTTACTTAGTTGTATCTTACTTTCGAATTTTATTATTTGTTTTATTTTTCATTTTTCGTATTTTATTATTTTAATTTTTTTTATTTCATTAAAACTTTATTGATTTATTAACCCCCACATTTTAAAAAAGTACTTTAACTTTTTAGGGGGAGGGTCTGCGCAGGATAAATGCTTTTCTTTTCCGTAAGCCTGGGCCGCATATATTCAAGGAAGCAATCAGGAGTTCGGACAGAGAAGTAGCAGACAAGGACAGCGGAGGTTGAACTGTCGAGCCAGGCCCCCGCTCTCCATAATTAATTACAGGGACATAGACAACAGACTTAGGAGTTGGCCATTGGACATAATCGGTTAGAAAACTGGTCAAGTCTTTGTTTGCTACCCATTTGCTATAGTTAGTTATGTCTGCTTGAATTTGGCTTAAGATTTAAGTGTTATACACACTGGCCAGTGGTAGTGTAGCGATTGTCCGCCCCTGTTGGGATGGACATGATTCCAAAAGGGTTATCTTCCCTTGCTTCCAGGTTTTCTCCCATAGGTGGCTGCTGTATTTAAACAGCAGCCCGGTAAACTATCTCTCTTTATCTCGGTTCAGCAACCACTGTATATGGGTTAGGCGCTTGGTACCTCTGCACCCCAACCAACTGTTAGTAAGTGACATTACTCCAGGAACTCTTTATCACTTCTTTTGGACTTAGTCCTACATCCTTTGTGTATCTTTATGTATCCGTTTCTATGTCTACATTGTACCTTGTCACGAGTATGTGTATTCCTCCATGTATGTCCAGACAAATAAAGTCTACATGTGTTATTTATTTTTACATCACCTGGAGTGCGTCTTTTTATTTTGCTAGTATATATAACAATAAAGATGAGGACAACAGTCAGAAAAATCCAGTTAATACAAATAATTTTTAGTTGACTTTTAATAAATCGTTGGCCAGTGAATCATTTATTGTTTTTTTTATTTTTAAGTTAAGCATCGAATGCTGAGTGAATGGTGGATTTTGTTAAGAAGAAAGAATGCAAATGATGGGTGAATTTTTGTAGTGAAAGAAAACAATGCTGCTGATTAAATTAGCACAGAGACTTGGTAAGGGCAGGATAGTCGGAGCTTCACACTGCATCAGCTTTATGTTGCCTTTACATAATTTGAGGGGCCGGGTTAGCTCAGTCGGTAGAGCGTTCGGCTAGAAACCACAAGGTTCCTAGTTCGATACCGGTCCTCGCCAACTCAGCGTATGAGTAGCACATAGATCTGTGTGGTAAAGTAAGGAGCTGATGGTAGGTGTGGCGCCCCACCTCAGATGCAAAAAAACAATCTCCTTGGTCTAGCGCTATTGAAAAGGGGATAGACTCCCTTGCTGTACGGCTGATACCAACTTTAAGCCGCCCCGACGACTTTACTTACATAATTCAGCGTATGAGTAGCATAGGCATCTGTGCGGTAAAATAAGGAGCTGAGGGTAGGTGTGGCACACCATCTCAGATGCAAAAAACAATCTCTTTGGTCTAGCGCTAGTGAAAAGGGGATAGACTCCCTCGCTTATTGGCTGATACCGACTTTATGCCGCCCTGTCGACTTTACTTACTTACTTACATAACTGACATCAAAATGACTTGATTCGGCATTAAATGACCCGAAAAGGGCTGATATGCCGTAAAACAAAACCACCACCACCACCATTGTACACAAAGACAATAATAGCGACTAATAGATGTCATTTGGAAACAGTATGTCCAATAATTACGGAAGTGTAAATGGCCTAAAGGTTAGCGGTGTGGAGAATGGAAATGGCAAACCGTGTTCAAACTGCGCCAGTTTGCGTTTACTAATTCTCGTGGAAAAGGCATGAATCCACTTCTTCCTTCAGTTATAATTAAATAGTAGAGTAGCTGTAACACTTGTAAAAGACAATCTATTTTGGGCGTTCGATTATAGGTGAGGTCAGGGATGGATCCTAGTTGCTGGTACCATATAACTCAGTACAACCTGACGCATGTTACTTGCACAGGAGATTGGCACCGTCAAGGGGTCCTCGTTATCTTGAAAGAGGTCATGAAAGGAATTACTCGATCTGACACCCCGACCACTTAGTAGGTTCTGGAAAACATCCCTGTATATATTTATGTTACCTGGAAAGGAGGTGGGCATTGCCTTGAGAGATGACTTGAAGGGAATTACCCTGTATGACATACTGTAGACCTAATAGGTTCTGGAAACATCCATTCATGTGTGTATTTACGCTACTTCGAGAGGAGATGAGTGCCGCCGAGTGACCCCTATTGCCTTGAGACATGACACGAAGGGAATTACTCGTTATGACGCCACATCGACTTAATAGGTTATGAAAACATTCATTCATGTATGCATGCGAATTACTTGGAGAGGTGATGGGCACCGCCGAGTAAACTTAATTGCCTTGGATGTTTTGCATAACTCAAAACATTCATCAATGGATGTATGTGTGCTACTTGGAGAGGAGATGGGCGCCTCCAAATATCCCCCATTACATTGAGAGATAAAATGCAATGAATGTATTACATACTATTGATCTAATAGGTTATAAAAACATCCATTCGTGTATGTATTTATGCTACTTTGGAAGGAGATGGGTGCCGCCGAGTTATCGCCATTTCCTTAAGAAATTACACGTGCGTACCTGTTCTGCAAACGTTTCGCACCCGTTTGTTGCAAAGAGTTAAAGAAAGAACGCATCAGGGTTATTTCCAAGCGAATCCATAAATTCCTTAACTCGGCTATTCAGTTCAGTGTGGTCAGTTTCCGGTCGTGTGGGAGCAGGTCGAGACATATTCTCTTCGACCATTCGTTCTAAAACTTTTTTCCTTGCCGGTTGACTGAGTTGTAACGAATCCGAGTCTCCCAAAGCTGGGTCCCACCGCAAAGAACATTTCGTAAGATCGTCAGGACGATTCTTAAGTAATTTTAAGAAAAGCTGTTGCTTCTTCAAGGTTCTTGTTACCTGATCTACCCGAAACCTGTCCTGAGGTTTCACATAATTCCTCAACTTGCGTCCTTTGTATAAGATGTAAGGACTATCATCAGTACTTGACGATTGGGATTTGGAATCATCCGACATATCACTGTTTGACATATGTTCTGGAAGAAATCTGCCCTTTTGGATTAAGCGATTTGGGGGTCCACTGAGGTCGTTGGGATCAATGGGTCTGGATTATTTTTAGCGCCTGATCCGCCATGTTTTATTTTACCTGATCCACACTCAGACAAGGCAAGGTTTGCAAAAAAAGGCGAGGGCGATTCAAGTTTTAGTTCTGTCGCGATTCTGGCGACAATGTCTGTCATTCCTCGACTGTTTTGAGTCTGTTGTTTTTTCCTACTTCGTTCTAGAATGTTTGCATTTGATTTTAGTGAATCCTTCACGGCCGGTAGTTTGAAGTTCTTTACCCATTTCGACTTATCGATTGTTGGCTTAGATGCAGGGGACACTTTCTTAGTGACATTTTCGCGAGGGGTTTGCCCACTCACCATTGATTCCTTTGCTAAAAGAGGTAAAGCACACAATCTGTTTTTCGTGTCACGACTTCCGGTGTCGTTTTTGTCGTTCGAAATGGCGGTCTTTTTCGCTTCCGGTGGGGGAGACGCAGTCGATGAAGTTACAATCTTCGGAAGTTTTAACTTACCGCTGAACGTCTGTGGCTGACTCTTTCCGTCGTCAAGATTCGATCTTGGATGTAGGTTTGATAATCGATTTGGATTCGGTAAATTTTTAGCCTCGCTTTGATCTTTATCTTTAGCGTCGTGTGAAGATTCATGAAGCGATTTTCCACGGCCATTACTAAAAAGAGTCTTAGTGACTTTCTCCATTTTTAATGAATGAGCTGAACTCATTTCCTCCTTGGGGTTTCTAATTTTTGGAAGCGAAACGTCGGTCTTCGGTGGCATCTTCGGCTGCTTGTCTACCGCGATTCTGACTTTGGGGACGTTGTCATTTTGAAGTTTCTTCCATTGGAAATTCACATCCGAATCATTTGGGTTGGTTAGTTTCGTATCACTTACAGTTGTGTCATTGTTGGGGGGTAATGCCACAGTGTCGGGAACAGGGGCGAAACGGAAATTAGAATTAAGAACCAAATCCCGGTAGATGGCGATACTGTCGCCGCTACTCCTTTTGCATTGTTCTTGGCATTCAATGATCTGACCCATTTCCCGCTTTAGCCAGTCTTTCCGTCTTTCTACTTCGTGTTGCATCAGTCGAAGACGTAGTTCCAAATTGGAATCCTCCAAGCGATTCTTCACTTTTAGAAGAACCTCGTCTCTTTTAAAATTCTTACGAACAAGCATCCTTTTTTTGTTGCTGTTGGTTACCTACATGAAAAAACATTTAGTCATACAGGAACAAAGATAAATTCTAATTGGACTTTTCAAACATCTGCCCATTTTAACGCAGTCGATCATATCTAAAAAGTGGACGCCTACCATGGTTTATAAAATCGGTTTTTAAATCATTTTTCATTTCTTTTTTGGTGGAGGATGGCAGCGATTAAACTCAAATTACATTTTCATTCATTTTGAATTATAAAATCCATAAAGTCTGTCTCTTTCCGAAATATAAAAGTGTCCTTGGAATAGTTCATATTTACTCAGATGACGAAGTGTCTATCTAAGAGTGATTTTTAATCTCGAAGGACAGTCATCGTGGGTTCAATCCTCATTGATAACCCCACTATTGTAGGCCTGTGGGATACGAAGCTAAACTTGTCATTACATTTCAACAATATATATGCGTATGCTTTTTTGCATGATTGAGCTATTGTTTCAATTAAGTTTGTGCAAAAGTTTACAGCGCTTCCCTTTTTTTAAACAAGAGATTGAAGACACAATTGAAAATCGGTTGTACTGTAAAATTTGGCACACACACACACATATATATATATGTGTGCGTGTGTGTGTTGTGTGTGTGTGTGTGTGTGTTATATCATATCATATCATAATTATATTATGTTATATTATATTATATTTTGATTAATTAATTAATCTATTTATTTATTATCACATCTGAATGCCACGTGTATTAATACTTAAGCACGTTATGTTTTCGATTATCAGTCTCGCGTAAAAAGATCCAATCACGTGAACACACGTCACGATATAAAAACGCTTGTCCAGCCACATTTTACTATTCTCCGGTCTGAGGATTGTGCAATACACATGAAAATTGAGTAACAGTAATAAAGTCCCATAACCTTATATTTTAGGTTTTAAACCTGCTCTCCTATTATAGCATTGAGTACTTTTCTATGCAAATATTTTTTCTCATTTGCTGCCATTCATTTTATATATATATATATATATATATATATATATATATATATATAGTGTGTGTGTGGGGGGATTGGTGTTTCAGCTTTTACTGGAACGGTGTGCCAAACGCAGTATTATTGGAAGAGTGCTCAATTTTCGATTTTCCTTGCATTTGAAACAACGTCACTTGAAGATTGCTTACGCATGAAACCAAAATGGTTGTGACTGTTCCTTTGTCATCAAATAAATAGATATGTAAAACCTTTATATATTTATTATATTATATATATATATATATATATATATATATATATATATATATATATATATATGCTAACTTTTTTGGTAAGCACACAAAAAACAAAACAAGAGTCGTTCAAGGCTCTACATATATTTGATTTCTTTATATATATATATATATATATATATATATATATATATATATATAAAGTGTTTTTATGTGTTAGGTTGTACCACATGAAATACCGGATTCATTAGCATTCATAACTTGGTGCTGTTTGTATAGACTATGCAAATGTATATTCTATTGTAACATTTGCTATTGTAAATCTACCTATTTTACCATTGTACCACAATGGTCACAGGAGGGCGATTTCAAATCCTGGACGAGGCTATTTGCATTTCACATAACGTTAATACCCATGGGAAAGGTGTGAATCCAACTATTCTCCCACTAACTATGGGTAAAATAGTAAAGCAGACTAGTCTCTTTAACCTTGATTAGGCAACCAGTCTAAGAGAAGGAAAACTCTGAATTCAAAACAATTAAACACCGCTTGATGAATTGACATTGTGTCGCATCCATTATAAACCTTTTTACACTTTTAAATATATGTTGTCCGCTCGTAGATTCATTCCGAATGAATTTAAATTCATCCGAAGAAGAGAGACACGTCAATTTGGCATTTAGAGAAAGATGCTGCCAACAAACGAACTGTACAATGGCGGTTCTTAGTAACCGTAATCCGGCGATAAGAATATTTTTTTTAAATTGAGCCCCAGGAAAAAGCCATGAAAGTAAACAATGACAAGCAATTGAGAAAGAAAAACGAAGTTTTAGAATAATAATTCAATATTTTTCAGCAAATCTTTGGGTGTTTCACAGAACTGTTTTTTTTTCTTTTCTTTTCTTTTGTTACTGTTTTACTATAATTTTCTTTCTTTTTTTTTTAAGTCCGTTGCTGACGACGATGACATCACTCCATCTCTTCAACAGTTGTGGACCCTCTGGTGACTCGTTAGTCCAATTCTGGACTGCAGATGAGGTCACACACATTGCATTGGTTGTTCATGACGACGAAGAGTTCGCCGCTCTGCAGTCCCGCCAATCTCGATATTGAACTGCTTAGCTCCTGTGCGGCAGGCGTCTCGCCAGCCCTGTCTTCTGGAGGGTAGATCTGCCAGGCTTGAAGATGTAATGGTAAATTTCTTCAGTGTTGTCTTAATATGGTCTTTGAACCGCTTTAGGGGGCTCCTGTCCCCGCGTGCTATCTGTGAGTTCACTGTAAAGTATTTTACGGGGAGTCTGTTTTTTATTCTTTTGTTACTGTTTTACTACAATTAGAAAGGTGGAAAATGGAGCAAAAAGGTTTCCGTACAAAGTAGAAGAAAATCCGAAACTACGTTAATTTGAGGTCTGTTTACTCGTAATAACTCATTTCTGAAAGACATCATTGCTTTTGAAGTAAAAGAAATAATTACCATTGACTATTTGATTAAAAGGGGTCGATTTAGCTCAGTCGGTAGACCATCCACCACAAATTTCCGGGTTCGATACCGGTCCTCGCTAACTCAGCTCATGAGTATCACTGCTTAGATTTGTGCAGTATAGCGGGGGCAGATCGTTCGATACCAGCTCTCGCTAACTCAGCTCATGAGTAGCACGGTTTGAATATGTGCGGAAAAGTGGGGAGCTGATGGTAGGTATGGCGCTCCACCTCACACGCAAAAACAATCTCCTTGATCTAGCGCTAGCGAAAACGGTATAGACTCCCTCACTCCGCAGACTTTACTTTTTTTTTTACTTATTTGATTACAAGAATTTGTTTTTGTTCAACATAAGGTGTATATCCTGTCAAAATTCGATGGTTATCATGGTACAACCTAATATACATGTTGACGTAAGTTGATTAGATGACTTTCAATTGCTAAAAATTCACGTCTTGTTAATTTTTTTTTTTTCAAAGGCTGCATAAACTTGGATTATTGGACGAATTCCACATAGACGAAGATTTTCCAATAGTAGCTCTTAGCGTTTGCAGGAATACGAAAAAAACAAACACACCCCAAAAACATATACTTTACATACGACTGATCCTCTTCAATTTAAGAATGCTGACTCGCATGGGGAAAGTAGACTTTGAGAGTCGGCTCCATTTAAATATAAAGTCTTCGCTGAATCCCATTTGCTGAGTTTTGATCAAAGGTTTAAATTGTTTCACCAATAAAAATATCTTTACAAGAAACTGCAAAATAAAGAAAAAAAAGTTTGGCATTAATTTCTAATGAAGAATGTTTGTGTCTGTAGGTAATAAGTAAATTGGTTTAGATTAATTGGTCGTAAGGCTGTCTAAGCAGAAAAAAGATAAACAAAATAAACAAACAAAAAACAAAAAACAAAAACAAACCAATAAAAACATGATTAAAAATCTATTATAAATATATATATATATATATATATATATATATATATATATATATATATATATAAATATATATATAAATATATATAAAATATATAAAATATAAATATATATATAAAAATATATATAAAAATCTATTAATAATGGAGATTCGCTTCCGGTTTTTGTCTGTAACAAAAAATTACGTCACTGCTTACGTACCCAATCGTCAAAAATAGAATAAAATTTATTCTACGATTTTTGGCATGTTCAAATTTGAGTGTATCAAAATACACTCAAAATTTGAACATGCAACATTAGACAGTCCTCATTGTTTTTTTTAAAACAAGTTTTTAATAAATACATAACTGGTATTATATATCTATATATAGTTTGTTTTATTTTAATACATATTTAAATTTACATTTCAAATTGTTTTATTTTTTATCCTTTAATGAATTTGATGATTTTACTTACTTAGGGTACACACTCGCTGACATTGAAATTTTTACTCCCACTCTCAGGCAATATGTTTCAAAAATCTATTTTTACATCGCCCGGAGGGTGTTTTTTATTTTCTACTAGTATATATATATAAACTAGCTAGAATATGCATTTAAGTTTAATGTAATGAAATATATTAAATTAGAAAGACTAAGGAAATTAGAAAAGAACGCATATAAAAAGATTACACTTATTTTATTATATTTTAATTGGTTCCTATATAAAATCATTCATAGGATTGATTTTAATACGTTGGAGATAAACACAATAATATTAGAGATAAATAAAATCAAGTAATTATTTATTAAACCCGGTTTTGTTAAAACCAGCATGCAAATTAACCACACCATATATTATGTAAACGTTTATTTCTTAGTGATATATAAGACACATTGCAGAATTTTAAACACTCTAATAACACAGGCCTTTCGGGGCCTGTGTCTATTAATGAAATTAACAGCGTCGATCCCAGGGGGCTATCCCCCCAGGCAACACCTGTCTCCTCGATTTAAAGGGGCAGGGCTGGATTTATTGCCTAGCGCCTGAGGCGCCCCTCTCGAGGGGGAATGCCGACGGGATCGACGCATTTCTTGTATCTACCACTCATGAGCTTCGGCTTGTGGGTGGGCCCACATAAAAATGTCCTTGTGTCACGCCCTCATAAGTGGGGTGAGAGGCAAATACCCTAATAACATGGCTGTTTTGAGGCAAATCTATCTCAGATTTTAATAGAGACATCACTAATAGATAAGATGTATTCTATGTATTAATAATGATTTTGACAATAAATTGATAAACGCGCAATTCCCGAGGGTATTATGACATAAGTAGTGACGTAGTTTCGGTTACAGACTGACAAACACCGAATCTCCATCTTTAAAAAATGATCATTAATTTTTGTTATGTTTATTTAACACACAAAATTATACGGAGCACTGAATGAAAATGCAAAACCCGGTTGTTGGAAATTAACAAGGTTTTATCTAACACTCAGTAGAGAAATGCTTCTACCCAAAAAACAAAAACCCCCCAAAAAAAACAGTTACTCAAAGCTCAATTTGTGTGTGATCAGTTATTTCGTGTACCAATTATGTGAGTCATGGCCGAAGTCCCATTTCCGGTTCTAGCTCCCACAATGCACCTGTTCACGGGAGGTAACTGTCCCCTACTCATCAAGGGGAGTAACTCAAAATATTTCGTTAGGACTGATCCTAAAACATTCTTTCTTACTTGTTCTTATTTATTCGTTTTACATAATTTTCTGGAATATATATTCGTTTCAACAATTTCCACTTTTAAATATGTCATCCAATATTTATTAGTTAATAGTTCAAGTTAAACACGTGGTGTAATGGTTATCGTAGTAGGAAATGAACACAGGGAGACGATTTAAAATCCTGGACGAGGACTATTTGCATTTCACATAGCGTTAATACCCATGGGAAAGGTGTGAATCCAACTATTCTCCCACTAACTATGGGTAAAATATAAAGCAGACTAGTCTCTTTAACCTTGATTAGGCAACCAGTCTAAGAGAAGGAAAACTCTGAATTCAAAACACAGTCAGTAGAGCGTTCGGCTAGAAACCACAAGGTTCCTAGTTCGATACCGGCCCTCGCCAACTCAGCGTATGAGTAGCACAGGGATCTGTGCGGTAAAGTGAGGAGCTGATGGTAGATGTGTCGCTCCACCTCAGACGCTAAAAAAACTATCTCCCTGGTCTAGCGCTAGTGAAAAGGGGATAGACTCCCTCGCTGTCTGGCTGATACCGACATTTAGCCGCCCCGTCGACTTTACTTTACTTAATTAATTGACATTGTGTCGCACTCTGTTCGTGTAGAGGGGTTGGTAAATATGTACGAACTTTCTTTTAGACTTTTATTTTTCCAATACAGATATCACTATGGAACGAGAAAAGTTTTGGTAAACGGTCCCGTTTACCAAGACTTTTCTTCTAAAATTGCCATTAACCCCCCCCCCCTGTCTAATCTGACCCGGGGGTAGCTCCGCGTGGTAGGGTCAAATACATCCGTTTTATTATTTATTATTTGTACTAGCAAATATATGCACCCTCCGGGTGCAAGTATTTAAATTTTAATATGATAAAATATCATGTTAAATTAGAAAGGCTAATGAAACTGAATAAGAATTCAGATAAAAATATTTGAAACAGAGGGGGTATGATTGAAAAATAGAACAATTTTGAAACTAACTCTTCCATCATTTTCCCTTACTCCCGTCTTTCATTGGTAAATTTTCCTAATTTAACTATTTAGTTAAAATAGGAAGTAAAGAATAATATTACAGTTATTTCTTCTTGTTAATGGATTTCTTTTAGGATTTATCCCCGAGATTTTTGCTCATATTTATTAATATAAAACCAAACAATTAGAAATCAATAATACTAAGCATATATTTATTAAAATCAAATTTTTTAAATTCAATATGCAAATTAGCCTTCCCATTCACACTGTAAACCATTATTGTGTTGTATATATAAATACAATTGCATGTTGTTAGTATGTAGATATGGTCAACAGTCTTAATGATGTAAAACAATTTTATTAATAATTGAGGTTTAAATAAAAAATAAAATCATGGAGAATGTGATGTAAATAACTAAGAGAATTGTGACTTGAATAGTAATATATTTTCGGTTACAGACAGAAAAACACACAATCTCCATTATAATAAGAAGATTAGATAGGAATATTTGATATCATATAATCGCGTGTAAACAAATTAAGAAAGTATACGAAAAATGGTAAGTGTAAACGTACGATTCGGCAGAATACAGTAAATCATCATCATCATCATCACAATAGACAAAAGCAAACAATTTTCTTTTTCTATAAGCGCCATTTTATGTCTTATTGACATACTGGTGGCTGAGCCGTCCATGACACGCAACACGCCACTTTCGCCCTTACCTAGGCTAGACGGGCGATCGGAGAAGGCCGCCTCCGATCAATCGACCGGTTACGTCTAGCCCTAACACCTACGATATGATTTTCCCTACCATATTGCGCTTTTTGTCATATATGAGCTAGAAGGTGGTGGCTAAGGATCTTAGTGTCCTGGGCACGACGTTAGACTGCATCTAATGGTGAAGTCCAAATTCTGGAGCTATGAGGAGTGTCCAATACTCCTTTATCATCATTATTCCCAGGTCCACTGCGATCTAGAGGGGTAGTACCTGTTAGGGTACCATCTATGGGTTAAATAGATCAACTGATGATTTCTCTGAATTTTCTTTAGATGAGGCTTGATAATTTGGATTATTTGGATTATTCGGACTATTGTCCTCAAAAACACAACCAACAATCACAACTTCCCCAGGTGGTGCCGGAGGGCACATCGGTCGAAACATTGTACAGATAACAATAAAGATGAGGACAATAGTCCGAATAATCCAAATATAACAAAATCAGCAGATGAGTTTTAAAATGTGTTTTAAAAAATTGAGCTTAAAAAAAATCTCCGGCCTAAAATAACCAACAAGGGTTGACATACCGTAAAATCCAACCCAACCAACCAACCAACTGATTAAATTGATTCGGCTTTGTAATGTAAATCATATAACTAAATATTTATTACATTAATCGGATATTGATTTTCGCTCGGAATGAAATGTTGTTACAAATAATACACTAAGCAATCGGACACAATCCCAAGACGATTTGGCGCCAACAACTCGTGTCTGTCACACTTATACATGTTTATACATGGTGTAAGGACCGGTTTAGATCAGTCGGTAGAACCATCATGTTCCTGGTTCAATACCGGCCCTCGTCAACACTGAGTATGAGCAGCGCAGGGAACTGTGCGGTAAAGTAAGGAGCTGATACATTTTTTTTCAGGTCAGTTAACTTTGAACCACGTATCTTTGAGAATCTGTGTTACGCCTCAAAGATTTAGCTCAGTCGGTAGAACCACCATGTTCCTGGTTCAATACCAGCCCTCATCAACACTGAGTATGAGTAGCACAGGGAACTGTGCGGTAAAGTAAGGAGCTGATACATTTTTTCGCAGGTCAGTTAACTTTGAACCACGTATCTTTGAGAATCTGTGTTACGCCTCAAAGATTTAGGTCAGTCGGTAGAACCACCATGTTCCTGGTTCAATACCGGCCCTCGTCAATACTGAGTATGAGCAGCACAGGGAACTGTGCGATAAAGTAAGGAGCTGATACATTTTTTTCATGTCAGTTAACTTTGAACCACGTATCTTTGAGAATCTGTGTTACGCCTCAAAGATTTAGCTCAGTCGGTAGAACCATCATGTTCCTGGTTTAATACCAGCCCTCATCAACTCTGAGTATGAGTAGCACAGGGAACTGTGCGGTAAAGTAAGGAGCTGATACATTTTTTTTCAGGTCAGTTAACTTTGAACCACGTATCTTTGAGAATCTGTGTTACGCCTCAAAGATACGTGGTTCAAAGTTAACTGTCCTGAAAAATGTAAAAGTTTTAAAATAAAATAACTGGTGTCCGCTACTGCTGAATCTTGACATACAAATAAAGTGAGAAGTTAAATGTCCCACTCACACTCACTCTACCATCTCTCTCATTATTCACACAAAGAAACTAACATAAATAACGAGGAGGTAATCAAGCTACATATACAGAGAGGGTTAAAAGTTACAGGCAGAAATTGAAGTAAGAGGCAGGCCAGTTTTTGAATTAATTGCAAATTACTACTAATCAGAACCAATCAAAATGGAATTTTTTTCAAACATAATTCAATCCTATAAACAAGGAATATTTTAGTATAAATTTTGTGTCATTAAACTAAATAGGAAAAAAAAAACCTTTAGCAAACAATCATTCATTCATACAGTTTTAGAATTATATATATATATATATATATATATATATATATATATATATATATATATATATATATATATAAAATGTTGTTCTGGATCCAACGGGAGAAAATTCAAATTTTATAAAAAAGAAGGTCCGCAAAATGTATTATGTTTTTAGAAATTTTTTTTTAAATTCTTTTTATCTTACATATGTTAGATAAAAAGAATTAAAAACATTTTTTTCCTAAAAACATAATACATTTTGCGGACCTTCTTTTTATAATATATATATATATATATATATAATATATATATATATATATATATATTATATATATATATATACGGTTTGAAAATCGCATAGACGAGAAACAGTCGGTTACCAAGTGCCATTGAATTTATGTCCACGCTACCCTCACTTATATATACTAGCAAATATATGCACCGGAGGGGGTGCAAGTATTTAAGTTTTAATATAATAACATATCATATTAAATTAGAAAGGCCAATGAAACTGAATAAAAATGCAGATAACATGATTTGGAACAGAGGTGGTATGATTGAAAAATAGAACAACTTTGAAACTAACTCTTCCATCATTTTCAATTACTCCTATTCCTAATTTAACTATTTAGTTAAAATAGGAAGTAAAGAATAATATTACAGTTATTTCTTTTTGTTAAGGGATTTCTTTTAAGATTTATTGAAGAGAATTTTGCTCATATTCAATAAGATAAAACTAAACAATTAGAAATCAATAATACTAAGCACATATTTATTAAAATCAAATTTTTAAAGATCAATATGCAAATTAGCCTTCCCATTCACACTGTAAACCGCTGTTTTGTTGTATATATAAATACAACTGCATGTTATTTGTATGTTGATATGGTCAACAGTCTTAAGGATGTAAGACAATTTTATTAATAATTGAGGTTTAAATAAAAATAAAATCATGGCGAATGGGATGCAGATAACAGATTTGTATAGTAATATAGTTTCGGTTACAGACAGAAAAACATACAATCTCCATTATAATAAGAAGATAGTGTCCAATTGCCGCTTTAATACTCTTAAATTTTAATTGTTTTCACTGGCTATTATTTAGAATTAGAATTAAGTTTAAAACGATACAGAGATGAGAACTAGGAAATGAATAAACGAATAGAATAAGCCGCATGCGACAATAAAAACAATAGAAACTGACATAGCGTTTAACCGTTACTATCGGAAAATATGTTTATCGCAGTTTAACTGAGTAAAATATCAACTCAGTCAAATATTAGGTAGGTTACTGAAGAGATCGTATAGATCGAAACCGTGGTTGACCCATAACTCATTTCTACTATTACTACTATTACACACATACACAACACACACACAACACAAACACAAACACAATCTAACCGGTAGAGCTCTCTAGAAGAGACATTCAACGTTAGCGTTAAAAAAAGCAAGGCTCGTCTGTTATTTACTGATTTGAGCTCTCTAGTGATGGTAAAATATATACACCGATGTATGTATCTATCAGTTAAAACTCCGCTTCTTACTGGCAGCTGAAGAAGTAGTTGCTAAGTCTAGCCATACTGAAGAGACTTGAAACGTCGAAACACGGTGTCTGTGGCTGACTATTACACACACACACACACACACACGCATATATATATATATATATATATATATATATATATATATATATATATATATATAGTCAAGGAAGTAAATTGAATTCAAACTAAAGGGACTCTCTTCTCGTCAGTTAAAACTACTGTGGGAACCCCTCGACTTCTTTCCTCCTCCTTTCCCCCAAGAGGTTAAGGAATCACGTTCATTGCACGTTTATATTTAAACAGTGAAGTTTCTTAAGCCTGATTAATTGATTTTAATGGCATGTCAACCCATCTAGTGCTATTTTATGCCTAAAAAATCTTTGTACGTTTATATTTACATTGTGTAGTTTCTTAAGGTTCATTAATTGATTTTAACGGCATGTTAACCTGTCTATGGTTATTTTATGTCTAGAGGTTAGGGAATCGGGTTCATTGTACGTTCATATTTATATTTTTTGTGTAGTTTATTCTTAAGAGGTTTTTTTTGCACACGGTCCTATCGAATATGAATAATTTTTAATGGATCTATTTGGCGCATAGGGTGACCCACACTGGGTGGATCTGGGAGTAATGGCAACGAAGAGGTACTCCACACTCCTAGATCTTCAGAACTGGAGCTTCACTACCAGATACAATTTAATATCATACAAAGGACACTCCTTATTTTTTTTGGGGGGGGGTAGTGTCTTAAGCCTCTTCAGGAGATACAGCCAGCATATTCTAATCCCCACCGACAAGTGGTTCAGTTAATCTTGATAAATGACAGTTAACTTATTCCAATAAAACTAACTTGTAGTTGAAAGGTAAATTGGTTTAATAATTCAGTGCGTAAAACTTCTAGATGAATATGAGGAGATGCGTGGTGTAATGGTTACCGTCGTAGGAAATGGACACGGCGAGACGAGTTCAAATCCTGGACGCGACTGTTTGCAGTTCCCATTGCGCTAATACCCTTGGGAAAGGTACAAATCCAACTATTCTCTTTCCGGCTATTAGCAAATGGTAGAGACCAGACTGGTCTATTTAACCTTGGTATAGGAACGGTCTAGGAGAAGGAAAATGCTGAATTCAAACCAAAGGGGTTCTCCTCTCTTTAGTCAAAACTACTTTGAGAACCCCTCATCCTAAATGATTTATTTAGTATAAAAATAAGTTTAAAAAAAAACAATCTTACCTGTATAAAATGTTTTTGAAGTTTTTCCGTAGAATTTTCGAAATCTTGAAAATGTGAGTGTTCCTCGTATAAATTTATCTTTTATATTCGATTTTCTTTTACTTTAAATTACGAATCCCTTTCGAATCAACAGACGAAAAACAATAGACATAAAATCAAGTAAAATGGCGCTGTTTGATAGAATCCATGATGACGTCATCAGTTGCAATAGCCAATCGGGTTTGGTATAGGTAAACTCCAAATTGACATTTTTTTCTACTTCCTCCTTTTTACTGAAAAAAAGTTCTTACTGAAAATTTTGAGATAGCCTCTTTGATTTTCTTGTGACCGTAAAGTGAAGTTCGGTCGTCTTTCCTGATAAAATGTCTTTGTAAAGAGAACAAAACTATTTTTTTACGCAATAATTAAGTTTTATTTGTGTAAAATTCTGAGAGATTCGTGTTGTATATATTTTTATAATCAATACAAATGCAATGTTTAATTTTTTAATGGTCGGTTTGACATACAGTAAAATTCAGTTATAACTTTGATAATACTTGGGGCTAATATTAAAAAAAAACAAAAAAACATTCCATTTCCGGGCGAGAATTTCCATTTCCGGTCGAGAAGTTCCAGCCAAAAACATTGTATGTGTTTGGAATATTTTTTTATTTTTTGTGCTTTTCTTTTATTTTCTCGCCTTATTATTATTTTTTTTTTTTTTAAGAAAAACGTCCGTTTCCAACACTGGGTTTATTTTTCTTCGTTCCTTCGGAAAAATAGAAATTTCTTTTTTGTTTTCCTTTAAAGATCTTTCATCAATATTTTTCAGCAAATTATAAAACTATAGAAACAGTCATAGTAAACTTGGTAACTGGATGTCGTGAGGAGGACTTGCCAGGAGCGATGTCCAATAGGGACGGGTAGCGAGAGATGGAGAGAGTTATGAGAATCCGTGCAGTCAGCGCGACATAATAATAATAATGAGGATGATGATAGAAACATTTTAACGAAAAAGATTGTTTTGACCCATAAGGTTATAAATCTTTGACGGGTCTGCATTAATTTTACTCATCTATTCCACAAAGAGAACACATTTATATCTCCAAAACAAACAAACAAACAAATAAATCTAGTATATTACTAAAATTCCCATATTAGCTCAGTCGGTAGAGCGTTCGGCTAGAAACCAGAAGGTTCCTAGTTCGATACCGGTCCTCGCCAACTCAGCGTATGAGTAGCACAGGGATCTGTGCGGTAAAGTACGGAGCTGATGGTAGGTGTGGCGCTCCACCTCAGATGCTAAAACAATCTCCTTGGTCTAGCGCTAGTGAAAAGGGGATAGACCCCCTCGCTGACTGGCTGATACCGACTTTAGGCCGCCCCGTCGACTTTACGTTATACTTTATATATGTATTAGAATCGGCTACCCATATTTGCTTGGGTAGAGGGGTATAAAAAGTTAGTCTCGCAGATCCATTGATTGTTTTGGTTTTACGTAATTGATTTATGTTTTAATCAGGAACGCAACCAATGACTTTCTCTTCTCTTACTATTAAAATCTTAAATTTTAGATATCTTTCCAGATATGAATAGAATCTTCATTATTTTTGCACCAAAAGCAAGCTCTGGTGATAGTGAATGTGTGTATATATTTACTGTCGTTAATTGTTTTATTTTCGTAGTTTCCGCCGGACATACATACACACACACAACTGTCCTTTATATAGGTATAGATGTATCTGTAACACAGCAATAAAGTCCCATCATTTTTTTTAATTAATGCATTCACGTAAAAGGCTCTTGGCGAATAAAGCAATTTACAGTCCAATTGGCAAAGAATGTCATTTTTTTAATAATCCAAATTCACAATAAGATAACTATGAAATTATAATTGGAATTCTTCCTTTTCTTTTCTTGGATAGAAGCACCAATAACATCATGGACTGCTGTTACTAGTGGAAGTCAGTTAGTACAGGGGTTTTGAACATAAAACAAATGAAAATAAATCCCTCCAGATTATACTGGTTTCTTCTTGGTAAAGACTTCTTCAGTGATATTTTTTTTTTGAAAAATTCTTTTTAAAAAATGACGGCCGGCAGACGATCATTTTCAATTATCCTTGTGCAAGAATCTTTTGTGCTTTTTTTTCTCTCTCCCAAAAGCAGAATAACCGATTTCAAATTGTTGTTATTATTGTATATCATCCATTTAGTTTTTTGTGTAGTTTTTCTTTTTTTTTTTCTTTTTCATAAATTTGAGAAAATTACCATCTCGGCATCCTTTGCGCAAATCGCCTTTTTTCGCGAGGAAAAACAGTTACGTCAAATCTTCTTGAGGCGATTTGTCAAAAAAGATCACATGACCAGCAAAGACGTCACCCTCTTCATCGCCAAGTTATCGGCTGCAGCTATTGCCACTGAAAAGACCAAGAGAAGCAAACAAGAATGGAAGTAGACTACTTTGTCCAATTAATTCGCTTCAGCCCCCCAGCAAAGATTGAAAATTTAACAACTAGAATAACAATAATAACAATAACAAAGGCAGTGTCAGTAAGCAACTTTCGGATTTACTTTCGGATACGATCGATTCTATTTTAACATTTTAAATTCTCTTTACTTCATCCCTTCACTTTGTCACACTTATTATGCAGTTTCTTTCTTTCTTTTCTTTCTTTCGTTCTTTCTTTTCTTTCTTTTTTTTTTTTTTCTTTCTTTCTTTCTTTCTTTCTTTGTATATTGACACCCTACCCCCATCTTACATCCTCATCCGAACCATCGATTCTATTTTAACATTTTAAATTCTGTCTACTTCTTCCCTTCACTTTACCACACTTATAATGCAGTTCTTTCTTTCTTTCTTTCTTTCTTTCTTTGTATATTGACCCCCTATGCCCCCATCTTACATCTTCATCCGTACCATCGATCTTATTTTTTCTTCTTAAATCTTGTCAGACAATCAATTGATTGGATCTGTCTTGACCAACAACTAAAAAAGATAATCCTATCAAGAGAACCAACGTTCTCTTCTCCTTCCTCGCCTCTCTGATCTCTCGTTTGTCGGACATTTTGACTTCAGCGTCAAGATCGCCTCTCACCTCTACCCAGCTATATTCTTCTTTTAAATATGGATCAATCTAAGCGCGTGTCGTGGGGTGCGCGTCCGGGGCCCTGCCCACGCGTGTGTCAAGGGTAGGTGTGTAGATACTTTACTTTACTTAGTCTGGTACAAGGCCATTTGTTGATAATATAGTGTGCTAGATCTATCTATATACATATATAAAGGGCAGTTGTGTGTATATGTATGTCCGGGGGAAACTTCGAAAATAAAACAATTAACGACAAAGTAAATATATATACACATTAAATATCACCAGGGCTTGGTTTTTAGCAAAAATAATAGAGATTTGGTTTATATTCGTGAAGATAATTAAAAAAATAGAATTTAAATGATAACAGCATGGATTTTTTTTTTCATTTAATATTTTAGATAGTAGACTTAACAATTCTTTTCAGAATAGCTGGATCAATGCAACGTCTATTTTTTTTTTTACATAGGGATTTAAATGGGGCATCCCAGGAGGATTCAACGCGGGGTAGCTGCTGCTAGTTTATAAATAAATGGTCGTGGATCGAAAATTTATTTCTAAGTAAGGGCATCGCGGAAATGAAGTCAACGGCGCTTGGTTACTGACAATTTCTCGTCTATGCTATTTCAAACACTTGGTTTGAAAATCGCATAGGCGAGTAACTGAGCGCCGTTGAATTTATTTCCACGCTACCCTAACTATATATATATATATATATATATATATATATATATATATATATATATATATATGGCACGATACATTTAAGTTGGGATTGTTACCATTGGTTTCAAAACCAAATGTGTTAGCTACTTATCCTCAAGAAAACGCGACTGTCTAACGTTAAATACATATTTTACACCCGTAATCGAGCACTTTATTTTCGATTCTCCAATACTAGAAAAACTACTATATATATATATATATATATATATATATATATATATATAATATATATAATATATGTAATCTAGGTATACATTTTTACTTTTTTTAGCCGTATTGATGGATGTGTGTCAAATACTTCTTGTCACATTGTGCGCACCCTCCTCGTAATTTTTGGCATGATTCCCAATATCTATAAAAAATAAAATACACTAGAAATCAAACAAATGTATACCTACTTTTGGCTCACCATATATATATATATATATATATATATATATATATATATATATATATATTATCAGTTTGAAAATGTTCACTATTGAACCAAATCCTGAAGAAGGTCTAACAGACCGAAACGTTACAACGTCGACATCACTACCTACAATAAACATCCATTTTCTACAACATCCCGTATTTGTCTACCTTTCTACACACACACACACACACACACACACACACATATATATATATATATATATATATATATATATATATATATATATATATATTAGTTAGTAGCGATATGTGTGGGATTAGGCCAGTTTCAACTTGTTAACATCATTCCTAATCCAGACCAGTGAGTTAGTCATTTGTCAACAACATCATTAAACGAATTACTTTTTTCCTTTTCTTTCTTTTTTCTTAAAAAACAAAAAAAGAACGTGCCAAATTTGAAGATTCTTTTTCTTTTCGAGTTTTCAAATGCAGACGCTAAATCCTATGAAAGGGATTTAGCGTCTGCATTTGAAAACTAGAAAAGAAAAAAAATCTTCAAATTTTAAAACTTAATTTTATTCCTCTGAATTTTTTTTAGATGAGGCATTGATAAATTGCAATGTTATTCATATTGACTGACACTATAAGCTCTTCTGCTTCTGGGTGCACGTAATTAGATGCAATAATGGACATGTGTATAGGTGCGAGTCTATTTGAGTATATATATATATATATATATATATATATATATATATATATATTTACCAACCCCTCCGCATGAGCAGGATGTGACACAAGGTCAATTTCTTAAGCAGAATTTAACAGGTTTGAATTCAGAGTTTTTCTTCTCCTATACAAGTTGCCTTACCAAGACTGAAGAGCCCATTCTGCCCCACTATTTACCCATAGCTGGAGGGAGTATAGTTCGATTCATACTTTTCCCTAGTGTATTAGCGCTATGTGAAATACAAACAGTTTCGTCTAGGATTTGAACTCGGGTCGATGAGTCCATTTCCTTCGACTCTGACCATTATGCCACGCGCTTCCAGTATTTATGCATTTAGCTATAGCATATACGTTTGTATATGCGTGTGGGGGTGAGAGTATCTGGACAGATGCGTATGAGCATAGGAGGCGTATATGTATGTATCCCTTCTGCTCCTCCTCCCCTTCATCCTGTATATATGTATGTATTTGTGTGTATAGTAGTATAAAAATGATAGCTAAAACAAGGTTATGCAGATTTAAGAGGGACTTGGCGATGGGGAAGAAAAGGTTAGTTTTTTTTAATGTCCATTATAACCTCAAGTTTTCGGCGCTAGTACAGTCAGTACTTTAATTGGGCGGTCCATGCGGGAAAAACGGTTTTCTTTTCCGGAAACTTGAACCGCATATATTCAAAGAAGCAACGAGACGAGCAATGAGAAATGAGATCAGCTTCAGCCCAAGACAGTGGTAAGTTGTACTCCCCCCTGTCCGCCGTGGTTGAGTAGAGATAGGAGAGTTAAGAGCTGACTGTTGGACAAAATGAGAAACTCGTCTGTCCCCAATATCGTGTCACACACTCAACCCTCAGTCGGGATGAACAAGTAAAAGTAAACAGCCTTGTCTAGGATTTGAACTCGTGTCATCAAGTCCATTTCCTAAGACGATAATCATTACGCAACGGGAGCCTCAACGCTGTAGTGCGGTGCATTGTGGGAAGAAGGCGGCAGCTTGGAGAAGAAAAGGTCGCCACGACACATGGTGAGGAGAATAATTTATCTGGTCTCACACAGTTTGAAGCTTGGATTCACACCTTTCCCAAGGGCATTGGCGCTATGTGAAATGCAAACAGCCTCGTCCAGGATTTGAACTAATGTCACCGTGTCCATTTCCTACGCTTATTGCCATTACGCTACATGCCTATATATATATATATATATATATATATATATATATATATATATATATATAAAGCAAGGCACAGAGAGGGGCGAGGCAGAGAGGAGAGTAGCCTTGACAAAAAAGAGAGCCAGAAAGAGAGAAAAGCCAACAGCCCCAGAAAGCATCACAGTTTGTGTGCATTCAATGCACCAAAGACTGTCACTCAAGAATTTTATGACTCTGCAGGTCAATTCTTGAATGTGTGTGTGTGTGTGTGTGTGTGTGTGTGCAAGTTCGTGCGAATATTTTCTTAAGTTAATCTTATCCAAATACCAGGCTTAAAACAATTTAAACTTGGTGGCTCCGCTCCCCCGACATTTTGCCCCTCTCCCCCATCGGTCACTGATTCCATCGTTTTAAGGATTAAACAACTAACTAAATAATTTAAAAAAATAGGATCAACAAACACTGAAACACTTGATTGGTTCAAAATCTGACAACAACAATCAGTTTGCATTTTTAGATAACACTCAGTTGAACGTTGCGAAGGGGGAACAGGTCGAGATGGGACATTTGGTTTTTTTTTTTGTGGATTTAAAAAAAATTGTAAAGTAAAGTCGGTATCAGCCATGCAGCGAGTCTATCCCCTTTTCAGTAGCGCTAGACCAAGGAGATTATTTTAGCGTCTGGGGTGGAGCGCCACACCTACAATCAGCTCCTTACTTTACCGCACAGGTCCCTGTGCTACTCATACGCTGAGTTGGCGAGGGCCGGCATCGAACTAGGAACCTTGTGGTTTCTAGCCGAACGCTAACCCGGAATTTTATTAAAATAAATTGTATTCTTAATTAATTTATTAATATTATTTATATAAATAATTATAATAATAATAATAATAATAATAATAATATCATTTATATAATAAATATCTAGTACATAAATAATAATATTATTTATTAAAAAAATGTTATTTATAAATAATATTATTTATAATAATAGATTTATATAGAGACATATAATATTTTTACCTATTATTTATATAATAAATTTATATAATAATTTATTTTATTCTTCAATATCTAATAATTTTTGTAATTTGGAGTTTTGTTTTAACCCCATAAGTCGTTGGGGCGGCTTAATGTCGGTAACAGCCAGACGGCGGGGGAGTCTATCCCCTTTTCACTAGTGCTAGATCAAGGAAATTATTTTAGTGTCTGAGATGAAGCACCACACCTACCATCAGCTCCTCACTTTACCGCACAGATCCATTTGCTACTCATACGCTGATTTGGCGAGGGCCGGTATCGAACCAGGAACCTTGTGATACCTAGCCGAACGCTCTACCGACTGAGCTAAACCGGCCCTAAGCAACTCATCATGCCCAATAATGCCCATCCAGACAGTCAAAAATTTCCTAAAATTATTGGCGATTATGGACTCTCTCGTCGATTTTTCGATGCATGAGGGTTCATCTAATGAACAACCTACACAATGTTTTGTTTATAGTGGTGAAGGCTTGTGTTGGACCATTCCGCACTTTTTTTGGCACAGTTGATAAGAAAGAATTGGTGCACAAGGAATTCCACAAGCCCAATTAACGACTGACCTCAGGTTTTTCGAATTCAGAGTTTTCCTTCTCCTAGACTGGTTACCAATCCAGGGTTAAAGCGCCCAGTCTGCCCTACTATTTTACCCATAGCTGGGGGGATATATGGATTCATACTTTTCATGTATGTTTATACTCTGTTTTTAAGGAAAAACTCATAAAAATAAGGGATGTTCAAGACTGCATGCAGCATTCTTGTGCAGGTCCCATCTAACTTATTCAAGGCTGCTCGCAGCATTCTTGTGCAGGTCCCATCCAACTTATTCTCGAGGCGCTTCGTTAGGGTCCAAGTGGTGCAGCCATACAGCAGTACTGATATAACCACAGCCTGGAAGAATTGTCGCTTTAGCTTGTCAGCGAGTTCTGACTTCCATATGACCGACAATTTGTTTGTGGCTAGCCATGCCTTTCCTATTCGTGTATTGATATCGCTCTCTGTGGATGAGATATTACTACCCAGGTACGTGAACTGTTCTACTGGCTTAAGAGGCTTACCGTCAAGTGTGGAGATGTCTCCTTTCCTTTTGAAGTTCATGAACTCAGTTTTATCAGAGTTCACATAGAGGCCGATGTTCTTTGCTGCCTCCTCCAAGCTATGTAGTAGTGACTCCGCCTGTGCCGGTGTATCTGCAAGGAGTTCGAGGTCATCAGCATAGTTTGCATCCGTGACTGTTGGTGCAGGATATCGCCTGCTTCTTGCCTTTCTTAGTGTGAAACCTTTTTCTTTTATGGTATCTAGTGATATTCGGAGTACATAGTCTAAGCATATTATGAACATATATGGTGCTAATGTATCTCCTTGCAGGACTCCAGCAGCGATGTCAAAGAAATCTGTGTCGCCATCAGGTGGGCGTACCATTGCGTTAGTGTCTTTGTAGAGCATCATTATAGCGGCAACCGTTTCTTTGGGGAGACCATATGCTAGTAATATGTGTTCCATTTTCCCTCTGTGCATGGAATCAAATGTCTTGGAAAAATCTACGAATAGTAGCGTTGCCTCTAGATTCTTTGCTCTGATACTAAGTATATTTATTACATAACTGGTACACAGGGGTTTTACATGGGGTCTAAGATTTAAATATTATGTCCTTGAGATGATCACCATCATGACGAAAACATTCGAGAGCTCGATTTCTCATATCATGTAAAGTGTGGTTTAGCATATCAACTGGAATAGCTGTTATCTCTCTACGGATGCTGTCTCCAGGAAATTTGTAACAGCACGAAGGATCACCTTTCGGAATGGTGCATCTCGCTTTCCAAAATGCTGTTGGAATTTTCTTTGGGCTGCAACGATGGATCTTTGGCTGGCAAAGTATTCTTCGACTACATATGCAAATTCTTTTTGACTCCACGGCATTATGAGGATCACCAAAATCAATACCTGAAAGTAATAAAAACTTAATATAATATTCAAATCTTAAATAACATGGAAAACTCCTGTGTATTAGTTATGCAATCAATATATTTAGTACTCTGTGTCGTTTTTATACTCTGAGAAAATAGCATTTAAAATGTGTCCCATCATTATGGTCCACCCTATATATATATATATATATATATATATATATATATATATATATATATATACTAGCAAAGAAAAACAACCTCCAAGTGGTGTAAAATTTATTTTTGCAAGATATTGCCTGGGTTTCTTTTTAAATTCAAAGTCAGAGGGTTTGTATCATAAGTAAAAATCATCAAATTTATTAAAGGAGTAAATAAATAAATGAATAAATAAATAAAACAATTTGAAATGGAAACTTAGTTCTGTCCCCCACCCCCACCCAAATAAAAAGTTGCGCGTATCTGTTAATTATCAATTAAATAATTATTTTGAATATTTTACACATAAATTTTCCTCAAAATCGTAGATATTTATTTGTAAACTTTTTAGTTAACTTTTTGTTACTAAAAAAAGAGCGAGAATAAAAAATAATTTAAAAAATAGATTACAAATTTCGCAAATAATTTTTCCATTTAAAGTAATAATACAATTTTTTAAATTAATTTCATAGTTTGTATTGTTTATTTATTTAAATTTCCATTATTACAATAGAAAGGATTCAAATGTTGAATTATAAGGAACATGTTTTATTCATTTTATCAATATTAATTGTTCTTTATTTTATGTTTGACGATTTTGGGTATTGTGACGTAAGCAGTGACGTAGTTTCGGTTACAGACAGATAAACACTGAATCTCCATTATATATATATATAATATATATATATATATATGTGTGTGTGTGTGTGTGTGTGTGTGTGTGTGTGTGTGTGTGTGTGTCTTTGAGAATCTGTGTTACGCCTCAAAGATACGTGGTTCAAAGTTAACTGACCTGAAAAAATGTAAAAGTTTTTGAATAAAATAACTGGTGCATTATATATTTTATTCATTAATATATCAACACTGAAAATTTCATTAAATTTGGTTAATTCCCTGATTTTTGTTGTTTTTTTTTTCTTTCAGCAAATGATATACGATAGTGGAATTTAGGTCCGTTAAGTTCGATTTAACCCATTTATCAGTAGATTCTGGAGTTACTTCCCTTGAGTGGGTGTTCATAGTTTAGGGAATAAAGAGACGTCAAAGAGAATGTTGTAGGTATGGCCAACATTTCGTTACGAGAGCACCTCCCTTTAAACAAAAGTCGTTGGAGACACGTGGTGTAATGGTTAGAGTCGTAGGAAATGGACTCGTCAACCCGAGTTCAAATCTTGGACGAAGCTACAGTTCACATAGCGCTAATACCTTGGAAAAGGTATGAATCCAACTACTCTACCTCCAGCTATGGGTAAATAGTAAGGCAGACTGGACTCTGCAACCTTGGTTGAGCAACCAGTCTAGGAGAAGGAAAACTCTGAATACAAACCTGTTAAGCTTTGCTTAGGTGGTCACTACTAGAATATGCTCAGTCCTAATTAGTGATCTATTTCACTGGCTCATTAACCTTGGCTAGGCAACCAGTCTAGGAAAAGGAAAACTCTGAATTCAAGCCTGTTTAAGCTTTGCTTAGGGTGGTCACTACTAGAATATGCTCAGTCCTAATTAGTGATCTTAAAAAAAAAACTTAAAAAAACTTATTTGAAATGTTTTAAAATTGTAAATCATCCCTTATTTTCATGAGTCTTTCCTTAAAAACAGAGTATAAACTTACATATTTTCGATGTATTTCTTAATTATAACAAGAAATAAATTATGTTATTAAAAGGACATATTCCAGAGAGAGAAAAAAAAACGGCAAAAATGCGATATTTTTACAGATACGTAATTTAATTTATAAAATTCTTCCGTTTTAAAGAATATAAAACAAATAATTTTGACATGTAACATTTTTTTAAATCCTTCCGTTAAGTTTCATTTATTTTTCTGAGTTTTGTTGAATTTTTTTTTGGGGGGAGGGGGGGCAGGAAAGAGGAGAAGGGGGAGCTCTCAAAGTAGTTTTGATTAACAATAAGAGAGGCCCTTTGGTTTGAATTCAGAGTTTTCCTTCTCCTATACCGGTTGTCATACCAAGGTTAAAAAGCCCAGTCTGCCCTACTATTTATCCATATCTGGAAGGAGAATAGTTGGATTCGTGCCATTTCCAAATGTATTAGCGTCTATGTGAAATACAAACAGTCGCATCCAGGATTTGAACTCATGTCGCCGTATTCATTTCCTACAACGGTAACCATTTCACCATGCGCCTCAATAAATAAATAAATAGACAAAAATAAAGAAAAAAAAACCTTTGTCCAAATCTAGAACGTTGTTAAACTAGGCACTGTCAAAGTTGCCGTAAAATTCGTATTTTACAAGATAAATTTGCCCCCGATTGAAAAAAAAAATTCCCTGATTTTTGGGAATTTTTTTCAATTGGGGCGGGGGGATGTAAATTTATTTTGTAAAATACGGATTTTACGTCCTCTTAGGCAGTGTTTACGGCCATGTTTACGATATGTTTGAGCCAAATTGACATAAAAATAGTTGAAAGTGTATTAAAAATTAATTACATGTGTAATATTATTTTTCTTTTTTACTGATGCTCATTATGTTACTAATTTTCGACTTAGAGAAAAATTTGAGCTTAAATAATCGATTTAATCCATTTTAATTCGTTTTTAAACTGAAAACGAGTCAGCATTTTTTAGCAGTGCATCTATTAAACTATATTTGGTGACACAGGTCCAAGTTCCATTATTTTTGTAAATAACATTCGCAGTTATTTCCCATGGACTGTCACATGGACATCACTCATTAAAATAAATGCCGCTTAATCTCTCGATCTGTGTGGACGAATTATCTTATAATGGAGATTGTGAGTGTGTCTGTCTGTAACCGTTATTTACGCCACATTCTCCAGGATTATTTTTTTTTTTTATCTAAACCTCAATAAGCAATAAAATTATTTTACATTATTAATACTGTTGGCCTTATCTATATAACTTATACTAGCAATTGTATTTATATATACAAAAAAGAAGAAATGAATGTAATTTTATTCTTTACTTCCTATTTTAACTAAATAGTTAAATTAGGAAAATTTAGCAATGAAAGACGGGAGTGATGGAAGAGTAAGTTTCAGTAGTTCTATTTTTCGATTATACCCCCCCTCCCTGTTTCAAATCTTTTTATCTGCATTGTTATTTAGTTTAAGTAGCATTTCTAATTTAATATAATTTTTTTTTACATTAAATCTTAGATACTTGCACCTGGAGGCTTCATATATTTGCTCGTTAATATAATTTCAATTACGGTTAGAATATGTGAACGAATTTTGAAATACAGTGGTACCTTGACTTGAGGGTTTAATCCGTTCCACTTATACCTCAATTTCCTCCCGCCCAGTCGGCTTGGACAAAAGAATACACCGACTGTACCTCTGCAGATGAGAAAATCACCCCACCCCGACAATAGGGCTACCTGTTGGCCGTGACTGGCAACCCGGGATGCTTAAGGATGGTACTACAGGCAGTTGAAAAGGCCCCCTTCGATCAATCGGCTGGTCACGTCAAGCCCTAGCATCTATATGATTGTTTCGACCCTAGTGCCCTTATGGCAACCCCCCAAATGCCGTTAATCCGTTTCAGACCCCAAAAAAACATCCTAATGTTATGTTACCCTTTTTAAAGAAGAAAAATAGCACTGTATTTTATAAAAGCTTGATAAAATAAAATGTAATGAATTATGCGCCGTAATATGTTTTAATGTAGGTACCACCAATTTTTCCGTGTGAAATTAACCTCCCCCCCCCCATATTTAACACAATGAAACTTACATAAAGAATAATATTATCTTGAATTTTTTTTGTCCATTCAAAAGGAAACACATTAAACAAAGTCTTGATGATTTTTTAAAAAACATTTTTCAACTTACGGAAATAATGAAAGTTTGAACAAAAAACAATGTTTACATTTTTGCACCGTTAAATCATTTGACATTTAACGTAGCCAAAAACAAGTTATGACTACCGTCTTTTAAAAAAATTCTATGAAAAATCAATTAATGGTGCGATTTTCACGAAAATTTCCATAATTACTTACCTTTGGATGAAAATATGTCTGAAATAATTCTTTTTTCCTGAAATATATTAGGGGAAATATTTTTTTTACGAGGTTTACCCCCCCCCCTTATTTTATTTTATGAAATATGAAAAAATGAACCAGTAAAAAACGATTTTTACATTTTTTCTATAAAAATAAGAGTCTGAATAATTATATCAGTATATTTCTATAAGTGTCGATGCAAGAGCTTTTTAGTAAGAGAACCATGAATACAGAATTCTGCTGAAAAAATATCAATAAAGAAATTGTCCGTGTTGTAAAAAAACGGACTGTTTTACTTTTTTTTTTCAAGATAACGGTGAATAATTTTTCCCCAATCGGATAATTTGATCTTTGAATGAACTGTTTTTCTTTGTAACAACTCTTTATGTTCGTTATTTCTTTTTTTTGCGAGATTCTTTTTTTAAAAAGTTCAAAAAGTATTTACGTTTCTTCTTTCAATATGGACTAAACGGATTACGTGACCTATTTTGGTGGTACCTATTTAATGTTTATTTTTTTATAAATAATATTTTTCTTTAGGGTAATAATTTTTTAACCTTAAATGTTTTTAGTGAACATTATTAACATAAGCGTATCTGTAGCTTATAATTTTAGCTCTCAACACAAAACAAAAAAATCGACCGAGTGACAGTTGGTAGCTCGAAAGAATTTCGTAATTTGGGGTTCTCATAAGTCAAAATACCACTGAATTAACAAAATCAAACACACTGCGTTCCTTTAATGAAATATTTTGTATCTACTGACTTATAACTTCATGCGTTACTAATTCGTTTATATACAAGGTGTGTCAAAAAAGTATCGAGATTTTTAAAAACTTTTTGACTCACCGTGTATTCTGAAAAATAAACAAACAAACATTCCATTGATTAATTTTTTTCTGAATACAAGGTGTGTCAAAAAAGTACGAAGTTTAAAGCTGTATTTACCGAGATAGAAATGAAGAATGAATGGAACGTTATTTTTTTTTCAGAATACAAGGTGTGTCAAGAAGTACAAAAAATCTCGATACTTTTTTTCACACACTTATATATATATATATAATATATATAATATATATATATATATATATATATATGTTTAAACCGCTTTATGATTTGTAGAGTTATCTATCTCAATCTATTCATCATTTATCTATCTCAGTCTGTTACAATCTATTTGGTATAGGTGCTTTGGATCAAGGGAGGTAATATTTTTTTTTAATTTCTTAATTTTAAAAACAATTAACAAAACATTGGGAAATTGTCCAATTTTAATGAATTTTTTAGCACTTTATTAATCAATGACTTAATTTTGTAATGAAAGCTTACTCGGTTAACTCGAACTTAACGGAACTAAATTCCACCATGGTATGTCACCCCGCCGAAAGAAAAAGAAATACCAAAAATCAGGGAATTAACCGAATTTAACGAAATTTTCAGTGTTGATATATTAATGAATAAAAGATATAATGCACCAGTTATTTTATTTAAAATCTTTTATATATTTTCAGATCAGTTAACTTTGAACCACGTATCTTTGAGAATGTGTTACGCCTTAAAGATACGTGGTTCAAAGTTAACTGACCTGAAAAATGTAAAAGTTTTTAAATAAAATAACTAGTGCATTATATCTTTTATTCAACGCTAGTGAAAAGGGGATAGACTCCCCCGCTATTCGGCTGATACCAACAATTAACCATTCCGCGAACCTTACTTACTTTTACTTTTTTTTTTATTGCAATTAAACCACACTATCAATCTGCTCCGATACGGAAACAATAAGGGATACATTCAAGGTAGATTCGAACTCACGTCCCCTTTTCCCCGAGAAACGTACCATTTTATAACCAGCGAGCAAAGAAGAGCTGTTGGTTTTGCAATGGCTCACTTAAAACCTTTTAAACCCACCCTTTAATAGATAAATAATACCAGTCATGTATTTATCAAAACTTGTTTTAAAAAACAATGAGGACTGTCTAATGTTGCATGTTCAAATTTTGAGTGCATTTATTCTGTTGTGACGATTTTGGGTAATGTGACGTAAGCAGTGACGTAATTTTTGTTACAGACAAAAACCGGAAGCGAATCTCCATTATTGATATAGACGATATAAAAATGTATGTTTAAAAATGTGCAATTTTGCGCAACATGATTTTCGAGATTTTTATATATTTAAAAAGTATTACTAACGATTGTTATTTTTCATTTACGGTTTAGTATTTTCTTTCATTGTAGTCTTTAATAATAATGATAAAAATCTCAACTAACTCATCAATATACGACAGCAAGGCAAAGAAAATAGCAGTCAAAAGTACTGAATTACAATACCAATCAGATGCGCGGTGCTTTGTATTTAAATGGGTTAGAGTTCTACAACCGTCCAGAAAAAAATGTCTTTTTCTTCATTGTCAAAAGTCTTTTAGCGGCTATTGTTGGTGGTTGTACCAGAGTTTGATCACCTCTGATAGGGTCAGCAGGGCGAGGGAAGTCTGATGTTGGAAGACCCGAAACTTCCCAATGAACCCTGTGGATTACATCACTGATGACAATCACCAGCGCCCCAAATGTAGGAGCGTATATTTAAAGTAATGACAATACTTCATCTCGATATAAAGATAGATAAAATATATCGCGTTTTGTAGTCTTCAGGGATGTCAGTCTCCGAGCGTTCAAGTTGGACATCAATCAACATCTCAGTAATCTGAACTTTTCTTGGATGCTGGCATACATTCTGAACAACGCCTATCTTCTCGATTTTCTTCAGTAAAATAAATTTCCTCTCAAAACGGATTTCAAGTGGAGGTCCAGGAAAGAATCTAATAAGAACTTTATTAGGACATGGGGTATATGATTACGGCTGGCCACGCCCAGTAAAGAAATGGGATTTCCTGAGGCGCTAATTTGCAATCGTAAAAAGATTTATTTTGATACAGTAATAAAGACCCTGACATAAACACAGCGACACATACCTTATCCCCCCACCCACCCCGGGTAGATTCAAACGCAAAAAAAAAAGATTTAAAAAAATACCCATATCTTCCATGCACTGACTCTTATGATTTATTTGTTGAAAAGTTGCACCTGTTCCACGGGCAAAACGACCTGTGATGCTTTAGGGCGGAATCCTGGCGGATGAGCAGACATGTAACACTCCACTTACTTAGGCTAGACGCCCCCCCCCGATCAATCGGCAGTCACGTCAAGCCCTAGCACCTATATGATTGCCCCAACCCTATTGTCATTATGGCAAGCCCCAACCCTTTTTATCATATGGGTGCTAGAAGGCTAGAAGGCGGTGGCTGAGGGTCTACATGTCCTGGGAATGACAGTAAACGCTATCTAATGGTGAGGTTCCAGTTCTGGAGGTTTGGGGAATGTGGAGCACTCCTTCATCACTATTGCTCCCTGGTCCACTCTGACCTGGAGTGGTAGTGCCTATTCGGGTCCCATCTATGGGTTAAATAGAAAAACATGAGTTTATAAAAAAATTGATTATCCGTTAAGAAAAAAATTATTTCAAAACTTTGTCGGCATTAAACGACCCACTGAGGTTGATATGCCGTAAAACAAACTCGCCAACTCAGTGTATGAGTAGCACAGGGATCTGTGCGGTAAAGTGAAGGGCTGATGGTAGGTGTGGCACTCCACCCCAGACGCCAAAACAATCTCCTTGGTCTAGCGCTAGTGAAAAGGGGATAGACTCGCTGCATGGATGATACCGACATTAGGCCGCCCCGACGACTTTACTTTACAATTTTTTTAAAAATCCACAAAAAAACCAAATGTCCCATCTTGACCTGTTCCCCCTTCGCCCCTCAGCCCCCCAAACAATCTCATTGATCTAGTGAAAAGGGGATAGACTCCTGCGCTGTCTGGCTGATACCGACTTTAGGCCACCCCGATGACTTTACTTTTTTATATCCTGATTATCGATGCTGACCGAGCTGAACAATCGATGGACAGTCGGTCTCAAGATAAATCGTATGAAAACGAAATTCTTATAACTCAGGGTCATATATTGTATTGGATCCTTTCCGTTCACTAAGGACGATGGCGTAGTGTCCAAAATAAAAAAGTAAATTTTAAAAAATCTGCATCTGCGCAAGTGACCCAGCAGGCCAATTCTTGAGTGACAGTCTTTGGTACACTGAATGCACACAAACTGTGATGCTTTCTGGGTCTGCTGGCTTTTCTCTCTCTTTCTGGCTCTCTTTTCTGTCGAAGCTACTCTCCTCTCTGCCTCACTCCTCTCCGTTCCTTGCTTAACGTTGATGCGTCATATGGAAGTTGGAAACGATCAAATTGAGTAGTGAAAGTCGGTGTAATGGACCACTGTCGGTATCAGCCGAACAGCGAGGGAGTCTATACACTTTTCGCTAGAGCTATACGGGGGAGATGATTTTTGCTGAAGTGGGGCGCCACACCTACCATAAGCTCCCCACTTTATCTACAGAGATCAGATTACCCAAGCTGTACTTACTCATGGGCTGCGTTGGCGAGTACCGGTATCGAACCAGGAACCTTGCGATTCCTAGGCGGATGCTCTACCGAGCTAAAGTAAAGGTAAGTAAAGCTGGCGGAGTGGCCTATTGTCGGTATCAGCCGGGCAGCGAAGGAGTCTATTTCCTTTTCGTTAGCGCTAGACCAGGGAGATTTTTTTTTGGGGGGGACCCCACACCTACCGTCAGCTCCCCACTTTACCGCACAAATCAGATTACCCAATCTGTGCTACTCATACGCTGAGTTGGCGGGGACCGGTATCGAACCTTGGGAGGTGCTCTACCGACTAAGCTTAACCGGGTCCTATTTATTTATTTATTTATTTGGTGGGAATGTGAATAAGTACGCCTAATTAGGACGGATGGTGAACATGCGACGAGACATAGATATGGAAATCTTGCGGAGAATAAGATCAGGGTGTAAGGCATTTACCATGTGTTAGGGGTGGGGGTCCAGTGGCTTCGACCCTGGACCTTAGAAGCTAATATCGTTGATCCCAGGGGGCCATCTCCCCAGGCAACACCCGTCTCCTTGATTTAAAGGGACAGGGCTGGATTTATTGCCCAAGTGCCTGAGGCGCCCTCTTGAGGGGGAATACCGACGGAATCAACGCATTTTTTGCACCCGCCACTCATGAGTCTCGGCATGTGGGTGCTCCCCACATTAATAGGGCCTTGTGCCTAACCCGTACACGTAGGGTACGTGGTAAATATTATGTGTTAGTCTCTTCAATAAGCACCGCTTTGACTGAAATGTTTCACGCAAGCGTAAATTTGACCGAAATATTTTTACAAAGAATTAAGAACAGCGACTAGTTACAACACAGATAGGTATGGTTGGTAGTTGGTTGGTTTTACGGCATATCAACCCTTTTCGGGTTATTTAATTCCAAATCAGGTTATTTTGATAAATGATTTGTTTAACTTCATGTGCATTTGCTTAGATATGGCACGTAGGTCTCAGGTTGCTTACAATAACTGCTACTACTTGTTCACCCAACTACATATTCGACCCTGTCGGTGGGGCGTTAGAATCCACCGACTGCACCTCTGCAGAGGGCTATGGGGGACCCCAAGAGTACTATAGGAATCAAAGGGGTCCATAAGTAAAAGAAAAGGTTGAGAACCACTGTTCTAGTTTATGGGACCAATAAAAAAGGTAAAAATATTTATTTCATATTTTTTGGAGAGGAAATGGGTGCTATCATCTAACTCCTCTATTTTCTTAGAGATGTCATAGGAGGACTTAGCATTACACCCTAATGATCTGTAAGATTATGAGTTCAACTAACCAGCCCCTTTGTAGGCATATATTTGAATGGGCGGACTTCTGTATAACTTGTAAAAGGGGGGGGATTAGAACTTCGATTGGTCCTCCCTTCTCTCTCCCGACTTGTGTTATACCACTCAGTTCTGTGAATTTTAACAATGATTATTTTTTTAGGCTCTTCTTTCTCAAACTCTGAATAGCAACAACGCCTCGGGGATTTTTTCTTTCCTTTTTTTTTCTTTCTTATCTTTACGAAATGGACAAAACAGATTGTTATTTAAACCGACTTAAAACCAATTGAATTTTCAAATAAACACAGGCCAATAACGAAAAGCAAACTGAATATTCGATTTAGTGGGCGAGGGTTAAAATGTATCAATTTAGGGAGTGGGAAAATTGAAATTAGGGAACGTGTGAGGGAGAGAAAAAAGCGATTGGTGTTCCCGGGCGTTATAGCTCAGTCGGTATAGCGTTCGGCTAGAAACCACAAGGTTCCTAGTTCGATACCCGCCCTCGCCAACTCAGCTTATGAGTAGCACAGGGATCTATGCGGTAAAGTAAGGAGCTAATGGTAGGTGTGGCACTCCACCTCAGACGCTAAAACAATCTCCTTGGTCTAGCGCTAGTGAAAAGGGGATAGGCTCCCTCGCAGCATGGCCAATATCGACATTAGGCCGCCCCGATGACTTATATAGGAAACGTGTAGTGTATTGGCTAGAATTGTAGGAAATGGACTCGTCGACCCGAGTTCAAATCCTTGACGAGGCTGTTTGCATTTCACATAGCGCTGATACTCTTTGGAAAGGTATGAATCCAACTACTCTCCCTCCAGCTATGGGTAAATAGTATGGCAGACTGGACTCTTTAACCTTGGTTAGGAAACCAGTCTAGGAGAAGGAAAAAAAGAACCTGACCTTGTGTCGCATCCTGCTCGTGCGGAGGAGTTGATAAATATATAAGTCGCATAGTACTAATATGTATTAAGTGCATTGACAAGAAAGGGGTTTATAGACATAGATAGTCACCTTGTGTAATAGCTACCAAGCTTGTATAGCAGGTGATTACTACTGTATAAATTAATGTATTCGATCCCCACTTAGTGCCACATGTCTGTGGTCTTGCGCCAAATTTTATTATAATGGAGATTGTGTAACTGCATGTCTGTAACCGAAACTACGTCACCACTGACGTCAAAATTTCCTTAGTTATTTATGCTATATTCTTAACGATTATGAAATAGTCATTATTTAATCTTAATTAGCATCTTATTATTAACGATGTCGCCATTTAAGGCTAGTTGCGTTAGATTTGCCACAAAACTGCCCATATTATGAATGCATTTAAAATTCTGTTATATGTGCTATATATCTCTATGAAATAAAGATTTACATAGTATATGGTGGGAATAATTTGCATAATGATTTAATAAATAATTATTTGCTGTTACTGATTTCTAAGACTATCATGTTGTTCTCAAACGTATTAAAAGAAATCCTATATATAATTTTATATAGAAACCAATTAAAATAACATTAAAATCTATTAATAATGGAGATTCGCTTCCGGTTTTTGTCTGTAACAAAAACTACGTCACTGCTTACGTCACTATACCCGAAATCGTCATAACATAGAATAAATACACTCAAAATTTGAACATGCAGCATAAGACAGTCCTCATTGTTTTTTTAAAACAAGTTTTAATAAATACATGACTGGTGTATGTATATATATATATATATATATATATATATATATATATATATATATATATAGTTTGTTTTAATTTAATACATATTTAAAGTTTACATTTCAAATTGTTTTATTTTTTTAATCCTTTAATGAATTTGATGATTTTACTTACTTAGGGTACAAACTCGCTGACATTGAATTTTTATCTCCCACCCCTCAGGCAATATGATTCAAAAATCTATTTTTAAATCGCCCGGAGGGTGTTTTTTTATTTTGTACTAGTAAGTGTAATATTTTTATATTTGTGCTTATTTAGTTTCGTTATTCTTTCTTATTTAATACAAGATTTAATTGAACTAGCAAATATATGCACCCTCCGGGTGCAAGTATTCATGTCATAAAATATTATTAAATTAGAAAGTCTAAAGAAACTAAATAAGAATGCAGATAAAATGATTTGAAACAGAGAGGGGTATAATCGAGAAATATAACAGCTGAAGCTTTCTCTTCTATCTTTTCTGCTAAACTTTTCTAATTTAACTATTTAGTTAAAGTAGGAAGTAAAGAATAAAAGTACAGTTATTTCTTTTTGTTAATTGATTTCTTTTAAGATTTATCCCCGAGATTTTTGCTCATATTCATTAAGATAAAATCAAATAATTAAAAATCAACAATACCAAGCACATATTTATTAAAATCAAATTTTAAATATCAATATGCAAATTAGCCTTCCCTTTCACACTGTAAACCACTATTTTGTTGTATATATAAATATAATTGCATGTCATTAATATGTAGACCTGGTCAACACCGGGGGTCCAGTGGCTTCGGCCCTGGATCATTACGAGTTAATAGCGTCGATCCCAGGGGGCCGTCCCCCCAGGCAGCACCTGCCCCCTCGATTTAAAGGGGCAGGGCTGGGTTTATTGCCCAGTGCCTGAGGCGCCCCCCTTGAGGGGGAATGCCGACGGGATCGACGCAATTTTTCACCTGCCACTCCACGAGCTTCGGCCGTGGGTGGTCCCACGTTAATAGGGACTTTGTGCCTGACCCGTACAAGTGGGGTACGCGGTAAATACAGTAGACCTGGTCAACACCGGGGGTCCAGTGGCTTCGGCCCTGGATCATTACGAGTTAATAGCGTCGATCCCAGGGGCCGTCCCCCCAGGCAGCACCTGCCCCCTCGATTTAAAGGGGCAGGGCTGGGTTTTATTGCCCAGTGCCTGAGGCGCCCCCCTTGAGGGGAATGCCGACGGGATCGACGCAATTTTTCAACTGCCACTCCATGGGCTTCGGCTTGTGGGTGGTCCCACGTTAATAGGGACTTTGTGCCTGACCCGTACAAGTGGGGTACGCGGTAAATATCATGTAGACCTGGTCAACACCGGGGGTCCAGTGGCTTCGGCCCTGGATCTTTACGAGTTAATAGCGTCGATCCCAGGGGGCCATCCCCCCAGCAACACCTGCCCCCTCGATTTAAAGGGGCAGGGCTGGGTTTATTGCCCAGTGCCTGAGGCGCACCTCTTGAGGGGGAATGCCGACGGGATCGACGCAATTTTTCACCTGCCACTCCATGAGCTTCGGCTTGTGGGTGGTCCCACGTTAATAGGGACTTTGTGCCTGACCCGTACAAGTGGGGTACGCGGTAAATACTATGTAGATATGGTCAACAGTCTTAATGATGTAAAACAATTTTATTAATAATTGAGGTCTAGATAAACATAAATTCATGGAGAATGTGATGTAAATAACAAAGGGAATTGTGACTTGAATAGTAATATAGTTTCGGTTACAGACAGACAAACACACAATCTCCATTATAATAAGATTAAAACTTAAGTACTTACGCCCAAGGGGCACATACTTTTCCTAGTCTAAGTTACAACTAGTTTTTGAGGGGAGGAGGTCTTCGTGGCTAATGTGCTAGACTGCGACATCATAATAAGCGAGTTCGATTTCCCGTCGGATTATTACGTTTACTTTCGGACTTGGAAAAGTTATGAACCACCACATCGTACATGCCCCTATCATCTAGGCATAAAATAAACCTAGACGGGTTGACATGCCGTTAAAATCAATCAAAGCTCTGTACTTCAGTTATATTTAAGGTTAGAATTTGTAATTAGATCTTTAAATCATTCACCTGATCTATTCGACCATTATCTGAATTTTTATATTCACTTTTTTTGTACGTGTTTTTATTTTTTTTTTTTAAAGATTAGCATATTGATTGAATGATTAACAAGGCTTGGTTGTCCTTTTGGTTTGAAGGCCGATACCTCTCGACCGGTCGTCTGCTGCTCGACCAGCGAACGCGAGCGGTTAGAGTCAACAACGTAGAGTCGGAGCTTTAAATGAAAATCCTTTAAAAAAACTGAGGCCTAACAAGGATGAGCGGCAAAAATAAAATAGAATAAAACGAATAAAAAACTTGTCAAATCCAATGCAAACGAAAAGATGTCTGCTTAGTCCGTCTTCTTTTTTTTTTTAGGGGGGGGGTCTTAAGTTCAGTTCGCTGTCCATTTTACCGGCTGGATTTGTTTCTCGGTAAAGGCCCAGTTCTGTTTTCTTAAATTATTTGTTTATTTAGTTCAACTGGGTTAAGTCGACGCTCCGCCATTTTCCAAACTAAACTAAACGTTTACGTGTGCATGCATAAAAAAAAAATGAATACATTGTATGCATAGGTGTATATGTGCACACGTCTGGTCACGCATACACACAAGGTCTGAAAACGCACCGACCGACGTGTATGCGCGTGTTGGAGTATGAGGGGAGAGGGGGGGGGGCAGAGAAAAAAGTCTGGTACCGCCTTTTTGTCAACACAGAAGCAAGAGAGAAAAAAGAAACGGTCTGTCTACATTCTTACGTCAGATTTGCTCAACGACGGTCAAAAAGACCTGATTTAGATACAGAGTCCCACAAGGAGTGAGAGAGAGAGAGAGAGAGAGAGAGAGAGAGAGAGAGAGAGAGAGAGAGAGAGAGAGAGAAGAGTAGAGGAAAACTAAGAAAAAGAAAATCAATAAAAAAAATGACTGAGAGACAGACAGACAGAGAGATGAATGAAGTAAGAAAAAAAAAGAGAGAGAGAGAGAGAGAGAGAGAGAGAGAGAGAGAGAGAGAGATGAGAGTGAGTGAGAGAGAGAGAGAGAGAGAGAGAGAGAGAGAGAGAGAGAGAGAGATACGTTACACCCTTTTCCAAGGGTTTTAGCTCAAGGTTTTCTGTGGATGACTACATATATATATATATATATATATATATATATATATATATATATATATATATATATATATATATATGGTTCTGCCTATTAAATCGTCAACGATGAGCTCAGGTTCCAGAAAACAAGAGTGCAGATAATTACAGAATTTCCGTCGTATATATATATATATATATATATATATATATATATATATATATACGGAGGAGATTCAAAATTATTCGCACTCTTGTTTTATGGAAGCTGAGCTCATCGTGGATGTTTGATTGGTAGAACAATGACTAATCTGTAGTGAACAAGGTACTTCAATGATGATAAACCACCGGTTAGCCATTACTATCTCTGGAGCTTGCTGAATCTTTTCATCAGTGCTGGAGGTTGACGGACGTCCTACTCTTTCTTCGTGCATCACGCTTATTCGGCCACTTTTGAACTTCTCTGTCCACTCGTACTCACTTCAGCGCGGTAGTGCACTGTCCCCGTATTGTGTTAAAAGCATCCGATGAATTTCAGCCCCTGACACTCCTTCTGAGCAGAGAAATCGATTCACTTCCTCGATGATTATTGCTAGTGGAGCAGTTATGTTTACATTGTAAAGACAGCAAGCAAAATGCCACGATCAGGTTCAAACAGTGTGACAATAATAAAGATATGACAAAAGTGCGGATAATTTTTGACTCTCCCTCGTATGTTAAATATTTTTCAATGGATATAATAATACTTTTTAAATTTAAAAAAAATTTTGATTGGTTTGTTGGCTGATTGGTTTTAACGGCATATCAACCCCTCCGGGATTATATCATGCCTAGCGGTTAGGAAGTAATATATGTTGTGTATCTATATTCGCACTTTTGTAGTAATTGGTTTTAACAATGTGTTAGCATCATTGGGGATCATGTTGTATGGTATTGATTAAGTTCATGTCTATATTCTATGGTATAAATGTTTTCTATGTTGATTTTCAAATAGATATTTCATATTGTTTGCATTAAAATAACGGTTTCTTTAAATTTTGAAACAATTACCAAAAATCAAGGAATTGTCAAATTTTAATAAAATTTTCAGCACTTTATACAATAAGGACGTAATTATATAATGAATAGCTTATTTTATTTTTTTTTTTAATCGAGAAAAATGTTTTTAACAATTACGATTGAAGGGCTTTTTTCAACCTTTGGTCATTTGAATAGAAAATTTCCACTCTCTAATTTTTGAATTTCTAGAATGTTCACATCCAGAAGTGTTACGCATTAGTTGCCATCCTTTAGGCTTCAAGCAAGAGCGATTGTCCATCGGAGATACTTTGTGTTAAACAGAGCGCGATCCTTGGTAAAGAATCTTTTGGTTGTTCCTTGGTGCTCCTCAGTCTTGCAAGTCCTTCGTCAATGATTGCAAATGGACGTCTCGCAGTATCAGTGATTAAGTAGACAACCAGCCACGCATACGGGCTGTTGATTGGCTGAGGTTTAAAACACGTGACCTCGCTTAGTCTATAAATTTAAGTGATGTATTGTAGCAGGCCTTATATACCAAAATAATCCAACATTAAAAAAAAACTTAAAAAAACAAAAAAAAAAAACTCAACACCTGAAAAAGTTTATTTGAAACTCAAAAAATAATTTTTGTATCGGGTTTTCTTTTTTCGTAGTTTTAAAAAATATATATTTTTCTTTGAACTGATGTAAAAAAGCATCTCTCATTAAATTGGCCTAGATTTATTCACTTGAATTTTTAATGGTGAATTTTAAACGTCTGGCAGGTGGCATGTTGTGCGCAACATTTTTGTCACAAATTAAGACTGATTTAACCAATCTAAAAATGTATGATTAAAAATGCGCAATTTTGTGCAACATATTTTCCGTTTTTTTTTTTAAATATCTTAAAATTATTACAAACAATTGTTCTTTTTCGTCTACGAAAAACCTACAGTGATTTTTTTTTACTTCAAAATACATGGATGTTCACTTTGTGGGCAGCAACAACTGTTTCAGTGCGTGTGTCCTTGTTGTTCTGTTAATTTTTCTTAGGTTCTTGTAGAGCATTACAAAATTAGAAGAGATATCAGCTATTGAGGAGACAGAGACAGAGACAGATAGACAGAGACAGAAGGATAGACAGATAGATAGATAGATGGATAGAGAGATAGATAGACAGATGAATAGATAGATGGATGGATAGATAGATAGATAGATGGATAGATAGATGGATAGATGGATACATAGATGGATAGATAGATAGATGGATGGATAGATGGATATATATATATATATATATATATATATATATATATATATATATAAGGAAAAGTTGACCTACCGGTGAATTTGGTCACAATGGTTAGTAAGTGTAGAATTCAAAGGGGTAAGTCAGCGATATAACAAATACAAAGTGCTCAATACTAAGTAGAGCAAATTTATTAAAGAAATGGGTACAAGAAATAACCTTAACCTTAAAATGCATTGACCACAACGTGAGATCGACTGCTATTAATCGGTGTCTCGATTAATTCAGTGGATTTAACCCTGAAGATCCTTATGGTGAAACTCGAATAGGTTATTTGTTGTACCCATTTTATAATATATATATATATATATATATATATGTGTGGAGAGAGAGAGAGAGAGAGAGAGAGAGAGAGAGAGAGAGAGAGAGAGAGAGAGAGAGAGAGAGGCAGTCAAAACGAGGCTTGGTCTTTTTGTTCATAAAGTGAGCAAGAAGCTTGCAGAATTTTTAACTCTTGGAGCTTTTTATGTTGATCGTTTTTATTTTATTTTATTTTATTTTAATTTATTTATTTATTTTATTTATTTATTTATTTATTTTTTGACAAAGTTCCCGCCGTTCGCCCATTGGCCTTTTTCTGAAAGAGTTTCGAGTTTTCGGACGAGACAAACGCAGACACCGTTTTTTTTTTTTTTTTTTTTTTTTCCTTCTTATTTCTTTTTTTTTTTTTTCCATTTGTATTTGATTGCGGTTAATACACTCAATTCACGTCACCTGTTGACTTGTGTTCGGTGAATCACTTCCACAAAATTTATCTTAATTCGTTTTGGCGCTCTTATTTTATTGGATTTTCATTACTCACTTTTTCTTTCTTACTTTTCACCTTCTCTCTCCTTTTCTTTTTTTTTTTGGGGGGGGGGGGAGTAACTCGGGTGATGCAATGCTTAACAAGCTAGACTTGCAAACCATTGCTAGTGAGTTCGAGTCTTCTGGGTGCTCCATAAATCCGACCTTGTACCACAACCAAACAAAGCTAAGTAAATATTAATGACCGACTTGGGCACCTCAGGTGGTGTAATGGTTAACAAGCTATACCAGCAAACCATTACTATTGAGAGCATCTAGCTAGGTGACCCATACATCCAGTCTTGTGCCACAACTTAACAAAACTAAGTAAATAATAATAACCGACTTGGGTATCTCGGTGGTGTAATGGTTAACAAGCTAGACTTACAAACTATTGCTAGTGAGTTCGAGTCTCACTGGGTGCTCCATAAATCCGACCTTGTGCCACAACTGAGCAAAGCTTATTAAATAACATAACTGACTTGGTTACCTCAGGTGTTGTAATGGTTGGTAAACTAGACCAACAAACCTTTACTTATGAGTTCGAGTTTCACAAAGTGACCCATACATCCGGCCTTGTGCCACAACTAAGCAAAGCTAATTTTATAATAATAACTGAGTTGGAAATCTAAGATGGTGTAATGGTTAACAAGCTAGACTAGAAAACCTTTGCTAATTAGTTCAAGTATCATTGTTGTTCCTCCATACAGTCGGTCTTGTACCAAGCTTATTTGATAATCTGAACATTAGCTACATAAATAAGAGTAACCTCCCCTTGTTTCTTTCACTTTGAGGAAGCCGTCTGTTTTGGCCGGCCATTTTCATTTCACCGTAATCAATACAATTGTATGTTTTAACACGAAAATATCAGAAAATGTGTTCTTAATAACAATTAAGTTAATTTCAAATAATGCACAAGCACAATTAAGAACACATTTTATGATATTTTCATGTTAAAACATGCAGTTGTATTGATTCGAACAAATTCGTATTTTCAGTGTAGATTTACGGTGAAATGAAAATAGTGAAAGAAACAAGGGGAGGTTACTCTCATTTATGTAGCTAATTCTCAGAACACCGCTTATTTTAAACTGTATTTCAAAGATATTGAAGCTTCTGACAGAAGTCAAGAAGTAGATGAAAGATATCTGAATATTCCGCCAAGAAGTATTTTAAGGATAGTGATTTTCCCCTTAAATTAAGTTAACAATTTGACGTCTGTTATATATATATATATATATATATATATATATATATATATATATATATATATATTGAATAAATGAATAAATATATTGAATAAATGAAGGAAAAAAATTGAATTTGATTCATTTATTCAATATATTGCTCTGTTCGTCCACTTACAATATATATATATATATATATATATATATATATATATATATATATATATATATAGAGAGAGAGAGAGAGAGAGAGAGAGATACAAGGTGTGTAAAAAAAAGTATCGATATTTTCTGTACTTTTTGACACATCTTGTAGTCTGGAAAAAAAATAACGTTCCATTCATTCTTCATTTCTATCTTGGTAAATACAGCTTTAAAGTTAGTACTCTTTTGACACATCTTGTATTCTGAAAAAAAAAATTAATGAATGGAACGTTATTATCTTTTTTTTTAGAATACAAGGTATGTCAAAAAGTACAAAAAATCTCTTTTTTTGACACACCTTGTATATATATCCATTAATTAAATGCTATATATGATGTTCTTAGAAAGTCCATGTATTTTTTATTAATATATATGATGGAAGTTGGGAAATGTTTTGGGGTGTATTGGAAGCATGGAAAATATAAGATAAGGAATAATAACCAAAATTCAAATTGATGAATATTGTGTTGATTTTAATCTTGTTTATTAATCCAGATATTTCAGGTAGACCTCGACCTTTTCTCAAAGGATTTCATATTTAATTAATATCTGATATGGGATTAACAACTATAATACAATATAACGTTGTATAACTAAAGAAATAATAAAATCCTGGTATCTTTGGTTTAGAAGAAAATTATCTTTTTGTAAAAAGAATTTTAGCTGTGTACTTATTTATGACGGATACTATATATATATATATATATATATATATATATATATATATATATATATATATAATAATAGGTGTGTCAAAAAAGTATCGAGATTTTTTGTAATATTTGACACACATTGTATTCTGAAAAAATAATGTTCCATTCATTGTTGATTTCTATCTTTGTAAATACAGCTTCAATCTCGATACTTTTTTGACACACCTTGTATTTTGAAAAAAATAATGTTCCATTCATTGTTCATTTTATCTTAGTAAATACAGCTTCAATCTCGATACTTTTTTGACACACCTTGTATTTTGAAAAAAATAATGTTCCATTTTTTGTTTATTTCTATCTTGGTAAATACAGCTTCAATCTCGATACTTTTTTTGTCACACCTTGTATTTTGAAAAAATTAATGTTCCATTTTTTGTTCATTTCTATCTTGGTAAATACAGCTTCAATCTCGATACTTTTATGACACACCTTGTATATATATATATATATATATATATATATATATATATATAATGTGTGTGTGTGTGTGTGTGTGTGTTCGATTTGATCTATGAGAGTTTAGGATATGTGGGCTTTATTTGACGACCGGAAATGCCTCTCCCCAAGCGGAAATAGTTTCATGTCATAGGTCAGCAAGATGTAAAGCTGAATAGAAACAAAAGGGTAAACAAACGATGGAAATACAAATGAAATGTTTGAGTCACAGACATTATGTCACGGAAAGGGTTATTACTTGCGGTTGTTGGTTGGTGATGGGGTGGTGGGGTGGACATGGGAGAGGCTGGGTCGGGATGGTTACCTTAAATATCGGATGTACTTCTAATAATTAGTTGGGTTGGTGTTGATAGTTCTCCTTTGTTGTTTCTGACCATGTCTCCCTTGAATAGGCACAAAAATAACAACATTGAATTAACGATAATAAGAGGGTTCTTTTGCAGCAGCAGCAGCAGAGAAGAGAAAGAAGAAGAAGAAGAAGAAGAAGAAGAAGGAAAGAAAGGAAAGGAAAGAAGGAGGAAAATGGAGGGAAAGAGGGGAGAAAAGGAGAAAAGAATGGAAGGGAAAGGGAAAAGAGAGGAGAAAAAAAAAAGTAAATGATGGGAGGAGGGAGAATAATAGGCACAATGACAACATTGAATTAACAATAATAAGAGGGGTTTTTAAAAGAAGAGAAGAAGAAGAAGAAGAAGAAGACAGAATGGTAAAGGATAAGGGAAAAAGAAGGAAAAGGGTGAAGGGAGAAGGGAAGATAAGAAGAAGAAGAAGAGAAGAGAAGAAGAAGAAGAAGAAAGAAGAAGAAGAAGAAGAAGAAGAAAGAGGGAAGATAAGGAAAAAGAGGAAAAGGGTGAGAGGAGAAGGAAAGATAAGAGAAGAGAAGAAGAAAGAAGAAGAAGAAGAAAAGAAGAAGAAGAAGAAGAAGAAAGAGATGGTAAAGGATAAGGAAAAAAGAGGAAAAGGTGAGAGGAAGGAAGATAAGAAAGAAAGAAAGAAAGAAGAAGAAGAAGAAGAAGAAAAAAGAAGAAGAGAAGAAGAAGAAGAAGAAAAGAAAGAGATGGTAAAGGATAAGGGAAAAAAGAAGGAAAAGGGTGAGAGGAGAAGGAAGATAAGAAAGAAGACAAGAAGAAAGAAAGAAGAAGAAGAAGAAGAAGAAGAAGAAGAAGAAGAAGAAAGAAGAAAGAAGAAAAGAAGAGATGGTAAAGGATAAGGAAAAAAAGAAGGAAAAGGGTGAGAGGAGAAGGAAGATAAGAAAGAAGAAAAGAAGAAGAAGAAGAAGAGAAGAAGAAGAAAAGAAGAAGAAGAAGAAGAAAGAGATGGTAAAGGATAAGGGAAAAAAGAAGGAAAAGGGTGAGAGGAGAAGGAAGGATAAGAAAGAAGAAGAAGAAGAAGAAGAAGAAGAAGAAGAAGAAGAAGAAAGAGATGGTAAAGGATAAGGGAAAAAAGAAGGAAAAGGGTGAGAGGAAGGGAAGATAAGAAAGAAAGACAAGAAGAAGAGAAGAAGAAGAAGAAGAAGAAGAAGAAGAAGAAAGAGATGGTAAAGATAAGGGAAAAAAGAAGGAAAAGGGGTGAGAGGAGAAGGAAATAAGAAAGAAAGAAAGAAAAGAAGAAAGAGAAGAAGAAGAAGAAGAAGAAGAAGAAGAAGAAGAAGAAGAAGAAGAAGAAGAAGAAAGATAAAGGATAGGAAAAAAGAAGGAAAAGGTGAGAGGAGAAGGAAGATAAGAAAGAAGAAAGAAAGAAAGAAAGAAGAAGAAGAAGAAGAAGAAGAAGAAGAAGAAGAAGAGAAGAAGAAGAAGAAGAAGGAAGAAGAGATGGTAAAGGATAAGGGAAAAAGAAGGAAAGGTGAGAGGAGAAGAAGATAAGAAAGAGAGAAGAAAGAAAGAAAGAAAGAAGAAGAAGAAGAAAGAAGAAGAAGAAGAAGAAAGAAGAAGAGAAGGAGAAGAAGAAGAAGAAGAAGAAGAAGAAGAAGAAGAAGAAAGAGATGGTAAAGCATAAGAGAAAAAAGAAGGAAAAAAGGTGAGAGGAGAAGGAAGAAAGAAAGAAAGAAAGAAAGAAAGAAAGAAAGAAGAAGAAGAAGAAGAAGAAGAAGAAGAAGAAGAAGGTAAAGGAGACCGAGGAAAGAAACGAAGGAAATGTAGAAGAGGAGAGAAACTGGACGCATATAAGCGTCAATTATGTTTTTGTAAACACATAAAAATGGGCGTATTCTTAATAAAACATTAAATACAACGTGGAGGTGTGGTGACCTTTCAGGTTACAACGTGAAAAATAGAATCGGCGAACCGAGTTCAATATATGCCTGGAGCATTTTGCTTTAAATCCCTTGGAAAAAGTGTGATTCCATTATAGACAAATAGCAGGTCAGAATGTGCCCTTTTGCCTTGTAAAAGCCAATTCATCTGAAGCGCTGATTGGTAGGCGCTAGGTCACGAATCGTTATTGGCTTTTGGCGCTGTGTAACCCATTTTTAGTTTCAAATTATTTGTATAAAAATATCAAAAAATTTTGGACTGTAAAAGTGTTAAGTAGGCGTAGTGGCCTATTGTCAATATCAGCCGGACAGCGAGGGAGTCTATCTCCTTTTCAATAGCGCTAGACCAAGGAGATTGTTTTTGTGTCTGGAGTGGAGCGCCACACCTGCCACCAGCTCTCCATTTTACCACACAGATATAAGCTGTGCTACTCATGCGCTGAAATTGCGAGGGCCACTATAGAACCCGGAACCTTTTGTTTTCGAGGCAAATGCTCTCATACATTTACGAGGATTTAGTATTTTTACATAGACATTTCACATTACCTGTTTTAATTGGCGCAACACAATCTTCTTTTTTCCTTGACCTCTCATTGGTCTTGATCTAAGCTTTATAAATATCAATAAATGTCTATAATAATACAATTGTCTATTCAGTTAACAGAATTTTAGCTCTTATCGCAGTAAATGTCACTTACACGTGCGCGCACACACAGACACACAGATGCAGACACACACACAGAGACACAGACAGACAGACACACACACACACACACACACATATATATATATTTTGGGGTGGGGGAGGATATGTGCTTAATTGAAGTCATACCTAATTTTGAAAATTAATCAGTTAATAATTAATGAATTTAGGCGGGCATATATGTTCAAATGTAAGGCTAAACAAATCGAGAAAATGTCAATCCCTGAATGTACATTTCGACCTATTAGGTCTCATCAGCAAGGTTATAGACATGGGAGACTGCTCCGTGTGTGACTCGAAACCTCGACTGCCAAGCTGACAGGCGGGACTCTAACCGTTACACTAGCTGGCCATTTCCAGATTCTTCGTTTGTTTTGAACCTATTTATATTCCACTTTTTATTGACTTGCTACACGACAGTATGAGAGTAAGTAAACAAACAATGTGTTTATTTGATATGGCTTTTATTTTGTCGGCTAAAAGCCATATCAAATAAACACACTGTTTGTTTACTTACTCTCATATATAAATATATATATATGGAAAATATTTAAAAAACACGAAGTATTCCAAAGAATGAATATCTATTCTTGATGAATATATTTATTCTTTGGAACACTTCGTATTTTTCTATATTTTCCCACATACTGTCGGATTGATTTCCCTTTTTACCCCTGTATATTATATATAGTTTTGAAATAGAACGGTACTAACGGCAATTGAATGTTAAGACTTTTCAAATTTTTCTTTCCATATTTAAAAATAAAAAAATTTGACAGATACATCACATATTGACGTGTCCTGATAATGGTCTAATATAAAAAAAGAAAACGAAACGTTTAACGCTGGCAAATACTTCAACTTTAATAAAATGATACCCGAATACCTTATTTTTTCGTATTTTATATATTTACGTACCGTTAAATTTATCTCCATTTTCATATATATATATATATATATAATATATATATATATATAATATATATATATATAAAATAAAAATGGAGGTCCACAAAATGGATTATGTTTTTATTTTTATTTTTTACTATTATTAATAATAATAATGTTAATAATAATAAAACATTACAAATATAATTTAAAAATGATAATACAAAATAATAAAAATTAAAAAAACAAAAACAATCCATTTTCCGGACCTTCATTTTTATAAAATATTTAATTTTCTCCGTTGGACCCACAACACACACACACACACACACACACACACACACACACACATATATATATATATATATATATATATATATATATATATAGTATAGACGCGTTGTCTGGAAGGAAAGTGGCTAACATGCTGCTTGGAAACCAATGGTAACAGGGGAGCATCTCGATATGGGGCCGACATCGATGCCCCTGCGAAAGTCAGTTTCAACTATAAGGACCAATTGACAGAAGGAGGTAGGCTGGATACACATCCTCATGGAAAGCAGGCCGATGGTAGCTGTAAGAAGTTTGAGGTAAGGTGACTCGAGCCCTCCATCCTGAAGCGACACATGACGGACGTCATGGAAACATTTCCTACATTGAAGTCTGACCTGTGTGGCAGGGCCTGTATGTCGAGGGTTTCATATGTGTGACAGGGTACATAAAAACAAGCTGGATCCGTGGGCCATTTGCGTGCTCACAACTGCTCACAACTGAATTACTTGTAGAAATGGCCTTATTCTGTGAAGAAGTGGCAATGACCATATATATATATATATATATATATATATATAGTGTGAAAATTTAAAACTTCACTGATTGACACTTCACAAATCAAAATGATTGATTCATCATTTTTAAAGTTTCTGTACATCCCCACCCAACTCCCCCAAATAGTAATTTCTTTTTTTAGCCGAGCCAAGTACTTTTCAGTATCCCTTATATATATATATATATATATGAAAGTAAGTAAACAAACAATGTGTTTATTTATGATATGGCTTTTAGCCGACAATTTTTGGAGGATATGTGCTTAATTGAAGTCATACCTAATTTTGAAAATTAATTAGTTAATAATTACTGAATTTAGGCGGGCATATATGTTCAAATGTACATACAGAGATTGACATTTTCTCGATTTGTTTAGCCTTACATTTGAACATATATGCCCGCCTAAATTCATTAATTATTAACTAATTAATTTTCAAAATTAGGTATGGCTTCAATTAAGCACATATCCTACAAAAATATATATATATACATAAACAAAGCAAAACAAAAAAAGCAATGCATACACAAAGGAAGATAGTCATACACTCCCCTCTCCATTAGTAAACTCCTCCTCCTCCTCCTCCTCCGCCTCCTCTCATAATCTCATTTCCCTCCTCTAACATAATTTTACTTCTCAATATGTCAAATAAAGATTGGCTGTATCTAGATGACCACTTAAGCAACAGCAGGTACAATAAGCAAACTTGAGTCTTCGTTTATCAAAAATTACTTGATTCAGCATTAAACGATCCGAAAAGGGTTGATATGCCGTAAAACAACCAAACAAGCCATTCACGCTGTATCTATTATTTGAGAGGTAGTGTAGTTGATTTAAATCAGTGGTTCTCAACCGGGGTCCATATGGACCCCCCGGGACCATATAACATTTTTGGGAGCCAGACAAGTAAAATGTATTTAACTATGAAATACAATGGGATTTTAAAACAACGAATGGCTAGGGGGGGGGGTCCACCAGATTAAAATTGGATTAAAAGGGGGTCAATAGGTAAAAAAAATAATGTCGAGAACCATTGATTTAAATAGATTTAAAGAGTTGTTTCAAAGTAGAAACCGTCAAATATGTTTGATTGACGGGTGATGACACCGACATCAATTTGAGAACAGTGCTGTGATTGGATAATTTCAGTCAGGTGACCGAGAGATTCTAGAAGTTAGACGTTAGATTGTAACTTTAAACCGCAGAAGAGCGCGAACCTAATTTCCATCTATGGTCTAAGAAGGATAATTCCCTATTTTCGAAAGAAATCTGTAATATGTAGTAAAGTCGGTGGAGTGGCCTATTGTCTCACTGGGTGCTCCATAAATCCGACCTTGTCCCACAAACTATCCAAGTAAGACAACAAGACATGCTGGGCACTGCTGGAGAAACAAGGACGAACTTAGAAGTGACATTCTCCTGTGGAAAACTGCACATGCAGACACCAGTGTAAGCCGTCCAGCAAAAACATACATCGATCAGCTCTGAGCGGATTCTGGATGCTGCACAGAGGACCTACAGGGCACGACCCAATGATGATGATGATGATGATTGGTTTGTTTGATTTGTTTTTTTTACGGCATATCAATCTCAGCTGGTACTTTAATGCCAACAAAATTTTGAAATAAATTCATTCTTAATGGATACTCAATTTTCTTTTTTAAAGGCACATTTTTTTCATTTAACCCATTGATAGGACACTAACAGGTACTACCACTCCGCGTCAGTGTGGACCAGGGAGCAATGGTGAAGGGGTGTTCCACATTCCTCAGACCTCCAGAACTGGAACCCACCCCCACGTCATTCCCTGGACGTTAACACCCCCAGCCACCGCCTTCTAGCACCCATATGATAAATGTTGGGGCTTACCATAAATGAAATAGGGCTGGAGCAATCATATAGTTGCTAGGGCTTGACGTGACGAGCCGATTGATCAGAGGGGGGTCTCCATGATCGCCCGTCTAATCCAAGTAAGAGCCAAAATGGAGTGTTGCATGTCATGGACTACTCAGCACCTGGGTCCTATCCTTAAGCATCACGGGTCGCCATCCACGACCAAAAGATGGCCATATTGGGGGAGTCTTACAGAGGTGCAGTCGTTGTATTCCAACGCCTTAGCCGACAGGGCGGGATGATGATGATGAGGATGATGATGGAATTTATGAGCGAAATAAAACAATTCCTTTTTTTATTCATGAAACTCTCTCTTGGTTTCAATTAATTGCTAACGTATTTTTGAATCGATTATCATGTCTAAATGCCGTTCTTACTTGAAAACAATATTTCAGCCAATGGCCGAGCAGAACGTCATGTTAGTTTGTCCATCCAAAACGAGGCTCACGCTTCGCCTCCTCACTTACTGTTCTCTTCTCCCACTGCTTTAATTCAAGTGGACATTCTATATAGGGCCAAACATTTTGATTGGATCATCCACTTTATACATAGGATAGGGTGGAGTGGTCGGTTGGCAAGGGTTGGGGGGCGGGGCGGTGGGCATTTAGGGCGACTGCACTTAATCGTCGCGCCTATCGGCATGTGGAACTGAGGAGTAGTAGGGGTAAAAAGAGTTCAGGGAGTGGGAGGTAGGGACGAATTTGTGAGGTTGTCACCCGGTGCAACAGGTGCTCCTGGGTACGTCGTATCACGCATTAGACTCATAGACTTATTCACCCATGAATATACATACGCCATTGTCACACATACACACGCACGCACACGCACACGCATACACACACACACGTATACGCACAAACACATGCATATTTCGAGACGCATATATTAGACATATAAATACTAACACATACTAATACCCACACGCGCATACACAAGAATATATGCTTATTTACACATACACGCAAATTTTTCTTGCACACACACACACACACACACACACACACACACACACACACAATTCTCTCTCTCTCTCTCTCTCTCTCTCTCTATATATATATATATATATATATATATATATATATATATACGCATTTCAATACTCTTTGTCTTGTGTACACCAACATGTACACACATGCTCTCACTTTGTCTCATATACACGCACGCTGATACGTAAGTCTATATTATCTCTCTCATCCATACGTATCTGACATACACTTATACTTTTTATCCTACACATACACATACGCACATTTGTATACATTTTATTTATCAGATAAATTATTTATCACATTTTTTTAAATTTTTTTTTAGAGTGGTTGATAACAAACCCATCTTGCAGATTGCAAATTCGAGCTTCATAACCTGCTCCGTTGTTTGCCAATATATTTAATTCATATAGATTCATAGATTAAATCGAACTTAACGGACCTAAATTCCACCATCGTATGTCACCCCGCCGAAAGAAAAAAAAAAGTCAAAAATCAGGGAATTAACCGAATTTAATGAAATTTTCAGTGTTGATATATTAATGAATAAAAAGATATAATGCACCAGTTATTTTATTTAAATTTTTTTTACATTTTCTCAGGTCAGTTAACTTTGAACCACGTATCTTTGAGGCGTAACGCAGATTCTCAAAGATACGTGGTTCAAAGTTAACTGACCTGAAAAAATGTAAAAGTTTTTAAATAAAATAATTGGTGCATTATATTTTATTCATTAATATATCAACACGGAAAATTTCATTTAATTCGGTTAATTCCCTGATTTTTGGTGTTTTTTTTTCTTTCGGCGGGGTGACATGCGATGGTGGAATTTAGGTCCGTTAAGTTCGATTTAACCCACTCTCAATAAGTACGTTACAATAAATTAATCAAGGGGAGTCCCCATGGCGTAATTAGTAACCATGCTGGACTGTGACATTGTCATAAGCAAGTGAACTCCAGTCTCACAATTACATTCACTTTTGAACTAATACTCCTGGGAAAGGTACGAGTCTCCACATCCCCTCAGCTATGGGTTAGATAGTACCACTAATGTCCTTATACAAGGATGGAATTGGTATTAAATAACCCACAATGGTTGATATGCCATTAAACAAAGAAACCGAATGGCTATGTAAACTGGTTTATTGTTAATCAATATTTTTATTATTAACTCGTTAATCTGAGTTTGATAATTTTGACAACATTCTGTGGCTTGGTTAAAATTTCCCGTGATTTTTTTCATTCTGTTGCACATTGTGTAATGGTTATCGTCGGAGGAAATGAATACGGTGAGACGAGTTTAAATCCTGGACGAGACTATTTGCATTTCACATAGCGCTAATAACCCTGGGAAAGGTACGAATCCAACTATTCTCCCTTACCTATGCATAAATAATAGAGCAGACTGGGCTCTTTAACCTTGGTATGGCAACCGGTCTAGGAGAAGGAAAACTCTGAATTCAAACCAAATGGGCTCTCTTCTCGTTAGTCAAAACTGGTCGGTTGGCAGCCTTCCGTCTACGAGAGACGATGGAGTAGTGTCAAAGTTTTTTCTTTCCTCTGAACTACATTGCCTGGGCGGGTTCGCATGGAGGATAAGCTGTTGCCCATGCAGCAAATCCCCTCTCTCCATACTGCCACTGTGATCCAAAGGAAAGTAAGGTACCAATGCGGTTTTGGCAATGGTAGTGTCGCAGGAGTTGATGGGTAGCACGGGATTTCAGCATCACACCACCTTAGGGGCTCCGGCTCCTGATTTGTTTTCGGGGTTTACTCCCCTAGCCTTCCGTTGAAAGGCAGCAGAGGTTTTGTGTCGGACTTTTCCTTGACTTTGATGGGTTGCCAACCAAGGCTAAAGAGCCCCTTTTAACCCATTTGGGGATTCATGTGAGTAGCAGGTATCGCAATCTTACAACTATTGGTGTTCCTTAGGAAAGAAGTGAGATTAGGATACGGTATATTTTGCATTTGTGTATCAGATAAGCAACAGTATCTTCAGGTCAGTTTTTTTTTTTTGGGGGGGGCAATGGATAAGTCCACTAGAGAGTTAAGATGGTTCTAATGTTCGCTGTGTTTATACACATATATGCACATGTATACGTGAAACACGCTCATTCATGTACACGTGTGGTTATACCAGCGTCGTTGAATTCTCTAAGTTACGACTTAGTATAAGTCCACATGCCATTTAATATTGAAATCCGGCTTGGAAATATTTTAAGGCTACAAACCTCTGTATTTATCTGTTGCTTGTCAGGGAGAAGTCAATGGAGGGGAGGAAAGAAAGTCTATTACCTCGTGGGTACATTAAAATGAAATAAAATAAACAGTTAACGAAAAGAAAAGGTAAGGATTAATAAATTGAACAAAAAATTAATAAAAATAAAATTAAAATTTTAAAAACATTTCTTAACAGAAATGTGACGTTTTTTCTCTACTTGCCAAGCTTGAAGCTTGAAGTCAGGCCTTCCAATGGTAACTTAACTGCCAATATTGAAATCCGGCTTGGAAATATTTTAAGGCTGCAAGCCTCTGTATTTATCTGTTGCTTGTCAGGGAGAAGTCAATTTGTCCTTAATTGTTTTATTTTCATAGTTTCCCTCGGACATACATGCACACAAACTGCCCTTTATATATGGTGGATGGGGTTATTTATCAACTTTCGCAGCCGAGTCTAGACTCAAGTTGTAGAACTCTCAGTTCGCAGTTCTCGTACAAGAGCAAAATATATATACCTCGTTTAATGTTCGATCCCAACTTACAGGTTTGTTTCATGTATTTTTCCTTGTTCTGTCTGAAGATGAGAGCAGTGTTGAGATCCACTCAGAGATGGTGACACAACCGTAGGAATAGAAAAGACAGAAGGCTTGTGGGCAAATTATTACTTTAATCCTGGAAGAATGCACATTTCCTATACTTTGATCCTAGGAAGGTGTGGAGAAGACCACAGAAACTATACTTTGATCCCAGAAAGAAGTATGGAGAAGCCACATTTTGAACCTAGGCAGAGGGCAGAGAAACTATACTTTGATTCAATGAAGAAGTATAAAAGAAGTGGCACTTTGAAACTAGACGAAAAGCTCAGTTATACTTTGATTCCAGGAATAAATATGAGGAAACGACACTTTGAACCCGAGCAGAGTGCATAGAAACTATACTCAGATCACAGTGTGAAGAAGTGTGAAGAAGCGATACTCTGAAAACAGGAAGAGCGCACAGAACTATACTTTCATCCTAGGAAAATGTATTGAAAAGCAACACATTGAACCTAGGCTGAGAGCACAGAGTCTATACTTTGATCCCAGGAAAAAGTGTGGAGAAACGATACTTTGATCCTAGGGAGTGTGCACAGAAACTATACTTTAATCCGAGGAAGAAGCGTGGAGAAGCGATACTTTGATCCTAGACAGAATACACAGAAAATATAATTTGATCCGAGAAAGGAATGTGAAGAAGCCACACTTTGAACCTAGGCAGAACGCACAGAAACTATACATTGATCACATGAAAAAGTGGGGAGAATCGATATCCTTGGTAGAGTGCACAGAAACTATACTTTGGTCCCAGGAAGAAGTGTGGAGGAACGACACTTTGATCTTAGGCAAAAGTACCATTTTACACGTAAATATTCCGGGTATTTTCAACGGGTACTATGCTAATCTACTTATCTGCCCTACTCGGGGGTCCAGTGTGCTTCAGCCACTGGACCGGTAAAGTAAAATAGCGTCGATCTCAGGGGGCTATCCCCCCAAACAATACCTGCCCCCTTGATTAAAGGGCAGGGCTGGGTTTATTGCCCAGCGCCTGAGGGGGAATGCCGACGGGATCGACGTAATTTTTGTTCGCCCACATAAAAATGAGACCCTATGTCCAGCCCACATAAGTGGGATGAGCGGCAAATACCCTAATCTATAAATATATAAAGGAAAGTTGATGTATAGGTATATATGTGTGTATGTCCGGAGGAAACTACTAAAATAAAACAATTAATGTCAAAGTAAATATACATACACATTCACTATCACGAGAGCTTGCTTTTTGCGCAAAAATAATGAAGATTTTTATTATTTTCCTGAAGATATTTAAAAATTAGGATTTTAATAGTAAGAGAAGGGAAAGTCATTGGTTTCATTCATGATTAAAAAATAAATCAATCATGGAAGACCAAAACAATCAATGGAGCTGCGTGATAACTTTTTATTATCCCCCCTCTAACCAGGCAACGCCGGGTAGCCGCTTCTAGTATATGATATGTCTCGTATATAGTTTTTGAAGATAACAGAATAACAAATTATGCTAATAAAAACGCCATGTTTTATAACATAAATTGCCTTTCAAGAAACTGAAATGTTTTTAAAATCGTCATCTGCTATCATACTATTACTTACCACACATGTAGCGATTTGGGCGTTGTTCCGATGAAGCTGGGGGTCTATCCTGATAACAGTGCCAACACTCAACAGCTGCTGGGATATTGTGTATCGCAGTAAACAATAATATCAGGTTGATGTGGATTATAATGTTCAATGTGAAAATATTGAGACAGTTTTGATTATTTTTCCAAGATCTATCACTGCTACTATGATAGTATATATGATATAATCTCGCCTCTGCCAATATCTTACACATGAATATATTGAAAGATAGTTATAAAGAAAGTTACTAAGCTAAGCTCGTTTATTACAGGGCCAGAAATATGGGGCTTCTAATAAAAGGGGTTAGTTGTGTAACGGTTATCGTCGCAAGAAATGGACTCGATTGTCCGAGTTCAATTCTTGAACGAGGCTGTTTGCATTTCGCATAGCCCTAATATTTACAAAAGGTATGAATCCAACTATTCTCCCTCCAGTTATCTTATATACCCTACCAATGAACATTAATGGTATACCCAATTTGTCGAAAAATCCGTGTTTTTTTTCAATACAATTTTGATCCCTCCGTTTGAAAAGAAAATTACAAAAATCAGGGAATTATCCAATTTTAATGAAATTTTCAGTGTTGATTTATCAATGAATGAATTTTATAATGCATTAGTTATTTGATTTCAAAACTTTCTGATTTTTTTCAGGTCACTTAACTTTGACCCTCCCCCCTTGTTTTGGGGGTGCAAAAATATCGGTGTGATTGATATTATTTTCTGCATGAATAAAAAGACAAAAGACCGAAGGTATGAATAGAGGAAAACATTTTTTAAGAATCTGCTCGGGTAGTAAATAAGTACCGAAAATCAGAAAATAAATGAAAATAGATTTTTTTACTCATTTCGATAATTATTTAATTGGCTATTATTTTATATAAGAAAAAATATACATCAATATTTGTTCTGTTTAAGGGGGGGGGGTAAATTTCCAATACAGTTTTCGACCAAAAAAATATGGTTGATTGATACTAAAGTAAAGTAGTTATTTAAAAAAATATTTTTTAGAATCTAATAATATGACATTTTAAACTTAAAATCATGCTGTTCATATTTTAAAACGAATTTTATATATTATTATTATAAAATTCATTAATTGATAAATCAATACTGAAAATTTCATTAAAATCGGATAATTCCCTGATTTTTGTAAAAAAATTTTTCAATCGCGAATGTTACAATTTATTTTGTAAACACGGATTTTAAGCAGCGTCTAGCGGCAATCTTGATCGAAATTGACCGAAAAATCCTTTTAAATGTATTTAAAATAAATTACATGTGTAATGTTATTTTTCTTTTTTTAAATTTAAAACATTTTTTTTTTTTTTTTACTGATGCTCATTATGTTACTACTTTTCGACTTAGACAAAGATTTGACCTTAAATAATCGATTTAATTGATTTTAATTCGTTTTTTAAATGAATAGCAGCCGAATTTTTGGGTATACCTAGTATATACCAATCCTCATGAATACGAAAGTATTATGCTGACTGAGTAGTCTGATACCATTAGCTGTGGTTAACCTTTCTTCACGCCGCTGTCAAGTATTATATTTTGTTATTGTTATAAAGATACTATTTCATTTACAACCTCCGTATGAATAGCACAGGCATCTGTACGATAAAGCGAGGAGTTGGTGGTAGGTGTGGCATCAGGCGCCAAAACAATCTCCTTGGTCTAGCTCTAGTGAAAAGGGGATAGACACCCTCGCTGTCTGGCTGACACTGACTTTAGGCTACCCCGACGATTTTCTTTTTTTTTAGAGGAGTGCTCAATATCAGTGATAGAGGTATTACACACACACACACACACACACACACACACACACACATATATATATATATATATATATATATATATATATATATTATGGGAATGATTCTTTGACCCCGCGTTTCTGTTGTGTCCATAAAATCGATACAATCAGACAAGGTTATAGTCGGGTGGAAGAACCAGTCAACATGTTCGTAGAAGATTTTATTGTAGAGGGACACAATAAGACAGAGAAGGAATAGTGAGGTACACTACTAATCCTCGAAGCCAGCCCAGCATAATGCTGTGCTCACTATATATATATATTCAGACCACATGGATGAAAGAGAGTGTGGAATATTCCATTACAACAGTTTCATACCTTCCTTTTCGGCATTTATCAAGCAGAGTCTGAAAATTTGACCTACTTGTATAACTTCACTACATTTGGATCAAAGCGTTATCTATTAATAATGGAGATTCGCTTCCGGTTTTTGTCTGTAACAAAAATTACGTCACTGCCTACGTCACATTACCCAAAATCGAACACATAATATCGAATATAGAATAAATACACTCAAAATTTGAACATGCAACATTAGACAGTCCTCATTGTTTTTAAAACAAGTTTTAATAAATACATGACTGGTATTATATATCTATATATAGTTTGTTTTATTTTAATACATATTTAAAGTTTACATTGCAAATTGTTTTATTTTTTAATCCTTTAATGAATCTGATGATTTTACTTACTTAGGGTACAAACTCGCTGACATTGAATTTTTTACTCCCACCCCTCAGGCAATATGTTTCAAAAATCTATTTTTACATCGCCCGGAGGTCGTTTTTTATTTTGTACTAGTATTAATAATACAGGTTACATATCCCATGAGACTAATCTTCTTTAAGTGATAGTGTTATGATAGCCACACCTTCTTTAGAATCCTATTTTTCTTTGACGTTATTTCTTATAGTAACTAGCAAATATATGCACCATCTGGGTGCAAGTATTTAAGTTTTTAATGTAATAAAATATTGTATTAAATTAGAAAGGCTAATGAAACTAAATAAGAATGCAGATAAAATGACTTGAAACAGAGGGAAGTATAATCGAAAAATAGATCAACTGAAACTTACTCTTCCATCACTCTCGTCTTTCATTGTTATTTTTTCTAATTTAAGTATTTAGTTAAAAGAGGAAGTAAAGAATAAAATGACAATTATTTTTATCTTATTAATGGATTTCATTTAAGATTCATTGAAGAGATTTTTGCTTATATTCATTAAGATAAAACCAAACAGTTAGAAATCAATAATACTAAGTACATATTTATTAAAATCACATTTTTAATATCAATATGCAAATTAGCCTTTCCTTTCACACTGTAAACCGCTATTTTGTTGTATATATAAATATAATTGCATGTTGTTAGTATGTAGATCAAGGCAACAGTATTAATAATGTGAAACAATTTTATTCATAATTGGGTTTAAAATAAAAATACAATCATGGAGAATGTGATATCAATAACTAAGGGAATTGTGACATAAGTAGTAATATAGGTTACAGACAGAAAAACACACAATCTCCATTATAATAAGATTTCTCACTGAAAGTCAATGAATGTTCCTTTTCATTGATATGGTGATCAATTTTCTTTGTCATTCAGATGACTACCAGTTTTGTTATAGATCTTCATAGAACTTTAAACAGCCTTTTGTGAGAAGGTGTATATCATAAAGGCCTACATAATAGCAGCGCAAGTAATCCGACAGAAAGCAAGGGCAGGTAATCCATACAACGACAATGCTTAACTTGCAGGCCTTCTAAAAAAGCTCCAAAATAGCAATCTTTTGTTGGTTGGTTGGTTGGTTGGTTGGTTTTAACGGCATATTATCCCGTCTAGGGTTATGTCATGCCTAGCGGTTAGGAAGTAATATATGTTGTGTATCTATATTTACACTTTTGTACTAATTGGTTTTAACAATGTCTTAGCATCATTGGGGATCATGTTGTATGGTATTGATTAGGTTTATGTCTATATTCTATGGTATAATTTTATTTCCTTCAAAAAGGACAGAATGTCCTCCATGTTGACATTTTCAAACAGATCTTTCATATTGTTTGCATTAAAATAACGGTTTCTGATGTGAGAAAAAAACCTGCATTCTATGAATAAGTGTTTAATAGTTAAAGGTGTTTGACATGTTTCACACTGTGGTTGTTGTTCTTGTTTGAGTATATAGGAGTGTGTTAGTCTTGTGTGACCAATGCGTAATCGGGATACAATGACCTGTTGCTTTCTGGACTTCCGTAAGGCTGGTCTTCAGTTTCCTAGCAGTGTTAAAAAAGAAAAAAAAATGTGCTTATTTATTTTCAAATTTTGTCATTGTCAAATTCAAAACTTAAATGTCTACTGTTGTACATGTCAATGCAGAACATTGGTGTTAAACATGGTATAATGAAAGCAAAGCACGTAATCAGGTCATGTGTGAAATTTCATAATTTAACAAGGGGAAAAAAAAGATTGTATGATGAAATTGCTAGGGAATTGTGCTCAGATCAAAATCAGAATGGTCTTCAGGGTACTGCAGTTTTGTTTTCCATCAGCGTACTTGCAAACTATGGAAGATATTGTGTACAAAGAGGACCCTAAAAAAATAATCAAAATGTTTTTTATATTTAAAATTCTTTGTGATGTGTATGTTTCATTAATATTTTGCATCAATAGAATCTTGCTAAAATGTATATCAGAATTACTTCATTAAAACATTTTGACACTTATTTTCTCCAAGCAATAGGGTAGAGCGATTTTGGAATTGTAACGTTTCCCATGTGGCAAAAATCGTAAATTAACATAAAAAATTACCACAAAAAATATTTTTCTTCAAAACTTTTTGCCTTCATTTGAGGAAATACGTTTCAATCTTTTAAAATGTTATCACTGTTAAAGTTTAATTGATGAAATAATCAGAGGTGTTAGTGGTGATCGGGGCATATTTTCAATTTGAATTTTAGTTATAATATTTTATTCGTTTTGTTTAAAATGACAATCTTAAACATTGAAATTGCTAAATTTTCTAACCAATTTCTGGGCCAAATGTTGCAAAAATGAGAAATTTTGGTGCATTTTAGCCAACAATCTTTAATGCTATTTCTTCAAACAACGGTGCAAGTCAGACATCTAGTTTTTGGTATCAGTATTCACTATACCAACACAAAACTTTTGCTGTTTGAGAGAATTTGATATTTTTTTAAAGTTAAAAATCAACCTACCTAACCAAGCAATGCCGAGTACCTCTACTAGTATACAAGGTGTGTTAAAAAAGTATCGAGATTTTTTATACTTTTTGACACGCCATGTATTCTGAAAAAAAAAGACAAAAAAAAAAAAACAACGTTCCATTCATTCATTTTTTTCAGAATACAAGGTGTGTCAAAAAAGTACCAAGTTTAAAGCTGTATTTACCGAGATAGAGATGAAAAATGAATGGAAGTTTTTTTTTCAGAATACAAGGTGTGTCAAAAAGTACAAAGAATCTCGATACTTTTTTTATACACCTTGTATAACTGATGAATATTCTTTTGTTTTACGTCTGAAACCCGGAAGTTGCTTCAAGCTCCTCCCATCATGCATTGATTTAAACCTAACGGCATTATATCAATTAGTCGATCAAATCCCATTTGGTTTTACAAACTCAACTTATACATAAGTATTCTGAATCGTCACATATTGCTTTCTGGGTTAAGGATTAACCCCAGTCTGTGGCCAGTTTACTGTGCAAACATTCACCCCCTGCTTCAATTAGTAAAAAAAAAAAAAAAAAATGATACAGAATTTTTTTTTTCTCTCCTGCTGAGCGGTCTGCTCCAGCATTAGATATTTTTTTTGTAAAGTGATATCCGGGGGATGACACGGCTTTGATGTTTTAAGGTCCCCCGGGAAATGGGGGATAGAGGTGGGTCAAACAGCCGAAATCCTTAAACTGGAATTGACACATGCCAGAAGATTCTGACTCACAATAATTGAGTCAAAAGTTGTCAGTTTGAACTAATGAATAAAATGACAAATATCATCGGCATAACTATTACAAAAAAGTTCTTTGTCTTTTTTCGAGACAAATTTTTTTTTTCTCCTTGGGATGAATTAACGATAAAACAAACAAAAAAAAACAAAGGTAGTCATTGTTAGGATTGAACCCTGAAATTCTTAGACTGATGTTTATCTATTGACTAAGAATAGCTAAATCTTGGTCAATTTCTTAAGCGGAGCTTAACAGGTTTGAGTTTTCCTTCTCCTAGACAGGTTACCTAGCCATGGTTAAAGAGCCCGGTCTGCCCTACTATTTACCCATAGCTGAAGGGAGAATTGGATTCACACCTTTCCCAAGGGTATTAGTGCAAAGTGAAATGCAAACGACCTCGTCCAGGATTTGAACTCGCATCGACGACCCCATTTCCTACCACTCTAACCATTAGACCACGCACCTCCATAAATCCTGTGTAATGCTACAGCAGTGGTGGTACCCAATGAGGATTAAGGTCACTACATCAGCAAAAGTATTTGGTACTGGTTCATTAATAATGGCTTTATTTTCGGCGGGGATTAGAATACGTACACTGTATTACCCATTTCTTTTATTATTATTTACTCCTTTTGAGTTTTCACATCAGTATTAGCTGATGGTCTTTCACTGGAGTCTGAGTGACAGCAAGTCTCCTCAGGTCTCCAGGACTCTTCTGGGTATTCTGGCAGATTGCAGCAGTGCAGTGTTCTGAATGGTTTCAATTCTTCCTCTGATTTCCAAACTTTCCAAACCCTTTTCTAATCCTTTTGGGACTGTTCCAAATGCACCAACTACAATTGGTATCATTTTGACTTTCATATTCCATAACTTTTTCAATTCTCTGGCAAGATCCAGATATTTGTCCATTTTTTCATTTTCCTTTCGCTTCACCCTGTGATCTGCTGGCACTGCAAAATCCAGCAGTTGACAAGTTCTTTCTTTTTTGTTTATCAACACTAGGTCTGGTCTTCTTGCTGGGATAAGGTGATCCGTTTTTATTTCAAAGTCCCAGAGAATTTTATGCGTTTCGTTCTCAAGAACAGATTCTGGTTTATGCATATACCATTTTGTTGTGTGGTCAAAATTAAATTTTTTGCATAATTCCCAGTGGATCACCTTCCCAACCCAGTCGTGTCTAGTTTTGTATTCTCGTTGTGCTAGTTTTCTACATTCGCAGAGTATATGGTTTACAGTCTCATCTCTATTACCACAAAGTCTACATTTACTATTTTGTTATTATTTACTCCTTTTGAGTTTTCACATCAGTGTTAGCTGATGGTCTTTCACTGGAGTCTGAGTGACAGCAAGTCTCCTCAGGGCTCCAGGACTCTTCTGAGTATTCTGGCAGATTGCAGCAGTGCAGTGTTCTGAATGGTTTCAATCCTTCCTTTGATATCCAAACTTTCCAAACCCTTTTCCAATCCCTTTGGGACTGTTCCAAGTGCACCAACCACAATTGGTATCACTTTCACTTTCATATTCCATAACTTTTTCAGTTCTCTGGCAAGATCCAGATATTTGTCTCTTTTTTTCATTTTCCTTTAACTTCACCCTGTGATCTGCTGGCACTGCAAAATCCAGCAGTTGACAAGTTCTTTCTTTTTTGTTTATCAACACTACGTCTGGCCTTCTTGCTAGGATAAGGTGATCCGTTTTTATTTCAAAGTCCCAGAGAATTTTATGTGTTAAGTGTTATGTGTTTCGTTCTCAAGAACAAATTCTCCTCCTCATCACCATCACCATCCTCATCATCATCATCATCTAGTAGCGTAGGGAGTGCAGATCTCCTTTTCCTCGCTATCCGTCCCTATCGCTCATCGCTCCTGGAAGGTCCTCTGCACAGTATCCAGTATTCGTGCAGAGATGATCGATGAATTTATTTATTTATTTAAAAAAAATTTTTGCTGGCCGACCCACACTGGTTTTTCCATGTGCATTTGCCCAATGGATAACATCGCTAATGAGTTCACACTTTCTTCTCCAGCAGTTTCTTGTTCGTCTAAGCCGAATGGGTTGCGTGATAGGAGGCAAGTGGCCGTACAGTTGTTCTTTTGTGGGGGTCAGCTTCCAAGATTTGTTGAAGACAGCACTTAGCATCTGTGTACTGTTTTTTCTCTGGTCTTTTCGTTAGAGTCCAATTAGAGCAGCTGCAAAGTAGCACTTGCATGACTACAGCTCGTAAGAATTTTCGTTTTGTCTCATCAGTGATCTCTCTCTCTCTCTCTCTCTCTCTCTATATATATATATATATATATATATATATATATATATATATATATATATATATATGGTGAGTTTGGTTTTCAGTGTGTATATATTATACTAGTATATATATTATGCATATATAAATGTCTATAATATATATTATTTGGGATTTTGTGTGAAGCATGGGGTGTGAAATATATAAGAAACTCAGTTTGTGGGAATTTTAAGTTTCGTTTTATTTCATTCTAATATTTCGGAGACTTGACTCTCCTTCTTCAGAGGGAATGTAGACAGACTGTTTTTTTTTTTTTTTTTTTTTTTTTGGGGGGGGGGGGTCATCTTTATACTTGAGGTTGTGGTCATCCGGGGTATTTTGTCTGTCCGCCGGGGACTTCCTTCCTCCTGGTAGATGGATCGGCTTGTTTGAATGTGGTGTAGGGGCGACTACTCGTCTGTGCTGTGTCTGTGTCGGCGGGTGATTGATGTCTTGGCTATATATATATATATATATATATATATATATATAATATATATATATATATATGTGTGTGTGTGTGTGTGTGTGTGTCTATAAATTTGGTTGTCCGTCCATGCGTACCACGTAAAATTGTTTCGTCAAGCTAAATACAGTTTACACCTCTGAATTGTCACTTTTGAAACTGCATATCATTTATGTATAAAAACATGTCTTTTATATTTTGGCCAGCGTTTCTTGTTAAATAAGGACATCCAAATGGGACAGTCTAGACCACAGCACTATTAAAATCTGCTAGAATACTTGGAAGGGTCCTAGAGAACTGGGGATACTTGCTGTCATTCAGATTTCAGTAAAGATCGCCGGTTAGTCATGCAGTACAAAATGAAGAAATAATAATAATAATAATAATAATAATATAATAATAATTGGGTTGGGAAGGTGATCCATTGGGAATTATGCAAAAATCAAATTTTGACCATACAAAAAATGGTATATGCATAAACCTGAATCTGTTCTTGGGATGGACAAATACCTGGACCTTGCCAGAGAACTGAAAAAGCTGTGGAATATGAGGGTAAAAGTGATACCAATTGTAGTTGGTGCACTTGGAACGGTCCCAAAAAACTTGGAAAAAAGACTGGTGGATCTGGAAATTAGAGGAAGAATTGAGACCATCCAGACAACTGCATTGCTGCAATCGGCTAGAATACACAGAAGAGTCCTGGAGACCCGAGGATACTTGTTGTCACTCAGACTCCAGTAAAATACCATCAGCTGATGTGAAAAACTTAAAAGGAGTGAAAATAATAATAATTGAGAGTTTTTCACACGGGTTATAACTGGTAGCTTTTCTATGAAGTCTAAGTGATAACAAGTCCCCTTGTTATATACCCCATTATATCGGTTATATAAATGGCGAGAGAGGAGGAGGGAGAGAGGTGATGGGTGCTTACTGTTCTGCTTTGTCAGCGGCCATCTTCCTTTGGGCTGATTCTTCCTTCTTCTGTGCTGGGTCGTCTGTGCTTATTTCTTGGTTGGCAAAAGGGTTGGTAATAATTAAGCAAGACTTGGTTTGTTTTATAAGACGTCTCTATTCTTTATTAATAACCCGTAGCCCAAAATGCTTTTCAACCACGCGGTGAGAAGTTGGCATCTTAGGAGCAAAAGACACACGCGTCTGCTCCTTTCTACTAACGGCCAAAATCTATTTAACTAACTTAACTTCCGTTCTCACGTTTTCCCATTTGCGGGGGGGGGGGCATTACCTATCAATAATATAACCCCCTCCGATTTTGAATTTCAACGAATTTTAATTCCAAATTTAACTACACTTACAGGCATAATTCGTAGGCTACCCACGAATTATGTAACTGTAGAATAATCATACTAGTTCCAATTACCGTCGAATTGGTAAGACAAGGCAGCAAGCAATTAATACGAATCTGTTTTGCTGCAAATTACTACAGCAAAATGGTAGGTTATTTATTAAACCTCCTAACATCATAGAAACCAAGCAGCCAATCAGGACTCTAGGAATGGAATCACCCAAAAGTGGACTATTCTTGATTCCCATAAGTACCAGTTGTCTTGGCACTGGTTCAGTTGTGCTTAGCTTGTTGCTCAAACCAACAGTACGCTAACTCATACATCTCAGCTCTCCAGGAGACCTTTTGGGTGTAGAGCTGAAGTATTGAAAATACTAGATTTTACTTGATCCCACCGGATAATACAGGGGAGAAACTTTTCGTCAAATAAAATAATTATAGTATAAAACTTTTTTTTTATAAAGTCCAGTAGTTACTATGTTAATTTAAAAACCCGTATTCCTAAATTTACTACGAGTTAATCTTGTTTATAGTTGCTCGTTCACCATCACCCTGTCTCTTTCCCTTTAATTGCATCTTCTTGATGTCACAAATTAAGAAGAAAGAAAAGCAATAACTAAAAAAATGGAAATAAAAATAAATAAATTTAAAAAAAACACCCGCTTATTTTTACAGTGACACGCTAAACTTAAACCTTAATTACCGGGCACAACGTTTTATGAATAGTTTCGGTTAAATCGAACTTAACAGACCTAAATTCCACCATCGTATGTCACCCCGCCGAAAGAAAAAAAATCAGGGAATTAATTAAATTTTCAGTGTTGATATATTAATGAATAAAAGATATAATGCACCAGTTATTTTATTTTAAAACTTTTATATTTTTTCAGGTCAGTTAACTTTTAACAACGTATTGTTAAGAATCTGTGTTAGGCCTCAAAGATAGGTGGTTCAAAGTTAACTGACCAGAAAAAAATGTAATAGTTAAAAAAGAAAAAGAATAACTGGTGCAGTATATTTTATTCATTAATATATCAACATTGAAAAATTGATCAAATTCGGTTAATTCCCTGAATTTTGGTATATTTTTCTTTCGATGGTGGAATTTAGGTCCGTTAAGTTCGATGTAACCAAGAAAAACAAT
>CM042145.1:12381953-12406953 GCA_023376005.1 Doryteuthis pealeii | reverse complement strand
GACCCAAGCCGTAATACTCATGCGCTGAGTTGACAGCTCTGGATTCTTTTGCTAAAATCGTGTGAGTGACGAACCTCACTGGACTGTGAGATGCCGAGGTCACCTGATACCCTCCGAGTGCTACTCCTAGATTCGCCTCATAGCTTGGAGTACAACCTCAGAATTAACGGTTTTAGGTTTACCTGACATTGCCTGATCGTCGAGGTTTTTGCAAACTGAGCGAATTTCTTTTGGGGGTCGGAAGTGGGTCCTTTTTCCTGCACATGCTCGAAGGGTTCTTCCGGTGAAGGCTCGTGGGAGCTTTGTTGTTTTTATCTTTATTTTTATTTTACTTTTATTTTAATCCCCACAGGGCCAACCTGGCCTTACCTGACCGTCGAGGTTCTTGTACCCCGAGCGAATTTCTTAAACTTAAAAAAAGCAGGGCTTAGAAAAAACACTGACTGGAGAGTGGGGAATACCCTTTCTTTACCATTACTCTCAGGTCCACTCTGACCTGGAGTGGTAGTACTTGTTAGGGTCACATCTATGGGCCAAATAGAAGTGATTAAAAATCATTCGAATTTGATAGGACCGTGTGCAAAAAAAGATCTCTTAAGAAACAAGTACATCAAGAAAGTGATGAACAACACTGGACTGTGAGATGCAGAGCTCGCCTGATACTCTAAGTGCAACTCACCGGGTTTACCTCTATGACTTGGAGCACGGCCTCGGAATCCAATGTTTTAGACCTACCTGACATTGCCTGATCGTCGAGGTTCTTGCAAACCGAACGGCATTTCTTGAACCATCTGGTTACAATACTGTGATGAACTGCGTCTTCATCTTTCGCACAACAAATGTCTTTGATTGCTTCCGTGGCATTATTGTCCAATTCGAATTCGTAAAGAATAAGTTTCCGAATTAGGGTACGTTGCGCGTTCATTTGTGCAATGAACAACATGTCTGTGCACCAACTACCATGATACTATCAAATCACACATGTATGAGGATGAAGCATTTAAATTTTTGTTAGGATCAGTCCAAACGAAATATCTAGAGTTACTCCCCTTGATGAGAAGAGGATAATTGCCTATCGTGACAGGTGCATTATGGGAGCTAGAACCGGAAATGGGACTTCAGACATAACACACATGGAATGGTACCAAGATAGCTGGTCGCACACAATTTAAGCGCTTAAGTCTCTGTTTTTGGGGTAGAAGCTTTTCTCTATCCAGTGTTAAATAAAACCTTGTAAAATTCCAATAGCCTAGTCTTACTTTTCTGGTTAAATCGAACTTAACGGACCTAAATTCCACTATCGTATGCCACCCCGCCGAAAGAAAAAAAAACAAATCAGGGAATTAACCGAATTTAATGAAATTTTCAGTGTTGATATATTAATGAATAAAAGATATAATGCACCAGTTGTTTTATTTAAAAACGTTAACATTTTTTCAGGTCAGTTAACTTTGAACTACGTATCTTTGAGGCGTAACACAGATTCTCAATGAATACCGCATCAATGTCACCTGATGAATGCATGCGATTTCGCATGTATGAAACCTAAAGTTGTGACTGTTCTATTGCCACCAAATAAATAGATATGTAATACCTTTATATATTTATTTTATTATATCATATTATATATATTATTATATATATATATATATATATATATATATATATACACAAGATGTCAAGTCGTGAGTTCAGTAAGTTCAGTATATATATATATATATATATATATATATATATATATATATATATACATGATGTCAAGCCGTGAGTTCAGTAAGAGTATGCAGAAACCATAGCAATAAGTAAATAAGACATAAATGCCTAAATATATAACTATATAATATGTAACTAAATATCAACATTTTAGACAGACGCTTTGTAAGTGTAACGTAATCTTGACAAAAACCCCCCCAACCACCCGAGACGCCTGAGTGTACATGGAACCTGTAATGTATAAATTCATGCATAAGTGGACATGATAATTCATATGACTGATAGGAACACATAAAAAGGTGACTACATCCTTATATACATACATATATATATATATATATATATATATATATATATATATATATATATATATATATATTATATATATATATATATACTAATATATATCATATATATAATATATATATAATAAGATAAATATATAGGTTTTACATATCTATTTATTGGGTGACAAAGGAACTTTTCACAACCATATTGGTTTCATGCGATGCATTCATCATGAAGATTCAAGTTTTTTTTTTTGAAACATCTTCACCTGATGAATGTATCGCAATTAAAACCAATATGGTTGTGAAAAGTTCTTTGTCACCAAAATAGATATGTAAAACCTATATATTTATCTTATTATATTATATAACAGCTCTATTTTATATTGAGCACTCTACCAATTAATACTGCCTTTGGTACACCATTAGCAAAAGCTGAAATAGTACCATCTCACACTACAGTATATATATATATGTATGTATGTATGTATAATATATATATATATATATATATATATATATATATAATATGTATATATATTCATATGACTGATAGGAATACATAAAAATACATACATACATACATACATACATATATATATGTGTATATATATATATATATATATATATATATATATATATATATATATATATATACTTATAGATGATTATACTAGCTCAGTCGGTAGAGCGTTCGGCTAGAAACCATAAGGTCCTTGTTCGATACCGGCCCTCGCCAACTCAGTGTATGAGTAACACATGGATCTCTGCGGTAAAGTAAGGAACTGAACCTCAGAAGCGACAACAATCTCCTTGGTCTAGCGCTAGTGAAAAGGGACAGACTCCCTCGCTGATAGGCTGATACCGACTTTAGGCCACCCCGACCACGACTTTATACATAAGACTACGATCAAACACGCGCGCTCGCACGCACACACACTGACACATATACATGTATATACTGTCAGTGTCGACTAACAATGTTTTAAAATGTCTTTTTTATGCTTGCTAGCAAATATGTGTTCATGGGGGACATGAGTATGAAACAGACCAGAAAAAATCTTCCAATTTTGCTTCTTTGCTTTTCATTTGAACGACAGCAAAAAAAGCAAACATCCCTCTTCCGCCATTACGCACACGAATCGCTTTTTATGGTTGACAGTGAAACCGGAAGTAGGCGGAATTCGACAAGCAATTCTTCTTCACCTTTTTGTCACTTAATAATCTGTCGCTGGAAAAGTTTATTTTGTATATCTATCTATCTATCTATCGGTAATAATGAACTTTTGTTCAGTAAATTAGGGTGTCCCAGAAAAAACAGAACCCACAAATTTTGTAATAAAACTGTTAATCTTAGGGTTAGGGTTGGGGTTTAGGGTTTAGGGTTAGTTTAATGGGAAAATAAACTGGGTCACCCCGTACAGGGTGGCCCATCACACCTACCATCAGCTCCCCACTTTACCGCACATATCCAATCTGTGCTAGTCCTGCGCTGAGTTGGCGAGAGTTGGTATCGAACCCGGAAACTCGTGGTTCTTAAACAGATGCTCTACCGACGGAGAGTGGTACTATTTAACACATAATTTGAGGAATGAGAGTGTTCATACTTTTCCGAAATTGAACGTAATAGGGCAACTGATGTTCAAAGTCACAACGATGTCACAGTTCAGCTCGTTATCCACTACGCCACGGACCCTCATCTATCTATCACCGTAACTTTGAAATCGATAAGACTAAACTTATTTTTATTTTTATTTTATACGCATTGTAATTGCTTTCCTATCATTAATATATAATAACATACTTAACAATGCTTCAAGCAAATTACCAAATATATATATATATATATATATATATATATATATATATATATATATATATATATATATAAGTTAAAGGAAAGGAAATGAATCCGACAATATGAGTAAGAAAAGGTGGAATGAAAACATCACACAATGCTGTTAAAGAAGAAAACAATTTATAATATAATCATAGCTGATACTGATCAATATTTCGATTTTACAAAAATCATCATCAGAGCTCATTCACTCCCGTAGTTGTTTGGGTCGGAGAGGAAAGTCAAATCAGTTTACAAAACAAAAAACAGAGTGAATGAGCTCTGATGATGATTTTTTAAAATCGAAATATTGATCAGTATCAGCTATGATTATATTATAAATTGTTTTCTTCTTTAACAGCATTGTGTGATGTTTTCATTCCACCTTTTCTTACTCTCTCTCTCTATATATATATATATATATATATATATATATATAATCTCGGTTATTTCCTATAACTCCAACATAAATAAAGGGGAACCACTCTTGACTGATAAATTATTTGTTTAATTATTGATCAACTAGGAAAAAAGAAGACGGGGTTAGGGTTAGGGTTTAGGTTAGTTAATGGGAAAGTAAATTAAATAATCCATTAGTCAAAAGTGGTTCCCCTTTGTTTATGTTGAAGTTGTAGGAAATAACCAGAATCTCTTTCATTTATGTTATTAATGAGAAGTTAAACTTGTCTTTTTACCTTTTTAGTTTTTTGTATCTACTTTTCTATAAGAGCGTTTCTCCCTTTTGTCTGTTCCCATTCGGGTCATCATCTCCAAATATTTGAACCATTGTGGTGCCAATGGGCGAACACCGATGCCGGTGAATAGACCTACTTAATAAATATGGCGGTCGTTCGCGATGACGGTGCACATGTACGTGCGATTTGCTTTGAGAAGGGTGACAGTTTAATTAGATTGAGATGAGGTCTTCCTCTTAATTTCACGGTTCGGGGCAAGACGCTGACCCAAGTTAAATTGGAAGACAGGTTATTCTCTACCCACCCACCCCCACATACCCACATTTCCTCCACCCACCAAAAAAAAAAAAAAATTCTACAGATTTATATTTTTTTAACACTATTTAAATTGGTCGACCATTGAGGAAGCGGAAATATGCAAAGAAAATAGATTGTGACGATATATATTGCAACCTTTTTTTTCAATCTTTCTTATGCTATTTCTTTCTTTCTTTCTTTTTTTACTTATTGAAATCTATACTCTCTTGGCATACATAAGTACGTGTATGGTTTTATTTTTATTCTTAAGTATATAGCGTATGGTTAGATATATATGTATATATAGTGTATGGTATATAGTGTATGGTTATGACGGCTAAACTTGCAAATTGGTCGGAAAATTAAAACGGAAAGTTTTTTGGTGGTCCCCCATGACAGTTTAACTACATTCTATGAATGAACTTTTTGCGAATTGGGTTACAGTTTAGGTGTTTGGGATTAAGGTTGTTTTTTATTATTACGTATTGCTTAAAAAAAAATTACTATACATTTAATGTTGACAAATATTTTTTTAAACCAAGTTTAATTGAAATTATACATTGCAATACTAACACAAACAACTGAGACTAATGTGTCTACAGTTGGATTCAATAATTAATTTCAATGGTGTATAGTAATTTTGTGTTTTTTGTTGTTTTTTAAGCAATACGTAATTAAAAACAACCTTAGTCCCCAAATCCCTAAATCGTAACCCAATTCGCAAAAAGTTCATTTATACACTGTAGTTAAACTGTCATGAGGGACCACCAAAATGTGGATGTGGAGCACCCCTTCATCACCATTGTTTCCTGCTCCACTCTGACCCGGAGTGGTAGTACCTGTTAGGGTCCGATCTATGAGTTAAGTAGAAAAATGTGTTTATAAAAAAATTGAGTATCCATTAAGAATGAATTTATTTCAAAACTTTATCGGCATTAAATGACCCACTGAAGTTGATATGCCGTAAAACAAACAAACAAACAAAACGGACACAAAATAAAATCCCCAGAAGACCATTAAGTCCATAGGTGTAAGATCAGAAGAACATAGATCAACCAGCCGAGATATCCAGATAACAGATAAGAAAATCCGATCCAGCTTTGAAATAGATAAGTATTATAAGATGGTAAGAAGACAAGAAAAAAGGGGCTATATAACACAAGCTGCAAATTGAATTCGAAAGTGTAAAGAAGACTAATTCCGTAGCATGGTTTTGTTGGGGGGGGGGCAAACTCATGTAACATGGAAAGCTCTGGCCTGGAGTGGTAGTTCCTGTTAGGGTCCCATCTATGGGTTAAATAGAGAAAAAAAGAGTTTTAAAAAATGAGTTTTAAAAAATTGAGTTAAAATTTTTTTTTAAAGAATAATAATTCCGGAGCGTGGGTGCAAACTCATGTAACATGGAGATTTCTGGCCTGGAGTGGGAACTACCACCCCAGGCCAGAAATTTCCATCTATGGGTTAAATAGAAAAAAAAATGAGTTTTAAAAAATGAGTTTTAAAAAATTGAGTTAATTTTTTTTTTTAAATAACCATCAAGAATGAATAAAACAAAATCTCTTTGGTATGAAATAACCCAACAAAGGTTGACATGCCGTAAAATCATACAGCAGCACTGATACAACCTCAGCCTGGAAGAATTGTCGCTTTAACTTGTCAGTGAGATCGGATTTCCATATGACTGATAACACTGGTTTACAAAGAAATTGAGGTAAGCACAAAAATAGCTGTTTTAACCTAATTTGGGGGTGCTGAATTCAGATTGGAAATCCGTTTTTACTCATCGCCTCAATTTCTTAAGATATGCATACTGTACATTTTGTGCACATACTGTACATAAAGGCGTATATGCATTCAGGGTTAATTTCTAATATTGTGTGACTTATGTCTTTTTTTTAGTTATTATGCAATAAATGTAAGTGTTAGCATTACATTATATATATATAGCTATATATCAAGACGGATTTTGGCAGTTAAGAGTAGCCAACACGTCTCAATCAACAACCAGTAGTGCCCTGGCCAGTAGTGCACTGGCAGTCAGCAGATCATATAAGAAAACACATTTCTAACTGTCTGCGGTACTATGTATTGTGTACATTGTGTCATCCAAGTATGTTTATTCCATCAATGTTCTTTATCTATCCTATTTTATCTGTAATAAGCTACTGCAACTGTTGAAATAAGCACGTATATACTCTGTATATACTAAAATGAGACTATTTAAAAGACAGAAAACTAGAGGTGATAGAGTAAAACTATTTATAAATTTGAATTCAGCACACCCAAATTAGTAAAAAAAAAAACACCTATTCCCATTCTTGCCTCAGACAAAAAATATTTTTTTGTAAACCAGTGTAATCCAACAAGGGTTGACATAGCGTAAAATCCAACCAATCAAGCCACCAACTTAATCTTTCTTTCCCTCCATCTATTATATATCATTGTCATATCATCATAACCCTTTGTTGACTAGTTGCCATTGGGTAGGATGAATCTTACTCAGACAATCAAAAAGAATAATTGGACTATATTACCTTTAGGCACCCCTTTTGGATATCGATTAAGAAAGGACATGTTATTCATTTACACCGTCAATATCCGGTTGTTTGTTAGGGGTTACGGTTAGGGTTAGTTTTATAATTTAAAAAAAAATCTAAAAATCGTCTGTTAAAACAACCGGATATTGACGGTGTAAATGAAAAACATGTCCTTTCTTAATCGAGATCAAAAAGGGGTGCCTAAAGGTCATATGGTCTGAATTATAGGAAGCGCATGGTGAATGGTTAAAGTCATGGGAAATGGACTCGTCGCCTCGAGTTCAAATCCTGGATGTGGTAATTGCATTTCACTTTGCGCTAATACCCTTGGGAAAAGTATGAATCCTACTCTCCCTCCAGCTATGGGTAAATAGTAGGGCAGACTGGGCTCTTTAACCTTGGTTAGGAAACCGGTCTAGGAGAAGGAAAACTCTAAATTCAAATCTGTTGAACTCCGCTTAAGAAATTGATCCTGTGTCCCATCCTGCTCGTGTGGAGGGGTTGGTAAATATATATGGTCTGAATAATTATATGAAGAAAACCCAAAGACATTATTCTGGCGTCATTCTAAAAACAAATTGAAATATCAATTGCAATGGCAGTTGAAGTTATAATATTTTTGGGTTGAATCGAACTTTAAAACTTTAAAACTTTACATTTCCGCCATTTTCATCCGAATCTTTTCTTTTTTTTCATTTTTTATACGATAAAATGCATTCTTTAACTAAGTGTATATACATTCAGCCATTCGCATTTCGTATGTTTTCGATATATAAATCCAGTAAACCCTTTCGACCATCAGAATATCTTGTTTCTTTCAAATACGTTGTTAAGTTTCTGAACGCCATCCTTGATCAGTTGAAAAGGACTTAAAGTAAGTAAGTCCTGAGCTATGAAATAGTTATGGAGTCCTTTGGTAAGTTAATAAATCATATCCTGCGAATAAGTCCTATCCTGCGTATTGTTAAAGGTCCAGTGATATAATCCTATGAGGTCCGTCGTCCACGAAGGTTCAAAGTAGTTGTGCGTAGTTATGACCAGAACAGCCGATATAAATATTATAACAGCAGCAGAGTACTGCCACTGATTGGCCAAGAGCTTGGTCACATGGTTCTCGGCGAGTCTATAAGTAGGAGTGGACTTTTGACACACCTTATAAGCAAAATTTATCAACATACGTTCATCATCTTTGTCAACAAATTCTTGGAATCACTCGCAGGTGATTTTTAAAAAATGCTAATATTTCTATGGGGTTATCTTTATTAGAAAAGCAGAACTGGTTAAATCGAACTTAACGGACCTAAATTCCACCATCGAATGTCACCCCGCCGAAAAAAAAATCAGGGAATTAACCAAATTTAATGAAATTTTCAGTGTTTATACATTAATGAATAAAAGATATAATGCACCAGTTATTTTATTTAAAAACTTTAACATTTTTTCAGGTCAGTTAAATTTGAACCACGTATCTTTGAGGCGTAACACAGATTCTCAAATATACCTACCCTATAGCCCACGCCCTTTCTCTTGAATGTCCTTTTTGTGTGTATGGTCTTCAATAAGCAAGCCACCGTGATGAAAATACCGCACTCCCATTTTTTTGCCCGCCGTCAAAAGATCCTCCCAACTTTAAGCAATAGTCTTGCTCTCATGTAAAACGACAGCCATCACGTATGTATTTATTTATGTATTGAGTGGGATGCTTGTGATATATTTTACTTATCTTATTCTTACACAGATCCCTTCTCGCCAATGACGGGGTTAAATTAGAGCTGGGTCGGGGAGTGACAAGCACCCTTACAACACCCTTAATGCGAAAAAGTGTGTGTGGGGGGGAGGCTCCTCTGGGTTGAGTGTTTATAGCACCACGTTGTGGTGGGTTAGTGGAACTGCCTTAACAACAGATTGACTGTAATTCAAATGGGAATGAGGGTGTTGTATAGGGGTATTAAGGGGGGGTGAGGCATAGACGACCAAAACGTTTTTTCTTTCTTTTCTTTCTTTTTGTGGGGGTGTTGGGGGGGTCTTTAAGCCATTTGGACATTTAGGCAGAGGGTTAGAGCGAGGGTTGGGACAGCAAAGTCGATTGCTTGCACGTGGACTTACTTGTTGTGACGGGGCTAGAAATTGTGTAGTGTCCTGTGGGGGGGGGCGATTGGGGGGGGGGGTGAGTTGGATGGGAGCTCAATTTATTTATTTTTTTAATTTTATTTCCTTGTGTTTGGAGCATTGAGAGAAATTAGATCCAACGGGATGAGAAAAAGAAGTCGGCAACGATAGCGGGGTGGGTGGTGGGGTTTTTAACAGGATAAGGGGTAGGGAGTAAATTGAGAGGGTGGAGATGAGAGCCTTTGCCCCCCCCCTTTTTGTTGTTCTTATTGTTGTTGGGGCTAGGTGAAAGATGAATGTGGGGGTGGGGCTGATTGGGAAGGGTGGAGAGTTGGCTTGTCCCGCTTCGCATTGATGACATATCGTCAAAAGTCCGAATAAACAAAAATGTCGTGAAAAATACAAAAATCATATGATAACCACCTGAAAACTAGCGACAATAGTTTCCAATCTTTTTGTCAATGCATTATTATTATTATTATTATTATTATTATTATTATTATTATTATTATTATTATTTACTCCTTTTGAGTTTTCACATCAGTGTTAGCTGATGGTCTTTCACTGGAGTCTGAGTGACAGCAAGTCTCCTCAGGTCTCCAGGACTCTTCTGAGTATTCTGGCAGATTGCAGCAGTGCAGTGTTCTGAATGGTTTCAATCCTTCCTCTGATATCCAAACTTTCCAAACCCTTTTCCAATCCCTTTGGGACTGTTCCAAGTGCACCAACCACAATTGGTATCACTTTCACTTTCATATTCCATAACTTTATTATTATTATTATTATTATTATTATTATTATTATTATTATTATTATTATTATTATTATTATTATTATACCTCCTCTTTTTTTTCTCTTCATTTTATTATTGACGTTAATAACAGGTTGGCATGTTGAAACTCGGCCTATTATGATCATTAATGTATACGTTAAGTTATCACAAGTGGATCAGGTCAGAGATTGTTTGGTTGGATTTTACGACATGTCAACCCTTGAGTTGTTTTATAAAGAAGACATTTTGTTTGATTCAGTCGAATTGGGTATTGAGATTTAAAAAAAAAACTCATCTGTTTTAAACACATTCTTTTAAAAACTTCTTTAAAAAAAAAAATATTTAACTCATTGGTTATTTTATGCTGTTTTATGCATTCTTTCATTTTTTTAAACTCAAATTTAAAAACATTTTTTAAAACTCATTTTTTTCTGTCTTTCTTTACAACCCAACAGTAAACATTTACTCGTCTTCTTGAGACGTGAGTCTTCCATGTGGATTCGTAACTTTAATTTTTAATTGTTGAGCACGTTCCACAATATCTTTCCTCTTTTGACTCGAGACTCCATGAGCAATCCCAGCAGCATAAACTCTGTTTTGCATCATAAGAATCTCCAATTCTCGGACATTGTGTACAAGGAATCTTTTGAAGCCAACAGGAAGCACGGTTTGGTCTTTTTTGTAGAACCATAACCAATATTCGACATCAAATATTGACTCTTGAATCGCCTCCTAACACGATTATCAGTACCCTTAGGTTTACGTCAGTTAGGCTCCAGTTTATCAAATTATAATTTTCCAATGCATTTTTATAGTAAAAATCATTTCAATTCATTTTTATAGTAAAAATCATTTCCAATTCATTTTTATAGTAAAAATCATTGTCCAATGCATTTTTATAGTAAAAATAATTTCCAATGTATTTTTATAGTAAAAAATCATTTCCAGTGCATTTTTATAGTAAAAATCATTGTCCAATGCATTTTTATAGTAAAAATCATTTCCATGCATTTTTATAGTAAAATCATTTCCAATTCATTTTTATAGTAAAAATCATTTCCAATTCATTTTTATAGTAAAAATCATTTCCAATGCATTTTTATAGTAAAAAATCATTTCCAGTGCATTTTTATAGTAAAAATCATTGTCAATGCATTTTTATAGTAAAAAATCAGTCCAATGCATTTTTATAGTAAAAATCATTTCCAGTGCATTTTTATAGTAAAAATCATTGTCCAATGCATTTTTATAGTAAAAATCATTGTCCAATGCATTTTTATAGTAAAAATAATTTTTCATTTTATAGTAAAAATCATTTCCAATGCATTTTTATAGTAAAAATCATTTCCAATGCATTTTTATAGTAAAAATCATTTCCAATGCATTTTTATAGTAAAATCATGTCCAATTCATTTTTATAGTAAAAAATCATTTCCAATGCATTTTTATAGTAAAAATCATGTCCAATTCATTTTTATAGTAAAAATCATTTCCAATGCATTTTTATAGTAAAAATCATTTCCAATGCATTTTTATAGTAAAAATCATTCCAATGCATTTTTATAGTAAAAATCATTTTCCAATGCATTTTTATAGTAAAAATCATTGTCCAATGCATTTTTATAGTAAAAATCATTTCCAATGCATTTTTATAGTAAAAATCATTAATGGTCTTTTTTGTAGAACCATAACCAATATTCGACATCAAATATTGGCCCTTGAATCGCCCCCTAACACAATTATCAATACCATTAGGTTTACGCCAGTTAGGCTTCAGTTTATCTGGAAGGTGAGCAGTCCATGACATGCAACACTCAACTTTGGCCTTCACTCAAGCTAGACGGGAATTGTTCATCAAAATAGTCATAGATCATCAAGACTGAAGAACGTTACGGACGAGAGAATCTTCGTCTCTTGTAACATCGACTAAGTCAGTCGATAACATAAACTGTTGACGTGAAAACATGGCATAAGGTTATCTTCGAGGTTATCTCCCTGTTTTTTTTTTTTAGAAGAAAAAAATCTAAACCTCCCAACCTACACACCACACACACTCAAATCTTAGTAGAAATTCATCCTCATTCTGCTTAAACCTCGCACCTGCATCCGTAATAACAGGTCATGCCTGTCTCGTACTGGCCTCATCAATCATCAGCGGCCCTTGCACTAGAAAGGAAAGACCATCTTAGATCTTTTTAACGAAGCGAGAGCCAACAATAGTATCTGATTGTTCTCATTGGATATCAATATTCATGCTGATGTTTTCGTCTGATGAATATCATTACATATTCTCAGCGCCTTGATTCAATCTCTTCTTTTGTTCAGATAGAAAGAAAAACTCTGACAACTAAATTTCTCTATTATCATTAAGATGTACGGGCCGTTTTAACTCGATAGAGAAAGTTCCGGGTTCGATACATGCCCTCGACACATCAGAGTACAACTTGGATCTGTGCAGTAAAGTGGGTAAATATGGCGATCCACCTCAGACGCAAAAACAATCTCCCTGGTCTAGCATTAGTGAAAAGGGGGTAGACTCTCTCTCTCTCTCTCTTTTCCCGACTGATACCGACAATAGGCCAATCTGCCAACTTTACTTTTACTTATTATTGAGATGTATCAAAAGTACTTTCATTTTTTAACCAACTTAAATCTACAGAATATATCTCGAGAGTTCTTGTGTATTTTTTTTTCAAGCTTATAGAATCTTCGGTAATTTATGAGGAAGTACGTCCCGGTATCCTGTCTCAAAAATTGCTACTCGGTGACTATCAAAATAACGACCCCAGCTCGTCGTAATTCTTGTTTATTTATCGTAATTTGTCGTAATTCTTGTTTAGATATGAAGATAGGTATATAGTTTGGAATAGACTGAGATAGATAAACAAACAAAATAATATAGATAGATATGAACAAATAGAGATAAATAGATAGATAGATAGATATTTTCGACAAGTAAATGTATTTGGAGGGGGTCGCTTCTTTTTTGTCGTAATTCTTGTTTATTTAAACTAAAAACAAGACATTAAACAAACATGAATAAAAAAATCTGAGTATTTAAAGTAATATAGATAAATATGAACAAATTGAGATAGATAGATAGCTAAATATGATGATGGATAGTTTTGAATAGACTGAGCTGGGTCGTTATTTTAATAGTCACCGGGTAGCAATTTTTGAGGCAGGAGACCGGGACGCACTTCCTCATAAATTACCGAATCTTCTACATGTCTGTTTTGATGATCCCAGCAATTCTTGGGGCATATACGCTTACTGTACCTCTGTAGATGAGTAAGAGCTCCTACCCTCAATGGATCACCTGTTGGTTGTGGGTGGCGGCCTGTGATACTTAGGGACGGAATCCTTGTGGCTGACTTTTCCGTGACATGCAACACTTCACTTAGGCCCTTACTTGGGTTAGAAGGGCGGTCGGAGAGCCCCCTTTGATCTATCGGCTGTTCACATCAAGCCCTAGCACCAATATGATTGTCCCGGCCGTGTTGCTTTTATGGCAATCCCTCAACCCTTTTTTATCATATGAGCTAGAAGGCTGTGGCTGAGGGTCTTAGTGTCCTGGGTATGACGTAAAACTGCCTCTATTGGTGAAGTTTCAATCTGGAGCTCTGGGGAGTGTACCCGTTCATCTCCATTACTTCCAGGTCCACCCTGACCAGGAGTGGTAGTACCCGTTAGAGACTCGTTTATGAGTTCAATAGATTAAAATAATACATTTTGAAAGAGTTTGTTTGAAAAAAATGAATTTAAAGAAATTGAATACCTAACAAGAATGATAAAACAAAATGACATAAAGTAGCACAACAAGGGTTAACATGTCGTATCCACTGCAGATAGTAAACCGCCACAGGAATATTTTGGGTATGACACTAAACTGCATCGGATGGTGAGGTTCCAAGTTTGGATACCTGCAGTTTGTGTGAAGTACCCCTTTATTACCATTACTCCCAGGTCCACTCTGACCCGGAGTGGTGTTACCTGTTAGGGCCCCATCTATGGATCAAATAGATTTATTTAAGAATCGATTGTGTTCGATAGGGAGTGGTTGGGTAAATACACATATATGTGTCTATAACAGATATGAGCATGGAAGCGCGTGGTGTAATGGTTAAAGTCATGGGAAATGGACTCGTCGCCCCGAGTTCAAATCCTGGACGTGGTAATTGCATTTCACTTAGCGCTAATACACTTAGGAAAGGTATGAATCCTACTCTCCCTCCAGCTATGGATAAATGGTAGGGCAGACTGGGCTCTTTAACCTTGGTTAGGCAACCGGTCAAGGAGAAGGAAAACTCTGAATTCAAACCTGTTAAACTCTGCTTAAGAAATTGACCTTGTGTCACATCCTGCTCGTGCGGAGGGGTTGGTAAACATATATATAACAGACATGAGCAAGCTTTTCCGAGAAGCGAATCGTAGTTGACATGACTCATCATCAGATGTGTCGCATCACTAAAAAGAAACCAAGGTAATTCGCGTTTACGCTGTCTGATCCAATTTTACTACAGAAGACTATAACGCGTAAGCGTGAGTCTTAGAAATGGGGAAAAGTTGATATTTTCTTTTCGGTAAAAAGAAGTTTCTATCAAAAATTGATGTCTTGGGAGGGTCATTCATATTATCATTTCGGTTAAATCGAACTTAAGGGACCTAAATTCCATCATCGTATGTCACCCCGCCGAAAGAAAAAAAAATACCAAAAATTCAGGGAATTGACCGAATTTAATAAAATTTTCAGTGTTGATATATTAATGAATAAAAGTTATAATCCACTAGTTATTTTATTTAAAACTTTTACATTTGTTCAGGTCAGTTAACTTTAAACGACGTATCTTTGAGAATCTGTGTTATGCCTCAAAGATACGTGATTCAAAGTTAACTGACCTGAAAAAATGTAAAAGTTTTTAAATAAAATAACTAGTGCATTATAACTTTTATTCATTAATATTATCAACATTGAAAATTTTATTAAATTCGGTTAATTCCCTGAATATAAAGATATATAATACCAGTTATGTATTTATTAAAACTTGTTTTAAAAAAACAATGAGGACTATCTAATGTTGCATGTTCAAATTTTGAGTGTATTTATTCTATGTTATGACGATTTTGGGTAATGTGACGTAAGCAGTGACGTAGTTTTTGTTACAGACAAAAACCGGAAGCTTATCTCCATTATTAATAGATTATTTTGTTTTTCACACCCACCGTAGCTGGTGGTTCACTAGAGGCTGAGTGACAGCAAGTCTCCTCAGGTCTCCAGGACTCTTCTGAGTATTCTAGCCGATCCCAACAGTGCTGTAGTTTGGATGGTCTCGGTTCTTCCTCTGATTTCGAGTTCACCCAAATTCTTTTCCAGTGATTTGGGGATCGTTCCAAGGGCACCAATTACAATTGGTACGACCTTCACCTTCATGTTGCATAGCTTCTTCAGTTCTCTGGCAAGGTCCAAGTATTTGTCTGTCTTTTCGCTTTCTTTTATTTTCACTCGGTGATCAGCTGGGACAGCAAAATCCACAAGATGGCAGGTTCTCTTTTTCTTGTCAATTAATACTAGGTCCGGTCTCCTGGCAGGGATTAGGTGATCCGTCTGTAACTCGAAGTTCCAGAGAATTTTGTGCGTCTCGTTCTCTAGGACAGGTTTAGGTTTGTGTATGTACCATTTGGTTGTATGGTGAAAATTGAATTTCTTGCACAGTTCCTAGTGGATCATCTCTCCAACAGAGTCCTATATTCTCTTTGCTAGTTTGCTGCATTCGCTTATTATACGACTAACTGTTTCGTCTCTATTTCCACACATTCTGCGCTTGCTGTTCTGCTGCGTCTTATCTATTTTTGCATTTATATAGTTTGTTCTAATGGCATTGTCTTGTGCTGCGATTATTAGGGATTCGGTTTCTCTTTTGAGGTTTCCTTTTCTTAGCCATGTCCAGGTCTTCTGATGTAATATTTCTTGAGTTTGGCGCTTAAAGTACCCGTGTAGTTGTTTTTCTTCCCATTTCTGTTTTTTATTTTTTTAATGTATTTCTGTTTGTCACATTTGTTGCAAATGCTTTTCTTGGCTGCTGCAATTAGTCTTTCCTTGCTGTTCTTAGTATATTCGTCTAGTGCTCGGATTGCCGTATCAACACAGTCTTCGATGCTGGCCATACCCCTTCCCCTTTCTTTTCTTGACACATAGAGTCTGTCCGTGTCGTCTCTCGGGTGCAATGCCTTGTGCATGGTTTATTATTATTTACTCCTTCTGATGGTCTTTCACTGGAGTCTGAGTGACAGCAAGTCTCTCCAGGTGTCCAGGACTCTTCTGAGTATTCTGGCAGATTGCAGCAGTGCAGTGTTCTGGATGGTATCAATCCTTCCTCTGATTTCCAGACTTTCCAAACCCTTTTCTAATCCTTTTGGGACCGATCCAAGTGCACTAATTACAATTGGTATCACTTTGACTTTCATATTCCATAACTTTTTCAGTTCTCTTGCAAGGTCTAGGTATTTGTCCATTTTTTCAATTTCCTTTAGCTTCACCCTATGATCTGCTGGAACTGCAAAATCCACCAGTTGACAAGTTCATATTCCTTTTTTAGTTCTCTGGCAAGGTCCAGATATTTGACCATTTTTTCATTTTCCTTCAGCTTCACCCTGTGATCTGCGGGCACTGCAAAATCCACCAGTTGACAAGATCTTTCTTTTTTTGTTTATCAACACTAGGTCTGGTCTTCTTGCTGGGATAAGGTGATCCGTTTTTATTTCAAAGTCCCAGAGAATTTTATGCGTTTTTATTTTTATTATTTATTATTATTATTATTATTATTAATTGAGAAGAGGAGAGATTGATGAGTGACATGGCTGCAATCGTATTGGCACAGAGTTAATGTAGATAAAGACACTGCAAAGCCTGAACAAACACATTAATGGAAATGCAATCCAATCTGAACGAATAATAAAATGCTCGAATGAACGAGAATAAGAAAGACGCTGAAAGGCGAGGTGCAAAAGGTCGCGAGACAACAAATCAGTCACCACCCCCGCTCCCCCAGATGCCCCCCACCCCCTCATTAGTTGACAGGTAGATAAGAGAAAGAAAAGGCTTGCCGAATAAGAGGCCCGGATGGGAGCAGACGATAAACAGACAGAGAAAAAGACGAACGTCGGTAATGATAAATTGAGAGAGAGAGAGAGAGAAGAGAGAGAGAGAGAGAGAGAGAGAGAGAGAGAGAGAGAGACAGAGACAGACAGACAGACAGACAGGGAGTTAATACATAATGTCAAACAAGCATTTATTGTTCTCAGAAAAAGTTGTGAAACGACCACAATATAATTAATACCGTTACTCAAAGTTTAACATGGAACATCCCATGCTCATCAGATGGTATATGACAGACGAGTGATTCTGTGCGTTAATTATATATATATATATATATATATATATATATATATATATATATATATAGTTGGTTGGACGGTGCTTGTAGTTAACCCATCAGAAAACTGAAAGAAGAGGCTTAGTAGCTAACCTGCTGGACTGTGACATCGTTGTAAACGAGTTTGAACTCCTTAGTGCTATTATGTTCACTTCACACACACACACACACACACACACACACACACACACACACACATATATATAATATATATATATATATATATATATTTTACCAAGCCCTCCGCACGAGCAGGATGCGACACAAGGTCAATTTCTTAAGCGGAGTTTAACAGGTTTGAATTCAGAGTTTTCCTTCTTCTAGACCGGTTGCCTAACCAAGTTTTAAGAGCCCAGCCTGCCCTACTATTTACCATAGTTAGAGGAAGAGTAGAATTCATACCTTTCCCAAGGTTATTAGCGCTAAGTGAAATGCCTATTACCACGTCCAGGATTTGAACTCGGGGCGACGAGTCCATTTCCTATGACTTTAACCATTACACCACGCATGTCCTATCTATCTATCTATCTATCTATCTATCTATCTATCTATCTATATATATATATATATATATATATATATATATATATATATATATATATATATATATGATTGTGTGTGTGTGTGTGTGTGTGTGTGTGTGTGTGTGGTTAATCTCTCACTCTTTCAATATATATACAGAGTGTGATATGATGTGACAGAAAGTAACATTTAAAAAAGATTCAGTAGACAGCAGGACCTGTGGATATACCACAGTATGATAATTTAATTATTACAATGTTTGATATGTTTACTTTAGAGCTATTGCCAAATAGTTCAAAATGTAAAATGTACAATAATCTTGATTTAACCCTCTCTGACCCTTTTTTCCCCTTCTTTCCTTTTCATCTTTTCATTATGTTCAATTGAAATAAATTAGCGTTATCAACACTTCACTCTCTATCTTTCCCCAACTTTCTTTCTTTCTTTCTTTCTTTCTTTCTTTCTTATATTCTTTCTTTCTTTCTTTCTTTCTTTCTTTCTTCTCTTTCTTTCCTTCTTTCCTTCTTTCTTTCTTTCTCTCTTCTTTCTTTCTTTCTTTCCTTCTTTCTTTCTCTCTTTCTTCTTCTTTCCTCTCTTTCCTTCTTTCTTTCTTTCTTATTTTTTCTGTGTAGCGTGTCCTTTTCTCCCCCTTTCTTTCTTTTATAATAAAAACGGAATGGCCTATTATTTCCATGAGGTGACGGCACTCATAAGAAATAAGAATTCTGCCGATAAGCAACACCAGATAATCAGGATTTTACATTTTTGCATTTGATCTTGGGCAATTTGGACGGTCCAATTTTTTTTAACCAGAGGGTTGATAACGGTCGGAAGATTAAGGAACAATTTTAAACAAATAGAGTAGATCAGTTGAAGTTGTCTTTCTGCACCGAAAAAGATGTAAATATTTTAACCTCATCTGGTTACCATGACAATAAAATGATTCTTTGGAGTGGACGGTGTGTGCTGGTAAGGATAATTTCCGTCATATTAAAATGTTGTCCTCTACAAACAGCCAAATAAGTAAAGTAAGTAGAGGGAGTCTATCCCCTTTTCACTAGCGCTAGACCAGGGAGATTGTGTTTGCATCTGAGGTGTAGCACCACACCTACCATCGGCTCCCACTTTACGAACAAACATCCCTGTGTTACTCATATGCTGAGTTGGCAAGGGCCAGTATCGAACCAGGAACCTTGTGGTTCCTAGGTGCATGCTCTACCGACTGAGCTAAACCGACCCCAAAATAGCCAAATAGTATGATATAAAGCTATCAAATTTGGTATGCATACACATCAGACCATGGGGAAGATTTTAACACCAAAAGAATATCATTTTACTTCTTGAGAGTTTTTCACACCGGCGTAAGCTGGTGGTCCTTCACTGTCAACACGCAACGTCATGTCAATCATTACATTTATTTAATACTTATCAACATAAATTTCTTCTATATGCAATCATATAAGTAATGAGGACATGTCGCTAAATGGATTATAGAATTAGATATCAGTCACCGTGGGTTCAAATCCAGGAAAAGTATTATTAATTTTAATTTCAAAAGGTTGCAAGACCCCCTCAGAATCATGATGCAACTCAGTTACTCTAGTGTTGCGTGTCATTAAGATAAGCTTAGTAAATACCATGCGAGTGATGAGGGAAATGCAAACAACAATGTTAAAACAGTAGATCTTTGATAAGTGTTGAAGCTTACAGAACATCATTTCATTTGGCCTCCAGCAGAACTGTTAGAGAAATCTTGATCTAAGAGATTAGTGAACCATGACAGCACTATGAAAATTATATATAATCCTGGAATGTTATTCTTGATTTTCTTTCATTAAACCATTCACAGGCCCATGTGCCAAAATCTCATATTCACGTGAAACATTTTTCGCCAGAGAATAAAAAACCTAAATACGTTTAAAAAATATTATAAAAATGATTATCAATTTTTTATATGGAAGATCTTAGTAGCTATTATTTACTTTTCTCTTTCTACTGATCACAGGCCTTTGCATGGTATTAACCTTCACAGTAGGTTTACTTACTTCATTTATTTTGACTTATTTTTTGTCCTGGGAGTGGGAGACAAATCTATATATGCACTTTCTTTCATCTTAAGTACATTCCTGTGTAGTTCCCTGTAAATTTTTCTTTAAATTTTCTTAAAACCATAATTAACACATACACTCAGGCCCACACACTTTGAGTAAACATGCAATTGAGTGCTAAAATAAAAATGGAGATTAATTTTTATTTTCCTGTATGCATACATATTTAGAAAGTTAATTGACTCGTTCCATGGATGTAACTGACTTTTGCTGCTGCTTCAGCCTGGATATGTAACGGAGTTAGAAGAGAATGGTTCACTTAAGCGTTCACTCCACTCAGTCATGGCAAGCTGTTCTAAGGGCGCCAACTACAATTTGTATTACTTTCATATTCCGCAATTTTTGTTTCCAATTCACTGGCATGTTCTAGTTCTCTGGCAAGGCCCAATTATTTGTCGATCTTTTCGCTTTCTTTCATTATAATCATTTCACTCCTTTTGAGTTTTGTCACTCGAGTCTGAGTCACAACAAGTCTCCTCAGGTCTCCAGGACTCTTCTGGGTATTCAAGCCGATTGCAGCAGTCTGTAGTTTGGATGGTCTCAATTCTTCCTCTGATTTCCAAATCCTCCAGTCTTTTTTCCAAGATTATTGGGACCGTTCCAAGTGCACCAACTACAATTGGTATCACTTTCACTCTCATATTCCACAGCCTTTTCAATTCTCTGGCATGGTCCAGGTATTTATCCATTATTATTATTATTATTATTATTATTATTATTATTATTATTATTATCCAGGATTCTTCTGAGTATTCAAGCCGTTTTCAACAATGCTGTTGTCTGGGTGGTCTCAATTCTTCCTCTGATTTCCTGTTATTCTAGTCTTTTTTCTAGGCTTTTGCGGACCGTTCCAAGTGCACCAACTACAATTGGTATCACTTTCACCTTCATATTCCACAGTTTTTTTTTTAATTCTCTAGCGAGGTCTAGGTATTTGTACATATTTTCGTTTTGTTTCATCTTCACCCTGTGATCTGCTGGAACTGCAAAATCTACCAGTTGACAAGTTGTCCTTTTCTTGTTGATCAATACAATGTCTGTTGCTTCGACTGGGATAAGTTTCGTTTTCTTTCACTTTTATTAAGAGTCAAATAATCTCATCGGCTATAAACAGATTACACTGGTTTACAAAAAAATATTTTTTGTCTGGGCAAGAATCTGAATAGGTGTTTTTTACCAATTTGGGTGTGCTGAATTCAAATTTATAAACAGTTTTGCTCTATCACCTCTAGTTTTCTGTCTTTTAAATAGTCTCATTTTAGTATATACAGAGTATATACGTGCTTATTTCAACAGTTGCAGCAGCTTATTACAGATAAAACGGGATAGATAAAGAACATTGACGGAATAAATATACTTGGTTGACACAATGTACACAATTCATAGTACCGCAGACAGTTAGAAATGTGTTTTCTTAGATGATCTGCTGACTGCCAGCGCACTACTGGCTGTTGATTGAGACGTGTTGGCTACGCTTACTTCCAAAATCCGTCCTGATATATAGCTATATATATATATATATATATGTAATGCTATCACTTACATTTATTGCATAATAACTAAAAAAGAAGACATAAGTCACACAATATTAGAAATTAACCCTGAATGCATATACGCCTTTATATACAGTATGTGTACAAATGTACAGTATGCATATCTAAAAAACTAGAGGTGATGAGTAAAAACGGATTTCCAATCTGAATTCAGCACCCCCAAATTAGGTTAAAACAGCTATTTTTGTGCTTGCCTCAATTTCTTTGTAAACCAGTATTATCAGTCATATGGAAATCCGATCTCACTGACAAATTAAAGCGACAATTCTTCCAGGCTGTGGTTGTGTCAATGCTGCTGTATGGCTGCACCACTTGGACCCTAACGAGGCGCCTTGAGAATAAGCTAGATGGGAGCTGCACAAGAATGCTACATGCCGCCCTGAAAAAGTCGTGGAAACAACACCCCACAAGGAAGCAGCTGTACGGCCACCTATCTCACTAACCATCCGAGTGAGACGCTGCTGGAAGTGCAAGGACGAACTCATAAGCGACGTTCTCCTGTGGAAGCCAGCACATGGGCACGCCAGTGTGGGCCGGCCAGCAAGGATCTACATTGACCAGCTCTGCGCAGATACTGGATTCTGCACATAAGACCTCCCCGGGACAATGAATGATAGAGAAGGTTGGCGAGAGATTGTCATGGATATCTGTCCCAATTGCGCAACATGATTGTTAGGGAGAGTTATCTCCCCTAACGATCTCGCAAAGCAGAGACAGAACACAAGAACGTAGCTGCTGTGATAAACACATCACGTGGTATATAGTTGAACTCTTATCCAAACTAATCTAACTGTATTCCCGGTCGGTGGGAATAAATAAAACAAATATTGTTATATGTTAAACATATTTCATTGTTTTTGTTATCTTTTGTTATTCCTACATATTGGGATATAACAACTTAGATTTCATTGTAAATATACTAAAGATTTACTGAATGTAGTGCTTTAGAAATTTAAAAAAAAAACCTGCCCCCACTCCCAACCAGGCCAGTTTAACACAAGTTCTTTTTTACCTGGGAGATTTTTTTATAGGGTATCTAGCGATAATTGAACTCTCTATTAAGTAGTAATAGATCTACAAGACTAGCTTTCTAAGCATTACATCATGACAGGACGCCTTTGAATGTTGTGTTTAAATATGAAGAGCTTTTCCTCCTATCCTAGTGACAGATAAGGTATTTCACAGTTATGGCATTCAAATATATAGGAAATTCAGGAAGAGAAAAAAAACCTGACCTTTTTCACTAAAATTTTTAATAAAAATGTTAGGGAGAGTTATCTCCCCATACTATTTGGGAACTCACTGACAAAGCGGAGAGACAGCAAGAACACAAGAACGTAGTTGCTGTGATGAACACATCACGTGGTATATAGTTGAACTCTTATCCAAACTAATCCTACTGTATTCCCGGTCGGCGGGAATAAATAAAACAAATATTGTTATATGTTAAACATATTTCACTATTTTTGTTATTCCTACATCTTGGGATATAAAATGATGATGATGATGATGATGATGAGAAGAGTCACGTGAAAAACTGATGGCTAATCCGAATAGCTTTTTTAAATTGTGTAACTCTTAAGAGATTTATCAATTTAAACATTTATCTCTGAATTTTTGAGATGTGGATTGATAATTTGTATTAGTTGGATCCAATTGAACACATGGCACAACGGATATAGGTGTTGAGTTAATACCGTTGTAAGTGACAATCATCTCTGGGCTGCAGGTTCAATCCTGGCCAAGGGCGATAGTAACATAAAAGAATTAACACAACTGAAAAAAGAATTAACACCGACCTGGAAAAATGTAAAAGTTTTTAGATAAAATAACTGGTGCATTATATATTTTGTTCATTAATATATCAACTCTGAAAATTTCGTTAAATTCGTCTAATTCCCTGATTTTTGGTATTTTTTTTTTCTTTCGGCAGGGTGACATACGATGGTGGAATTTTTCAGGTTCACTTAAGTTCTTTCTTTCTTCTTTCTTTCTTTCCTTTCCTTTCTTTCTTTCTTTCTTTCTTTCTTTGTCTTGACTCTTTCTTCCTCTCTTTCGCTGTCCTGGCTCATCAATACGTCTTTCCTTCTTTCGTTCTTTCATTCTTTCTTCCTTTCTTTCTTTCGTTCTTTCTTTTTTTGTCTTTCCTCTTTTTATTTCTGTTATTCTCTTTCTCTTTCCCTTTATTCTCTTTGTCCCTTTTCTTTCTTTTTTTTTTTCATCTCTTTCTCGCTTTTTCAATATGTCTTTTTCATTTTTTTCTTTCTCTTTATCCAATGATATATTTTCTTTCATTCTCTCTCTTATCCACTGTGCTCCCTCTATTTTATCTCTCTCTCTCTCTCTCTCTTTCATTCTTTCTTTCTTTCTTTCTTCTATTCATTTTCCCTCTTCATCTCTCTTTCTTTCTATCTCTCATCTCTCTCTCTCTCTCTCTCTCTCTCTCTCTCTTACCCTTCTCCCGCCTTTCCTCTACACTATTTCTTACTCTCTTCATCTCTCTTCCTCTCACCAACTCTCTCTCTATTTTTTCACTGTACCCTCTCTCACCTTCTCCAACTCCCCTCTCTTCCCCTCTCTCCAACTCTCTCTTTCGCTCTCTCTCTCTCTCTCTCCCACTAACTCCCTCTCACTCTCTCCAACTCTCTCCCCTCGCTCTCCATCTTTCCCACTCCTCTCCCCCTCTCTCTTTCCACCTCTCTCACTCTCACTCCTCCACTCACTCTCTCCAACTCTCTCTCCCTCTCTCTCACATTCTCTCCCAACTCTCCTAACCTCTCTCTCTTTTTTCATCTCACTTCAACACTCTTAACCTCTCTCTCCCCCTCTCCTCCACCTCTCACCCCCTCTCTCAACTTTCCACCTCATTCTCCCCCTCTCCCTCTCTCTCCAACTCTCCCCTCTCTCTCCTCTCTCTCACACTATCTCCAACACTCTCCACGGCTCTCTTTCCTTCTATCTTTTCTCATCTTCCCACTGTACTCCTCTCTCACTCTCGTCATCTTCTCTCTCATCCTCTCTCTCCTCTCTCATCAACTCTCCGCTGTCTCTCCTTCTATCTTTCTCTTCTAACCCACATTCTCTGTATTCTCTCACTCTCTTCATCTCTCTGCCGCTCTTCCTCTCCCCCGTCTCCC
>CM042145.1:12357347-12381943 GCA_023376005.1 Doryteuthis pealeii | reverse complement strand
GCCTTAACCAACGGCGAGGTGCAGTCAGCGTTCATAAAGCCCCAGCGACAGGGCGGCTTAGATCATCGCTTTTGGCTGAACATAGATCAGATAAAAAGGGCTGATCCGTCTAGAAAACAATGCATTGTGAAAAATACTTCGGACGACCGAATTTTTAGGGAATATTGGTTAATTGTGAGCAAACAGGGCCGCGAGATTAATACAAATTAGGGTTGCAACAAGAAGCGACAAATTTCTCTGTGGTGACTCAGCGATCCTGAACTTTGTTACGTATTCAAACTGCTCTACTGTCTGTCGGACTAAAAAATCATTGTATCACTCTTTTTAGATGGGTGCGGCCTCTTTATCGCGCTCAGATCGTGAATACAGGCAGTAATGTTACCAGAATAGCTACCGACTTTCGACGCTGTTGACTAGTCAAAGAAGAGTATAGCAGATATAGTATGAGTCACTATCCGTAAATAGCTATCTGATACGGAGCGAATTATTATTCTCTATCAACGTAAAACGGTCGTAACCAAAAACAATATGTTAACGATTTGCGCAGAATAATTCATTTGTGTGAGTTTGAAAATAGCAAGGATGTAACAGATTAGATTAATACTTATTGCGTATATATCAGAAAGCCGAAAGTTTTTTAGTAGGTTAAGTACCAAAGAAGAATATACAATTGTGCATAAGCGCCTTCTTTTTTACTCCGGCACTAAAATAGGTTATGTTATATACCTTTCCTTACTTCTTACTCTAGTCGTCACTTCTTCTATCTTGGTCCTGGTATATCTTCTAAGGTCTCGCCTTGGTCTTTCTATTGGATCGCGGGTCTGGTTCTGTTGCTAGAGGTTTCTTGTATAGAAGCCACTGTGTCATTGTTAGTTTTTGTAATCAAACACAAGACTTCGATTACGATGATGTTACTTTATTCGTAGATCCCCAGACCACGACCAATCTGCGCAGTTGAGACTCAATTCTTGCTAGCCTTGGCTCTAACTTCTAATCGACTATTTACTTACTTAGTATCCCTTAAACCGGACAGAGAGGCCTTCTAGTTGCCTTTCCGTTCTCACGATCACCCAGACGCAAGGTCAGAGTGAGGGTAAACGCTGTACTCGATCTCAAGGCCATCAGCTATACTGATTCGCCATAATGATTTCTACACTACCTTAAAGAATTATTCAGGAATCAATTATTATGTAACAATAAGTTTTAAAGCATTAAGCGATAAAAAATCCGTTAGTCTTCAAATTCACTTTTTAATAATGTTACATACTTTATGAGCAGTATTATAGTGCGTACCTGTAGTTAAGAAATTTGAATAAAGGGTCGTATTAATTTAAAATGACGGGATCCTTTGGACTTTGGAAAGCTATTCGCCTGATATGGACGGTTAGTGACATTTTGCTTTGACCCCTTTCAAACGCGCCGTTATACACGCTTGGGAATAAGTTTAGTTAATTTGGCAAGTTCGACCCGGATTTCAAGGAACGTCAGGTCCATCTAACCTGCAGCGGAATCATGGGCTGGTGAAATAAAGCTTTATTATTAAGAACACCAAGTCTTGTTGTTGTATTAATTAAATATTAAAGACATTGACCAGCCCAATCATGTAGGGGAGATTAACAAAGAAATCAACACCCAGCAGAAGCCCCGAATAGAAGTCAGCCCAGAGAAAATGGCGACCAGGTAGAACCAACAAGTAGAAGCAGTGTAATCAAGTAAGACCAATATCTCTCTCTCTCTCCTCTCTCTCTCTCTCTCTCTCTCTCTCTCTCTCTCTCTCTCTCTCTCTCTCTCTCTCTCTCTCGACCCGTCTCTATAGAGACTTTCATGCACCGAATAGAAGTCAGCCCAGAGAAAATGGCGACTAGGTAGAACCAACAAGTAGAAGCAGTGTAATCAAGTAAGACCACATATCTCTCTCTCTCTCTCTCTCTCTCCTCTCTCCTCTCTTCTCTCTACTCTATCTCTCTCTCTCTCTCTCTCTTCTCTCTCTCTCTCTCGACCCGTCTCTATAGAGACTTCATTGCACCGAATAGAAGTCAGCCCAGAGAAAAATGGCGACCAGGTAGAACCAACAAGTGAAGCAGTGTAATCAAGTAGACCACATATGCTCTCTCTCTCTCTCTCTCTCTCTCTCTCTCTCTCTCCTCTCTCTCCCTCTCTCACACAACCATACACCACTCTCTTCATTTTAAATTGCTCAAACCTCTTACTCCTTTCTCCTTCTCTTCTCTCTCTCTCTCTCTCTCTCCTCTCTCTCCTCTACTCTCTCTCTCTGTCTCTTGAATTGTTCACCTCGTTATCTCTTTCTATCCCTCCGTTCTCTCTCTCACTCTCCTCTCTCCTCTCTGAATTGGCTCCCCTCTTTCTCTTCTCTCCTTCTTATTTCTCTCTCTCTCTCTCTCTCTCTTCCTCTCTTCTCTCGCTCTCTGTTTGAATTGCTCAATTACTAAATTTCTCCCTTTTCCTCTATCTCTCTCTCCACTCTCTCTCTCGCTCTCTCTCTCTCTCTGAATTGCTCCCCTCTTTTCTCTTTCCTTCTTTATTTCTCTCTCTCTGTCTCTCTCTCTCCCTCTCTCTCTCTCCTCTGTGGTTTGAATTGTCACTCCCTCTTATCTCTTTCTCCTTCTTATCCCCTCTCTTTTCTCTTTCTCTCTCTCTCTCTCTCTGTTTGAATTGTTCACCTCTTATCTCTTTCTCCTTCTTATTCTCTCTCTCTCTCTCTCCTTCTCTCTCTCTCTGTGTTGAATTGCTCACCTCTTATCTCTTTTTCCTTATCCTCTCTCTCTCTCTCTCTCACTCTCTCTCTCTCTCTGAATTGCTCCCCTCTTTTCTCTTTCTCCTTCTTATTCTCTCTCTCTCTCTCTCTCTCTCTCTTCTCTCTCTCTCTCTCTGGTTGAATTGCTCACCTCTTTCTCTTTCTCCTTCTTATATCCCCCCCTCTCTCTCTGTTTGAATTGCTCCCTCTTATCTTTTATATTCTTTCTTTCCCCTCCGTCCAGCCCCCCCCCTCTCTGAATTACTCACCCTTATCTTTTTTCCTTCTTTTGCCCCGCCCGCTACTCTTTTTCCTGTCCATTCTCAAATGTTGCACATCTTCCATCAACCTGTTGCAGAGGTGACCACCAAGTGTGAGACGTTCTCAGAAAACCAGCTGCTGCTAGGTGTGGTGGACACGTGAGCGCAAAAAACAACGCTATCAGCGACCAGAAAAAAAGGGAAAGAAATTAAAGAAAAGAAAAGAAAAAAAAAAGAAAAAAAAGGAAAATTTAGACAACACCCCATAGACCATATGGCAACTATTTGTGCTTAGCCAGCAAAAAAAAAAAAAAAAAACCCAAACCCAGCCCCCGCCTCCCTTTTTGTCCGTTTCAGGTCTCCGCAAGCGGTCGCTTCGTCTCGCTTAATCAAACCACAAGCCGGAGAAGTAAAACACTAAATCGTTCTCAAATAAAAAGATAACAAAATGAAACAGACATCACAAAGGTGATTGGCCAATTATTCCATGTCAAGACAGCAGATAATTGTTTTGTTATGGGGAACGAATGTTAAGAAGGAGAAGGAGGGGGGAGGTGAAGGAAGAGGAGGAGGGGGGCTAAGGAGAAGAAGGAGGGTGTGGTTGAGAATCTGTTAATTTCAGTTCAAGAAGTATGTTTGGTCGAAATGCAGTAGGTTGTTTGGTGGGTTGGTTGAATTTTACGGCATGTCAAACCTCGGGTTATTTTATGCGGTGAATTGAAAAAGTAAAGAGCAGAACGATATTGAATTGGAAAGTAGAGAGTAGAACAACGAGACTGATAAGCCGTTTGGATAGGTTTTAATATCAAAACAATTACACCAATTATAACAGTTCTACAAAATGCCCGTATTCGTATATATATATACAATATTCCCTAGCAGGCAGGGGAGATAATTAGGAGTTAAGGTCAAGGTTAATCAAAGGTTAAGGTTATTAAAAAGGAAATAACTTTTTAATTTACAACATGCGGTGTTATAGGTATTTTTCTCGGGGTGTCTTGATGCGTTCTTGATCGGGTAGTTCTGTTCCTTCTATGTTTTTTTTTTTTTTTCTCGCTTTATTCATCACAATCTTTGCGAATTTTTCAATTCAAAATTCTATCCTTTTATTCTGACTGAAGATTCTGTTTGTATTAGTGTCTCAAGTTCGTTTTCTTTTTCATTTTTATAACAAAGTTTTAGACCATTATGGGGAATGTGGCCCCCTATTTACGTGCATGTGGAATTGGATACATTCAAATAATTAAGTTTTCTAAAACAAGTAATTTTTCAATTGTATAAGTTAAGTTTAGAATTACGTAAACAAAAGATAATCGAATAAATATTAGTTTAGAAATATTTTAGCAACAATATAAACAATGGCTTAAATTCTATTGAAAATATGTACGCCATCGGAATGTAATAAAATCATCCGATAATTTATGTCATCAGAATTCCACAGATACCAAAATCATTCGATATTGCATCATTGCAAATCACCTGATATTTGATGAATATTTTAGTTTAAGGAACACGTAGACACTTACAAAACAATTATAAAAAGACCCATTTAGCTGAAAAGCTTCAGTTGGGGCGAATGCCCCCAAACTCGAAAGACGGGGCGAAAGCTCTCCCTAACTCGACACAATTGGGAGAAGTCGCTGTCCGAAGATACAAAATGTAGTATATCATGTCTGTCTCTTATTTTCGTTCCCTATTTCTCTCTCTCTCCCTCTCAACACAACAAGTTTCAATCACAGACATTGTTTTATCAAAACTGCTACAAATTTGACAAGTCCAAACGCACAAATATAAACACTACAGACACATACAGTCGGCAACATTGCTAAAAGAACAATTGAATATACCAATTGTAAATTAATGTATATAAAGTTGTTTATTGTATAAATTTATCTCCTTCTTTTGTTTTCTATGGAAACTTCATTTCCGTAGTCTTATACATTTAAATTGTGGGGATCAAAACTCGGATCTTCTTTAACCACACATTCACCAAATAACAACAGTCCCTACACCATCAACGGGTCAAATAGACGTTTAAAATATTCTATTAACTTGAAGCTATAATTGTTTACTAGGTACCACCAATTTTCCCTGTGAAATTTACCCCCCCCCCCCACTATATTTAACACAATGAAACTTGCATACAGGATAATATTATCTTGAACATTTTTTATCCATTCGAAAGAAGTAACCTTAAAAAACACTCCTGATGATTAAAAAAAAATTTCAGCTCAGGGAAATGATGAAAATTATGAACGAAAAACAATGTTTACATTTTTGCAACGTTTCAAATCAATTGAAATTTAACGTAGCCAAAAACAAGTTATGACAAGGCTTTTTAAAAAATTCTATGAAAAATCAATTGATGGTTCGATTTTCACGAAAATTTCCATAATTGCTTACCTTTTGATGTAAAAAGGTCTGAAATAGTTTTTTTTTCCCCTAAAATATACCAGGGAAAATATTTTTTACGAGGTCTACCCACCTCCTATTTTATTTTTATAAAATATGAAAAAATTAACAAAAAACAATTTTTTTATTTTTTTCTATAAAAATAAGATTTTGAATAATCATATCAGCATATATTTATATGCGAGAGCTTTTTAATAAAAGAACCATGAATACAGAATTTTGCTAAAAATATCAATAAAGAAATTGAACCTGTTGTAAAAAAAACGACTGTTTTACTTATTTTTCAAGATAACGGTGAGTAATTTTTACCCAATCGGATAATTTGATCTTTAAATTAACTGTTTTTTTTTTGTAACAACTCTTTATGTTCGTTATTTCTTTTTTGTGAGATTAAAATTTCAAAAATATTTACGTTTCTCCCTTCTATATGGCTTAAACTGATCACGTGATTTATTTTGGTGGTACCTATTGTTTACTAAGAACCAGTATATTTATGAAGCCATATAATTGCTTGCGAATTATTGGTGATAGATCGGAATACTTGAAACCATCTGTGTGCAAATATATTCTTTTAAAATAGGAATAGTTTCAAGAACTGTCAAAAAGACACCAAAAAGAAATTTTCGTTCTCTTAATAATCAAAACGTTGTGTAACCGTAAAGATGAGGACAGCAATCTGAAAAATCTAAATCATACAAATTATCAAGGCTCATCTCAACAATTCAGAAAAATAGTATTAATTGTTGTTAAAATCATTTTCGATAATCTCTGTCGGAGTGGAGTACCTTTCATTGCCATTATTCCCAGGTTCACTCTGACCCGGATTCATACTTTTCCCAAGGGTATTAACGCTGTGTGAACTGTAGCTTCGTCCAGGATTTGAACTCGGGTCGACGTATCCATTTCCTACGACTCTAACCCTTAGACCACGCGCCTCCTACAAAACAAAAGTGAAACGGTCGTGTAAGTTCAAGAGTGACCGATTTTTGAGATCAGATTGAGATAGAATCGTTGAATACCGTATTTTGAAAATGTCACGTTGTCCTCGACAAATTGCTCCAACACATTTGTTCCAAAAGATCTGTCAAGCGTCATGGCCTTGTGCCAGTTCGAGTCGGTAATCTGAACATTAGCTACATAAATGAGAGTATCCTCCCCTTCTTTCTTTCACTTTGAGGAAGCCGTTTGTTTTGGTCGGCCATTTTTATTTCACCATAAATCTACACTGAAAATACGAATTTGTTCGAATCAATACAACTGCATGTTTTAACACGAAAATATCATAAAATGTGTTCTCAATTGTGCTTGTGTATTATTTGAAATGAACTTAATTGTTATTTAACATTTTAGATAGTAGACATTAACATTTCTTTTCAGAGTACCTGGATCAATACAAGGTCTATTTTTTTACATAGGGATTTAAATGGGGCATCCCACGAGGATTCAACTCACGATTCAGTAATAATGGATCTGCAGGACTAACTTTAAAAAATACCCCTCTACCCAGACGCCACCGGGTAGCCGCTGCTAGTTTTAAATAATGCACAAGCACAATTAAGAACACATTTTATATGATATTTTCGTGTTAAAACATTTAGTTGTATTGATTCAAACAAATTCGTATTTTCAGTTTAGATCTACAGTGAAATGAAAATGACTGACCAAAACAGACGGCTTCCTCAAAGTGAAAGAAACAAGGGAAGGTTACTCTCATTTATGTAGCTAATGTTCAGATTACCTTTGAGCCTGAACTAAACAAATAGAAAAATCTGTTGTTTGGTGATACTAAGACGGGTGACAAATTATCTTACAAACGAAGTAGGTTTTCGTTTTCTTCTCTTATTCAAAACATTGGCACTTTTTCTTTTTCTTTTTCTTTTCTCCTTGTGAGAAATGTTTGTAAAGGAGAAAACGAATCCGTGTGTCGTAATTGATCAGAAAGCAGCCAGGTAGATTTGGCGGGAACACAAAAGAAGATCAAGTTGGGTAATGGAAAGACAATATTTGGTTATTTTGTTGACATCCTCATGGAGGTCAAAGGTCAGGAAGGGGATCAGATGCGTTGATTCGACCCTGGCATGTCAAATCGAATTGGGGACAGAAAAAAAAAGAAAGAAAGAAAGAAAGAAAGAAAGAAAGAAAGAAGAAGAAGAAGAAGAAGAAGAAGAAGAAGAAGAAGAAGAAGAAGAAGAAGAAGAAATTGACTTGGAGAAGAAGAGGAAAGGTAAATGAAAAGAAGAAAGAGAAGAAGAAGAAGAAGAAGAAGAAGAAGAAGAAGAAGAAGAAGAAGAGAAGAAGATTGGCACGGAGAAGAAGAAGAAAGGCAAATGAAAAGAAGAAGAAGAAGAAGAAGAAGAAGAAGAGAAGAAGAAGAAGAAGAAGAGAGGAGGAGGAGGAGGAGGAGGAGGAGGAGGAGAGGAACTAAAATAAAAAGGAAGAGAAAGAGAAAGCGAAAAGATTCGCAAGAGAATAAAAACGAGAAGACAAGAGAGAAAAGAAGAATGAGAAGAAGAAATACTAGAAGAAAAAATAAGTTTGACGGTTGGTTGGTTGGATTTTACGACATGTAAACTCTTGGGTTATTTTATGCCAAATATGTTTTGCTTTATTTATTCTTGTTGGGTATTCAATTTTTTTTCAAACTCAATTTTTTCAAACACATTTTATAAAACTTGTTTTTTTATCTAGTGAAATGCCAATTCTGTATCCAGTGATAAAATTCCAATTCTGGAACTCTGGGGAGCGTGGAGTACCCCTTCATTACCATTTCTTCTAGGTTCACTTTAACCCGAATGATAGTACCGGTTAGGGTCTCATCTCTAGAATCATCATCATCATCATCATCATGATCAGGTCGCGCTGTCAGCACGGATATCCATGACAATCTCTCTCCAGCCGTCCCGATCACCCATCATTCTCGGGAGGTCCTCTACGCAGCATCCAGTATCCGCACAGAGCTGGTCAATGTACGTCTTTGCTGGCCGGCCCACACTGGCGTGCCCATGTGCTGCCTTCCACAAGAGGACGTCACTTATGAGTTCATCCTTGCTTCTCCAGCAGTGTCCTGTGTGTGTTGTCCGTCTTACTCGGATAGTATGGGTGATATGCGGCAGGTGGTCGTAGATAAAAAAAAAAATGATTTTTTAAAAATGTGTTTAAAAATTGTTTGAAAAAAAATCGAATAGCCAGATAGCGTTTCTGACTAGTTAATATGTAACTAGCTACCGGGCGGCCTTGAGTTCAATCTCTGGGTCGTGTGGTGCCAACATAAGCTGGTATGAATATTGTGTAAAATGTTTTTTTTTTATCTTTTAGATACCATAAAAGAAAAAGGTTTCACACTAAAAAAGGCAAGAAGCAGGCGATACCCCGCACAAACAGTCACAGATGCTGATTATGCTGATGACCTTGCACTTCTTGCAGATACACCGGCACAGGCTGAGTCACTACTACATAGCTTGGAGGAGGCAGCAAAGAATATCGGCCTCTATGTGAACTTCGATAAAACAGAGTTCATGAGTTTCAAAAAGAAAGGAAACATCTCCACACTCAATGGCAAGCCTCTTAAGCCAGTAGAACAATTCACGTACCTAGATGGCAATATCTCATCCACAGAGAGCGATGTTAATACACGAATAGCAAAGGCATGGTCGGCCACAAACAAATTATCAGTGATATGGAGGTCCGATCTCCCTGACAAGGTGAAGCGACAGTTCTTCCAGGCTGTGGTTGTATCGGTGCTGCTGTATGTCTGCACCACCTGGATCCTAACAAAGCGTCTTGAGAATAAGCTAGATGGAAGCTGCACAAGAATGATGCGTGCAGTATTGAACAAGTCGTGGAAACAGCACCCCACAAGGAAACAGCTGTACGGTCACTTGCCCCCCCCCATCTCACAAACTATCCGAGTGAGACGGACAAGACATGCAGGAAACTGCTGGAGAAGCAAGGATGAGCTCATAAGCGACGTTCTCCTGTGGAAGCCAACACATGAACATGCAAGTGTGGGTCGCCCGGCTAGGACCTACATTGACCAACTATGCAAATATGCTGGTTGCTCTGCAGAGGACCTCCCAGGTGCAATGAGTGATAGGGAAGGCTTACTTACTATATATATACTAGGTGTGTAAAAAAAAGTATCGAGATTTTTTGGTACTTTTTGAAACCCTGTATTCTAAAAAGTTAATGTTCCATTCATTATTTTTTCTATCTTGGTAAATACAGATTTAAAATCTGTACTTTTTGACACACCTTGTATTCTGAAAAAATTAACGTTACATTTATTGTTCATTCCTACCTTGGTAAATACAGCTTCAATCTGGATACTTTTTTACACACCTTATATATAAAATATGGGAGTAAATATGAAAATAAATCCGACAACATGACGAAATTCGAAAAAACGAAGCGCTCCAACGTTTAAGCGTCGATAAATAAATTCATCTTATTTTTGGAGCGCTTCGTTTTTCGGATTTCTTCATATATATATATATATATATATATATATATATATATATATATATATATCGACTCAGCGTATGAGTAGCACAGGGATCTGTGCGGTAAAGTGAGGAGCTGATGGTAGGTGTGGCGCTCCACCTCAGATACTAAAATAATGGTCTAGCGCTAGTGAAAAGCGGATAGACTTTCTCGCTAGCGGGCTGATACTAACATTAGGCCGCCGCGACGACTTTACTTTATATATATATATATATATATATATATATATATATATATATATATCTTTATTATATGTTCTTTATTATATGTTCTTTATTATTTTTCACGGAGAATATTTAACATTAAGACTTACGGTCAAGTTACACTTGAGCTTGATAACCGAAGTTAAGCTGCGATGAGCTTGCTCAGAACTTAGATGAGTGACCACTTAGGAAGAGCAGCTGTAGATTAAGCAGAAGCTTCGTAAATTCTAAGAATGTTTAATATTAGGTTAATCAGATTTTAATGTCATTCGTAAAATTCATTTTCTTCTCTGTCTCACCCGCATCTTCTTGAAGTTAGAATCATTCCAAAAGAATGTCTGAAATTTCGTGCGATTGAGGGAAGAGTGTGAATAAAAGGTCAATGAAAGGGATTTAGTTGGATTAAACTAATCCATAGACAAAGATCCCTTACTTTTACCCATCATAGACTGCCAGGTGCGACTTCCGTGCACCTGATTAAGATAGTGAATAATTAATTGTGTCATGATTACCCCTCTAAAAAAGCCATAGTATTTTAGGATATTTGCCTCTCATCCCACTTATGAGGGCGTGATACAAGAACATTTTTATGTGGACCCACCCACAAGCCGAAGCTCATGGGTCGTAGACACAAAAAAATGTGTTGATCCCGTCAGCATCCCCCCCCCAAGGGGTGCACCTCAGGCACTGGGCAATAAACCCACCCCTGTCCCTTTAAATCAATGGGGCAGGTATTGCCTGGTGGGGATAGCCCCCTGGGATCAACGCTATTCCTTTTACTTAGCCGTCCCAGAGGCCGAAGCACTCTGAAGCAGGCTAAGCCATAGTATTTTAGAGATATAAAAAGAACGACTTATCCCGTAAAACTGGTTGGGTCGTTGGGGGTGTTACTGATGTAGAGTGTCTTGGACAGGAATAGCTTGGCTGAGAACCATCCATCTCCAGATCTGTTTTGAATTCAGAGTTTTCCTTCTCCTAGACTGGTTTCAATACCAAGGTTAAATAGTCCAGACTGTAAAGTTTTAAAGTGCCATCCTTGGCCAGTTGAAAAGGGCTTAAAAAAGTCCTACGTTATGGAATTCTTTAGTAAGCGTATAAATCCTATCCTACGTATTGGTAAAGGTCCAGTGATTTAATCCTATGTCCGACATCCATGAATGCCAGTTTAATTATGATCAGTAGGGTTGGTTTAAGTATTGTATCAACCTCAGAATACTGCCAGTGATTGGCTAAGAGTTAGATCACCTGGTTCCGGCCTAGTCTATAAGTAAGAGCGGGCTATAGCACACACCTTATATGTAAAAAAATCTCAACACAGACTACCTTACTATTTACACATAGCAAATAAGAAAATAGTTGGATCCATATATTCGCCAGGAGGTATAATGTTTTGTTGAAATGAAATGATTTGAACTCGTGTTGCCGTGTCCTACGTTAATAAATATAATGTTGATGATGATGATCATCATCATGTCGCGCTGTCAACACGGATTCCTATGACTCCTTTTCACCAACCGCCCCTATCGGTCATCGCCCTTGGTAGGTCTTCTACATCCAGAATCCGTGCATAGCAGGTGGACGTAGGTTTTGACTGGTCAGCCTACACTGGTGTGTCCATGGGTAGGTGTCCATAAGGACATACAAGGTGTGTCATAAAAGTATCGAGATTGAAGCTGTAATTACCAAAATAGAAAGGAACAATGAATGGAACTTTTTTTTTCTCCAGAATACAAGGTGTGTCATAAAAGTGCCGAGTTTGAAGCTGTATTTACCAAAATAGAAATGAACAATGAATGGAACTTTTTTTTTTCAGAATACAAGGTATGTCATAAAAGTATCGAGATTGAAGCTGTATTTACCAAGATAGACATGAACAATGAATGGAACGTTTGTTTTTTTGTTTTTTGTCAGAATACAAGGTGTGTCATAAAAGTATCGAGATTGAAGCTGTATTTACCAAGATAGAAATGAACAATGAATGGAACGTTTTTTTTTCCATAATACAAGGTGTGTCATAAAAGTGCCGGGTTTGAGGCTGTATTTACCAAAATAGAAATGAACAATGAATGGAAACGTTATTTTTCTTTCAGAATACAATGTGTGTCAAAAAGTACAAAAAATCTCGATATTTTTTTGACACACCTCGTATTTCTAAATTGATCGCCGGAGAAAATGTAACGTTTTGTTCTCGATTCTAAATCTGCGATTAAGTCTTTTTTTTTAAATATCGTTGACTCATTTGTTATTGATCGTGAGTCACGTTGCTTAACTCAAAGGCTCGTGCTTACTTATCACTAATTGTGTTTATGTTTATTTATCTGTCTGTTTTTTCTGTGTGTATGTGTTAATGAGAAGGCATTTATGCTTGACGCCTTGGGTAAACAGACCGGAAGCACAAAGTACACAAGCAGAGATAAAGGAAGAAACATTTGTAGACAGGAATGTATGATGTAGGAACAAATTATTGACATGGATACAAAAACATTTATATATATATATATATATATATATATAGAGAGAGAGAGAGAGAGAGAGAGAGATACGTAGTGTTGCATATGAGATACGGTTATACTTGTGAGTAAAGAATGGGCATATAAAAGGTGTGTCATAAAAGGACCGAGTTTGAAGCTGTATTTGCCAAGATAGAAAGAGCAATCCACGAGAGAGAGAGAGAGAGAGAGAGAGAGAGAGAGAGAGAGAGAGAGAGAGAGAGAGAGACAGGGAGACAGAGAGAGAGAGAGAGAGAGAGAGACAGAGACAGACAGACAGACAGACAGAGACAGACAGAGACAGACAGACAGACAGACAAACAGAGATGTGAACAGATAGAAAAAGATAAATGGTATGGCAGATTACAACAGTGAACTATTGATAGATAGATTTAAACAGACTGAGATAGATAGATAGATAGATAGATAATAGATAGATTTAAACAGACTGAGATAGATAGATAGATAGATAGATAGATAGATTTAAACAGACTGAGATAGATAGATAGATAGATAGATAGATAGATAGAGAGAGAGAGAGAGAGAGAGAGAGAGAGAGAGAGAGAGAGAGAGAGATTTAAACAGACTGAGATAGATAGATAGATAGATAGATAGATAGATTTGGACTAGATTGAGATAGATAGATGGATTTGAACAGAATGAGATAGATAGATAAATTTTAAACAGACCGAGATAGATAGACAGTTTTAAACAGACCGAGATAGATAGATTTGAACAGACCGAGATAGATAGATAGATAGATAGATAGATCTGAACACACCCAGATAGAAAAATGGATTTGAACAAATTGAAATAGATAGATAGATAGATAGATAGATAGATGATAGATTTGAACATACCGAGATGGATAAATATATGTGAACAGACCGAAAAGAAACATAGATAGATAGATAGATAGATAGATAGATAGATAGATAGATAAGAATGTTTTAAAGATGGATTTTGCAGATTGACATCGAACAAAATATACAAAAGAATGTATATCTGAACAAAACGTATAAGAGAGACTGGGTAAAAGAAAAAGAAAAGAAAAAAGAAAAAAAAAGAATATAAAAAAACAACCAAAAAGACAAAAAAAAAAAAAAAAAAAAACGTGTTGATTTAGAATCCAAACGTCACTTTCGCAAACTGTTGTTTACAATTGACCGTGCGTTTTGATTGGATGGCTGGAGTTATTGCGTCGTCGTCTTAGTTTTCACCGCTCTACTCAAAGTCTGTGTTATTCAAGTCTTCTGGCTTCCCTGTCAGTTTTACCATCTGTTAGAAACGACTTGCAACACTTAGTAACATCTTGATAACTTTACCAACCATGGGTCCTGCTTCTTCACTTTCCCAACCTCATCCACCCTGCTGCTGACACCGCTGATACACTCAAATGACTCTACCAGAGAAGAAAGCATCTTACTAACCACTCAGCTTTGTAAATCTATGTTGGACTGTACCACATGAAATGTCGAATTTCGACAGGGGCGGAGGAAGTAAAGCACTATGGTTTAAACAAAAATTAAAAAGAGCCCATTCTTTTCAGCAAAGTATACCTTTAAGAAAAGCTAACCTGAAAGGGTGGGTACAGGGCTATTTGAAAAGTTTCCCGGGACCCATAATGGGCAAGGACCGGACCCTTAAAACTTTTCAAATAACTATTCAATTCATGCATTTTATTGATACTATACTACCACATACACTCACACGCACACACACACACACACATACAAACACACACACACACACACACACACACACAGACACACACACACACACACACACACACACATATATATATATATATATATTATATATATATATATATATATATATATATCTTTGAAAGGAAGGAAAAACTCAACACCGTTGATGAGACGAAATTTAGGGGAGCTATATTAAATCTACTTAGATTTATAAAGGCCCCAATTTTGGTCGAAATAAATTTATTATGGAATACGGTGTTGAGTTTTTCCTTCCTTTCTAAGATAAATATTGCTCTGTATATAATCTAAAAAGTTTATTATACATTGAGCTCTTTTTAGTGATTTAAAGATTCACTGTATTTATACATACTGGATCATACAATAATAATACAGTGTATCTTAGAAAATCACATATAGAATCATCCCTTACTACCAAGTTTTGGATACCTCTCATCTCTCTCTCTCTCTCTCTCTCTATATATATATATATATATATATATATATATATTATATATACTAGCAAATATATGCACCTCCGGGTGCAAGTATTTTAGTTAAATTTTATAAAAATATCATATTAAATTAGAAGCTAATGAAACTGAATAGAATGAGATAAAAGATTTTGAACAGAGGGGGATGATTGAAAAATAGAACAACTTTGAAACTAACTTTTCCATCATTTTCCATTACTCCCGTCTTTCATTGTAAATTTTCCTAATTTAACTGTTTAGTTAAAATAGAAGTAAAGAATAATATTACAGTTATTTCTTCTTGTTAAGGGATTCTTTAAGATTTATTGAAGAGATTTTTGCTCATTGATAAAACCAAACAATTAGAAATCAATAATACTAAGTAATATTATTAAAAATCAATTTTTTACAATATGCAAATTAGCCTTCCCATTCACACTGTAAACCTCTATTTGTTGTATATATAAATACAATTGCATGCTATTAGTATGTAGATATGCTCAACAGTGTAAGTAATGTAAACAATTTTATTAATATGAGGTTTAAATAAAAATAAAATCATGGAGAATATGATGTAAATAACGAAAGGAATTGTGACTTGTATAGTAATATAGTTTCGGTTACAGACAGACAAACCCACAATCTCCATTATAATAAGATATGAGTGAGTGTGTGTGTGTGTGTGTGTCTGTGTTGAAAAATGTGTAAAGGTGAAAAATAAGTAATTGAGCATGATTTATTGATAGTTGGTAAAACATTCCGACACTAATGTTATGATTGATGGATCCACAATATTAAAACATATTTGAAATAAATATGTATCAAGTATGTTTCTCTAATCTTCTACAGTGTAATAAACATCATGTGTTGGCTTTGCTTTCCAACGAGTAATACAAAGTGGAAATATACATCAACGTTCCTGTTTTAAAAGAAAGTGATTTTAATATCAATGTCTTAAGAGCCAAAATATCAAATGTCCTATTTTATTTTAATACCCTTGGGAAATGTATGAGCCCCCAAATCCCCTCAGCTATGGGTTAAATAGGACCTCGACTTTTCTTCTACAAGGGTAAGTTTGGCATTAAATAACCCACGGCAGACAAACAGACAGACATATGTTTAGAAAACTGTCTAGATGTCGAGACTTTATCTCCCCACACAATTTGCAGACATTTTTGACATCCGTGTACGACTCGCCTCTGCAGAGGGGTAAAATGGGTCCACCAGTTGACTATGGGTGGCGACACGTGATGCTTAAGGACTGAATCCTAGTGACTAATCAGTCTATGGCATGTAACATTCCGCTTTGGCCCTTACTTACGTTAGACGGACGCTCGGAAACGCCTCTCCAATCAATCGGCTGGTCACGTCAAACCCTAGCACCTATATGATTGTCCCAACCCTATTGCCGTTATGGCTGCCTCCAAACCTTTTTATTATATACATATTTACCAACCCCAAGCACGAGCAGGATGTGACACAAGGTCAATTTCTTAAGCGGAGTTCAACAGGTTTGAATTCAGAGTTTTCCTTCTCCTAGACCAGTTGCCAAACCAAGGTTAAAGAGCCCAGTCTGTCCTACTATTTATCCATAGCTGGAAGGAGAGTAGGATTCATACCTTTGCCAAGGGTACTAGCGCAAAGTGAAATGCAATTAGCATGCAGGATTTGAACTCGGGGCGACGAGTCCATTTCCCATGACTTTAACCATTACACCACGCGCTTCCTTTATCATATATGTGCTAGAAGATGATGATGGCGGTGGATCTTACTGTCCTGGTTATAATGTAGTTCAAAATCATTTCAAGCATTATCTCAAACTGATCTATTTTGCATATAAATGGGAGCCTCGCAGGTATTACCATTCAGAGTGTACATGGGAGTAATGGCAATAGTTCCAAAACTGTAGACATATACGTATTTTACAGGGGGGTGTCTGTCTGCAGGATGCGGATGGTGTGACCCAACGATCGTAGTTGGCGTTGCGATAGAGTCTATCCATGCTCTTATATGGAAGTGAGTCGTTGGTGTTATATGGCAGACACCTGAAAAAACGGGAAGCATTCCACATAAACTGAGCGTAAAGTGGTGGCACAAAATCCCCCACTTAGAAATTAGAAGCAGAGCACGCATTGACCCAATTGAGACCATCCTATCGCAATAATAATAATAATAATAATAATAATAATAATAATAATATATATATATATATATTATATATATATATATATATATATATATAAGTTTTGTTGACTGTACAGACAATTTTTGTCGGACAAGTTTTTGGTTGATCCTTTCTAATTTTCGGGCCATCTTTTTGGTGTCGGGTGTAACTGGTGTAACAGTCCACCAAAAGTTTCAAACGAGCGCTTTCGGCAATACAGTTTGCCATCATCAGGTAGGAAACGATGGTATGGTTTCGTGTCTCGTTTTTAACAGTTACACCCCGACACCAAAAAGATGGCCCGAAAATTAGAAAGGATCAACCAAAAACTTGTCCGACAAGAATTGTCTGTACAGTTCAACAAAACTTGTATAAAAGAAAAATGCTGCCAAAATACACTTTTTTTAATATATATATATATATATATATATATATATATATATATATATATATATATATATATATATATAGGAAGCACTGTTGTGTAACATTTACAGGCGAATGGTCTCGACGAACCTGTATTTCACTTTACGTTAATACTCTTGGGAAAGGTATGAATCCTTCGTGTCTTCTTACCGCCCTCTTTTCACTTATTGCTTTCTTCTCACTTTAGCTTTGGAAAGGCAACCTTCTTCGAGAAGGAAAAACCCTGAATTCAAAACCTGAGGACTGTCAGCAATCTATATATAGTCAAAACAGATTAAGAAAAACCGACAAAATGTAATGAATATCAAGGAAAAGTGAATAACAAACACAAACAATTGATTCAATTAATATTTCGTCTCTGTTAGTTCAGAAACTTGTTCAGTTATATGTATATATATGTATAGCGAAAAGTCTCTTTCTCTGTTCACTCTCTCTCTCTCTATCTCTCTCTCTCTCTCTCTCATATAATATATATATATATAATATATATATATATATATATTATATATATATATATATATATGGGGGGGGAACACAAGGACAAAACTCAGACAAACGTATGTAGGATATATTTCACTAGAGCATATCGTCGGATCCTAAACCCATCCACTCTTCCTTCATATATATATATTATATAATATATATATATATATATATATATATATACAACCGGCATAGACAAAAGATAGACCCTACTATCTTAACGCTCACAAGTGAGGAATGAGTTAACATTTATATAACGTTGATAAATCAATAAGTAAATTAATAAGTAAAATAAGTAAATTAATAAGTAAAACAATAAGTAAATTAATAAGCAAAAAAACACATTGATTTTACTTAAGGAATATTTATTCATTTGTTTTGTTTTGTTTTGTTTTATTTCATTAAAAACAACGACATTTTCTTTAACATGATCTCCATCCTTGTCAGCGCTCGGAATTATTGACCTTTTACGGCTTTGACAGAACTGAAAAAAACAGACGAAGAATTCTATACGATGGTACTTTTCGACAATTTTCGCTGATTTAAATCCCAAACGCATCTTATATCAGCTCGACGGTTTTTTACAGCAGACTGCTCCAGACAACTCCATCTGAACATGGAATGTCAATCGTAAAGTGATTTTTAATAAGCTAACCTGCCATTTTCATCGCTACTTTTATGTGCTCAATCATCACTGGTTGTCATCTCGACACATTCGTGTGGGTGTAGGGGGGTAGAAATAAATCAGCTCAGTTCAAGGGTACCCCCCTACTCCACTCCACTCGGCACTCACATCAGGCAGAAACTTTCCCGTTCATCTAAAGAGGTAAGGGCTGGGATTATTGGCTAGTGCCCCTAAATAAAAATACCGAGGGAACTGAGACATTTTTTGGAACTATCGTTGCCACACTTGGGAGTATTGTTTCCTGCGGAATACCCATATTAAACCGATCTCCTGACCTCGGGCGGGGGTCCAGTGGCTTCGGCCCTGGGCCACAGAAGTTAACAATGTTGATCCCAGGGGGTCGTCTTCCCAGGCAGAACCTGTCCCTCGATTTAAAGGAGCAAGGCTGGGTTTATTGTCCGGTGCCTGAGGTATCCTCCTTGAGGGGAATGCCGACGGGATCGACGTATTTTTTGCACCCGCATCCCATGAGCTTCGGCTCGTGGTTGGTCCCACATTAATATGGCCTTGTGCCTGACCCGAACACGTGAGTTACGCGGTAAATACCTATTAAACCGATCTTGAGTCATAGTCCAGCACCGTCTGGGTTGAACCAATACCAAGATTGGATATTTGATGTTTTTGTTTTGTTTATTTGTTTAACGGCATATAAACTCCTTGTGGCTTATTCAATGCCGAAATCTGATCAATTTGTTAATGTTTGATTATAAAAGAGGAGAAGACTAGAGAGAAATAGAAGAGAAGAAGAGAGAGAAATAATGTTATATATAATATATATTTAATCGGATGTACATAATCAGTAAGAGAGAGAGAGAGAGAGAGAGAGAGAGAGAGAGAGAGAGAGAGAGAGAGAGTAGGGATGCGATGATGATGATCTTACTTGGTATCTTCTGCATACTGACTCGCTGCTTACTGCTTCTACTGGTTCTAACTCGTCGGCCATTTTCTCTGGGCTGACTTCTCTTCAGGGCTTCTGCTGGGGGTTGATCTTCTTTGTTGATTTCTTTGGGCTGTCATCTCTTGTTTTAAATTACTTAACAAGACATGGTTGCTTTATAATAAAGCTTTATTTCCAGAACCCAGTCCATGATTCCACCGTGGGGGAGATGCATATAAGTTTCCAATTGGCTTGAAAATTGCTTTATTTTGTAAGTTAGGGCATTTTAACTCTGTTGTGCTAACAAGAATCCCGCTTCGATGTGCCGTTTTTGTTTTCTGTGTTATTGACACATACATGTAAAAATCATTGGTACTACGATTATCGTTGTAAGAAATGGGATCGGTGACACGAGTTCAAATCCTGTACGAGGTTGTTTGCGTGTCACTTCTCGATAATGTACTTAGGAAAGGCATGGTGTCAACTATTCTCCCTCCAGCTATGGGTAAATAGTAAGACAGACAGAGCTCTTTAAACATGGATAGGTAAACAGTTTAAGAAAAGGAAAACTTTAAATTCGAACCAGTTGTGCTTCGCTTAAAAATTGACATTGTGTCACATTCTGTCTGAGGTGGGTGCGGGTGGTAGAAAAAGCATTGAATATAATGGGGCATAACTTTGAAGTTAAAAATAAAGAACTGAAAAGAAAATCTATAGAACAAATGAATCAATAAAGATACCTTAAGAAAAATTCAATGTTTTTTGTGATTTACAAAAACGTCCAGACTGAGGGGTTGGGTAAATACGTACATGCAAAAAATCAGATCAGTATGATATATATATATATATATATATATATATATATATATATATATATGTGTGTGTGTGTGTGTGTGTGTGTGTGTGTGTGTGTGTGTGTGTATGTGTTAAAAGAATAGAGGGAAAATGTGGACAAAAGAACAACTCCAACAAGTAGATGTAGGAGATATATTTCACCGTGCATTAAGCACGGCTTCTTCAGTCATTTAATTGAACATTTGTGTATCATACATTTGTTTTTATTGAAGAGGAAGTGAACGGGTAAGGGGTGAGTTTGGTGATTAAGTCAGGAGGATGGGATGGAGTCCCACAAGCGCTATATGAAATACAAGCAGCCTCGTCCAGGATTTGAACTTGTCTTGTCGTGTCCATTTCCTATTACCGTAACCATTACACCACACGTCCCACAGATCAGTATAATATAGATTGGCCGAGAAACGGCGTCTGTGTCAATTGAGCCACGTTAGGCACTCTGAAATTCGAGAGGGGGTCGTGTTTTTACAAACATTAAAGACGTTCGACGTTTGTGGTTGAATTCAAACCGAGGACAAAAACCAGATTGTGCAATCTTGTTCGCTGATAAAAAAAATAAAAATAATAAAGATAAAGATAAAAATAAAATAAAAAATAAAATAAAACATAAAAATAAAAAAATTAAGAATAAAACAAAATAAAATAAAATAAAATTAAAAAGAAAAAAAAAGAACAAATAAATAAAATAAAAACCAGAAAAAAAAGAAAAAAAGACTGCATGCCGTTGCCAACACGTGCAGAGCTAATTTTTGTTGTTTTTGTTTTCTTCTTTTTCTATTTTTTTATTTTATTTATTTTTTATTTATTTATTTATTTTTTTTCGGGGGGGTGAAGTTTTCTTTCGTTTGTTGTTCTGTGCTCGCGAAAACTGGCTTATCTGTCTTATATATATATATATATATATATATATATATATATATATATATATATACGACTTGCTTCTTGCGACGTAAATAGAAAAAAAACCTTGTATAAAAGTCACTCGACCTAAAGAGACATAGGAGTTATGTCTGGAGGCTTCAGGTTCCATGTTGAATGAAGGAACAATGAGAATATCTCAAATTTCATAAAAAGGGCCATTATATTCGATAGCATATGAGACTTCCAATTGTTTCCTCCCAAAATGGCTAAAAATATTGCCCGGCCCTTATGTGCAAAACTGAGGTATCTTCTCAGCTAATGCAGTAGTTCTTAAATTATTGGTATTATTTGGATTATTCGGACTATTGTTCTTGTCTTTATTGTTATCTGTACAACGTTTTAGCTGATGTGTCCCCCGGCATTCTTTAGGTATTTCTTGTCGGACTCGGGAGCCTTCCCGAAATTGGGAACTTTTTTATCGAACTCGGGAACCTTCTTGTCGTAATCGGGAGCCATCACGGAACTTTGAACCCAACCCTTTATTCAATCCACAGAGGTATCCTGTTCTCATTCCACCAACCATAGCTGGGGTACAGGTGTTAAGCTGTGTTAATTATCATTCTATGTTACTGTCGCCCTTGACCAGGATTGAAGCTGCAGCCTAGAGATAACTGTCAGTTAGGACTGTCATACCAACGCCTTTATCCACTACGCTATGTGTCCAATTCTTATACAAAACAAACTAAAAAAAAAAAAAAGCTTCCTTTTCTAGCAGAGCATATAACAAATTTGGAACCGAAATTAAACTTTTATTTTCCATCATCAAACGCAGAAGATTATTATTTGTTTCGAAAAAAAAAACGCCTCCGGGCGGTGCAAAAATTTGTTTTTGAAAGATACTGTCTGAGTGGGGTGGAGTTAAAAATTCTTTCAGAGGGTTTTCATCATAAGTAAGTAAATCATCAAATTTATTAAAGGAGTAAAAACAAAAAAACAATTAAAAATTTAAAATTTAAAAAATAAATAAATAAAATAAAACAATTTGAAATGGAAACTTAATTCTGTTCCCCTCAAATAAAATGTTGCATGCATCTATTAATTATTAATTGAATAATTATTTTGAATATTTTACATATAAATTTTACACAAAATCGTAAGTATTGATTTATTTGTAAACTTTTAGAGTAAAAAAACAACTTTTAAAATTGCTTATTCAAATTTTGAGTGTATATAACACAGGGTTTTTCTTATTCTATGTATTTATGATTTTGACTATAACATAAATGCTCATTAATAGACTTGCGCAATCATTGAGGACGTTGTGACGTAGTTTTGGTTACAAACAGAAATACACACAATCTCCATTATCCAGCAAGGAAATTGGTGATTATGCACAAGGCATTACACCCGAGAGATGAAATAGACAGACTATATGAGTCAAGAAAAGGAGGAAGAGGTCTCGCCAACATTGGGGATTGCGTAGATGCGACAATCCGAGGACTCGAAGAATACACTAAAAAGAACAAAGAAAGACTTAGTACAGCAATCTATTACAGCAATTCAAACATATGGACAAACAGAAAAAACAACAAGAATTAGAATTTAGGAGAAATCATAAATTGTGAACGTACCTATAGTTAGAATTTTAAATAAAGTTCGTTAGATTTAAAAGCAGAGGTGGGTAATTTTCCATAACTGTTGGGGATTATGATTGACATTTTATATGACCCCAACTGACCTCCGATACAGACACGTGAGAATAAGTTCCTAGTTTAGAGCAGATGTGGCCCGGCTTTCAAGGAGCGTAGACGTATTGTCAGCTCCGAGGTCCATCTCCCACCGCGGCGGAATCAAATGGGCTGCGGAAATAAAACTTGATCAAGAAACAAACAAGTTGTTGCGTTTGTTAATTAAATTATTAAACGAGCAACGACCAGTCCTGCCTGTAAGAAGAAAAGAAGAAAGAAAATCAACTCAGCCGAAAGACCCTAGATCAGCCCAGACAAGATGGCGGTCAGACTAGTTAGACGAAGAAATAGAACCAGCAGAAACAGCAGTGTAAAAAGTGAGAAGTATCATCTCTCTATCATCTTAACTCTCTCTCTCTCTCTCTCTCTCTCTCTCTCCTCTCTCTCTCTGTGTGTGTGTTGTGTGTATGTCTGTCTGTGTCAGTGTCTGTCTCTCTCTGTCTCTCTGACCCCCCCTCTCTCTCTCTGTGTCTCTCTCTCTATGTCGTGTGTCTCTCTGTCCCCCCTCTCTCTCTGTGGTCTGTCTCAGTCTGTCTCTCTCTGCCTCTCTGCCCCCTCCTCTCTCTCTTTCACTCTCTCGTCTCGCTGTCTCTGTCTCTGTCTCTGTCTCTCTGTCTCTGTCTCTCTGTCTCTCTCTCTCTCTGTCTGTGTCAGTGTCTGTCTCTCCCCGTCTCCTCTCTCTCTCTCTCTCTCTCTCTGTGTTAGTGTCTGTCTCTCTCTGTCTGTCTCATATCTGTCTGTCTGTTCTCTCTCTCTATTATACACCCGAGATGACCCCCCCCCCAATTAGATACACCCGTAAATGAGTAAAGGAGTATAACAATAGAAAGAACAACAACTATATGGATACTTCCGGTGACAAACTGGAGAGACTGCTCATGAGAAGACATGCCTAAGAAAGTGAAACCACAAGAGAGAAACTGAATCTCTCATAATTGCATTGCAAGACAATGCCATAATAACCAAACTATACTAAAACGGAAATAGATAAGACACAGCAGAATAGCAAGTGTGGAGAAAGAGACGAAACTATTAATCATAGAAGTGAATGCTACAAACTGTCACAAAGGGAATACAAGACTAGACACGACTGGGTGGGAAGTTCATCCACAGGGAACTGTACAAGAAATGAAACGTTGAGCATACTACTAAATGGTATTTTATAAAAAAAGAAGTCCGCAAAATGTATTATGTTTTGAAAAAATTTTTAAAAATTCTTTTTATCTTACATATGCAACACGTGTTTCAGATCTTCTGGTATCTTCTTCAGGCTTTGATCAATAATATGAAAGTGAATTCTTTACATGCGTGTGTATATATAATATTATATTATATAATATATATATATATATAGTATATATAATATTATATAAGTATTTAACTTCCCTTCTTCTACTAAATGGTATATTGCACAAATCGAATATCCGTTCCTAGGGAACAAGACGCAAAAAAATCTCTGCTTATCTTGAGATAGAAATAGATCACTTAATCCCGACCAGCCAAAGACCAGACCTTAGTGTAAACTGACAAAGAAAAAATTAATTTGTCATCAAGGGATTTTGACCTGAGTCCCGGCGCGAACAAGCCGTTGAAAATATAAAAGGGGATAAACTTATAAACGGTATCACCTTCACCCCATGATCCACAGTTTATTTTTCCAACTTTCTGGTCCCAAAGGAGAGTCCCAAATATTTGTCTGGTT
>CM042145.1:12336821-12357247 GCA_023376005.1 Doryteuthis pealeii | reverse complement strand
CGAGAGAGATACGGTTAGATAGTATCAGATTCACACAACCACTATACACTTAACAATCTTTAATTTTGTTCATCATATAAACATCACCTAAACAGTGTCCTGATGATGGTATAAAATACCGAAATGCTTAAATATTGACACTAAAAATTGTTTCCTGATCATAACATCCTGTGTTTGTTATATTTAAAAATATTTTCTTCACATATGTCGGATTAATTTCCTCATCGTATTACCATATATATATATATATATATATATATATATATATATATATAATCTCTTAACGTTTTCTGTAAGAATTAGCGCAAGATTCCCGCGATAAGGACTTTTATTTTTGTCCTTTTTTAATTAAAACCAGAGAATATAAAGTCTAGCCACTAAGTGTTATTTTTAATTTTTTCATTTTACTATTTGTTGTTCGTCCAGTAAACCTTTCTTTGTCCATAAGTAGACGCACAGGTGTGCACAAAGATGGCCGGTTAAAGGTCTACAGAGAGACACAGGGGACTTGATCATTTCTACACACGATCATTAGTAGCACATAGTATATATGTACGTACATATACAGAGAGAAACAGATACAATAAAAGGAAGAGTCGTCAAGAAATGCCACCAAGGGAGAGCTTATATATATATATATATACATATATATATATACATATATATATATTCATATATATATATATACATATATATATATACATATATATATTATATATATACATATATATATATACTATATATATACATACATATATATATATATAACATATATATATATATACATATATATACATATATATATATACATATATATATATACATACATATATATATACATATATATATATATACATACATATATATATACATATATATATATATATATATATATATAATATTCTATAAAAAAGAATGTTCCCAAAAAGGATTATTTAAAAAAAGATTTAATTAAAATTATTATCTTGATATTATATATATATATATATATATATATATATATATATATATATATATATGAAAGTAAGTAAAACAAACAATGTGTTTATTTTTTATATGGCCTTTAGCCGACAATTATAATCTTGCTGATGAGACCTAATAGGTCGAAATGTACATACAGGGATTGACACTTTCTCGATTTGTTTAGCCTTACATATATGCCCGCCTAAATTCATTAATTATTAACTAAATTATTTTCAAAATTAGGTATGACTTCAATTAAGCACATATCCTCCAATATATATATATATATATATATATATATATATATATATATGTGTGTGTGTGTGTGTGTGTGTGTGTGTGTGTGTGTGTATGTGTGTGTGTGTGTAAGGTAATCCTTTGGTCGAAATGAAAATATATAAGGGATGACGGTTTGTTAAGTTTTTCTTTCTTTGAAAGCCCTGAAGATGATCGCTTTTTTGTATGTTTTCCCTATTATTATTATTATTATTATTATTATTATTATTATTATTATTATTATTATTATTTAAAATAATAATAATAGAATACAAAGTATACAAGGACAAAACTCTTGGGAGAAATACGTGTCAGCATTCCAATAAATAATTTTTATCCATACAACATTTTCTTCCTTTGTCTTTCAACACACACACACACACACACACACACACACACACACACACACACACACACACATATATATATATATAGAATGAACGGAGAATGAATGAGAAAAGTATTGGCGTATAAAAGTGCTCAATGCTAAAATAGCAGAGCAGGTTACAATCAAATATTATATATTATGGATTTAATATCCCGTAAGCATGTAAGCATGTAAGCATGAAGCTTTAGTTACCGGATATTAAATCCATAATATATAATATTTGATTATATATATATATATATATATATATATATATATATATATATATATATATATACTAGCAAATATATGCACCCTCCGGGTGCAAGTATTCAAGTTTTAATGTAATAAAATATTATATTGAATTAGAAAGGCTAATGAAACTAAATAAGAATGCAGATAAAAAGATTTGAAACAAAGGGAGTATAATAAAAGATTTGAAACAGAGGGAGTATAATAAAAAATGGAACAACTGAAACTTACTCTTCCATCACTCTCGTCTTTCATTGTTATTTTTTCTAATTTAAGTATTTAGTTAAAAGAGGAAGTAAAGAATAAAATGACAGTTATTTTTTCTTGTTAATGGATTTCATTTAAGATTTATTGAAGAGATTTTTGCTTATATTCATTAAAATAAAACCAAACAATTAGAAATCAATAATACTAAGCACATATTTATTAAATTCGATTTTTTAATATTTATATGCAAATTAGCCTTCCCGTTCACACTGTAAACCGCTATTTTGTTGTACATATAAATATAATTGCATGTTGACAGTATGTAAACATAGTTAACAGTATTAATAATGTAAGACAATTTTATTAATAATTGAGGTTTAGATAAAAAATAAAATCATGGAGAATGTGATGTCAATAACTAAGAGAATTGTGACTTGAGTAGGAATATAGTTTCGGTTACAGACAGAAAAACACACAATCTCCATTATAATAAGATATATATTGCATGGAAGTAATTATGTGACCCTGGGTTTCATGCCTTTTGACGTTTCTTTATTTGGATCTTAAGTTCTAAATTACGTGGTTACAATAGCATCTACGTATCATTCTTTATCTTGGTCTTCATTATGGCCAACGAATGGGTGAAAGCACTTGATGTAAAAAAAAAGAGAAGAGAAAGGATTGAGAATTGTGACACTTACTTTATCCATACATTCGTCCTTTGTCACAGAGCGAAAGAAATTCAATAAAAATTAATAAGACGTTCTCTCTGTCTGTCACTTTTAACAAGACATATATATATATATATATATATATATATATATATATATATATATATATATATATTATTATTATTATTATATAATATTAATGATTTGAAAGCAATTACAATAAAAAAATTACAATAAAAAATAAGAAACTACAGTTATTCGCCCCAATTTCATTCATAACATAAAGAAAAAAGAAAGAAAAAAAAAAAAAGAGAGGAAGAGGAGAAAAAAGAAAGAAAAAGAAAAAAAAAGAAAATATAGTGACACACAAAAAAAGAAGCGCGCCCATTTCTGAAAACTGTCTCTGAAGATAAAGGTTTACTTTGAAATCGATTAGACAAAAAAAACATCTTTTTTGTTTTCATTTTTTTATATGCATTGTAATTGCCTTCAAATCATTAATATATAATAACATACTTAACAATGCTCCAAGCAAATTACCAATTACTATATATATATATATATATATATATATATATATATATATATATTGTTATAAATCTCAAATGACCAACTCGACCATGTCTTCAACGTGAAACTTCGCAAAAGATTTTGACACGTCTGATCATTCACTTAGCTCTTTCCATAAATTGTGGTTTTCAATGAACTCTGATATGACTGTTACCACAGAAGCGAAAATTTGAATGAAATTATTTAAATCTAAATGCTCGTATTGACACCCCTCTTGCAAAAATACACACACACACACACACACACACACACACACACACACACACATATATATATATATATATATATATATATATATATATATAAATATTTTAATAATAAATGTTACTTCCTACTAATAAATTGATAATGGAGGAGCGTTGGTCTAATGGTTAGAGTCGTAGGAAATGGACTCATCAACCCGAGTTCAATTCCTGGACGAAGCTGTTGGAATTTCACATGGCACTAATACCCTTGGGAAAGGTATGAATCCAATTCTCCCTTCAGCTATGGTAAATAGCAGCGCAGACAATAGTTCACAGCATTGGTAAATTTGGTCATCTTCAGACCCAGCCCGAACCGAGAAAGTCAGAACCAGCTCTTTTGATTAATAGAACCAAATGACAATATCAGGACGCTGGGCCGTTAACGTTATTTCAGTTGGAAAAACGAGTTGATGTTCCAAGTCGCATGCAATGCACAAGACCGTGGAGCCATCAAATAGTGACGACATGTGCCTATTTTTACGCGAAAATGTCGAAATGTTTCCTTTTTTTAACAAAATGTACTGCTTTGTTGATGTTATTAACAACTTTATTTGCAGTCTCACAACATATCTTCGACGCCTCCGCAACAATCTCGAGAACTTCATTGTGTCTCCACGTGTAGCTTCTTAGAGCATACTCGCATCCCGTGAGAATATGTTTCAGGCTAGCAGTTATCCCACATGTTTTGCATAGGTTTGACGTAGCTAACCCCCAGACGTGAAGATTGACTGGTGTTGGTAATATGTCGTAGATTGCCTTTATCAAGAAACTTAATTTTTTAGGCTCCATATGTCTAATGTCGCTCCATGTTACAGCTCTCTCTTTTGCACTCTCCCACCTGGTCCATGCACCCTGTTTACTTTGTCCCACAGCTGTAGCAATACGCTTGAATTCCTCAATGCTTTCACATTTAAATAAATTAAATGCTGTATCAAAATTTGATTGGTTTGGTTTGGTTTGGTTTGTTTTACGGCATATCAACCTCAGTGGGTCATTTAATGCCGATAAAGTTTTGAAATAAATTCATTTTAATGGATAATCAATTTTGTTTATAAACGCATGTTCTTCTATTCAACCCATAGATGGGACCCTAACAGGTACTACCACTCCGGGTCAGAGTGGATCAGGGAGCAATGGTAATGAAAAGGTGCTCCACATTCCCCAAACCTCCAGAACTGGAACCTCACCATCAGTTAGAGTTTAACGTCATTCCCAGGACATGAAAACCCTCAGCCACCGGCTTCTAGCATCCATATTGGTAAGGGTTGGGGCTTGCCATAGGTTAAAATAGTGTTGGGACAATCATATAGGTGATAGGGTTTGACATAGCCAGCTGGTTGATCGGAGGGGGCCGCACATCTAGTCCAAGTAATGGCCTAAGTGAAGTGTTGCATGTCATGGACTGCTCATCCACCAGGATTTCGTCCTCAAGCACCACGGGTCGCCACCCACGGTCAACAGGTGGCCCCATTAGAGGGGTATTACCCCTCTGTAGAGGTGCAGTCAGTGTATTCTAACGCCCTAGCCGAATATTGATTACGTGAAACTTACTTATTCGTCCTCGGAATCCATTCGAATGATCATGTCGGTCGGGGTTGTGAAGCCTAGATAGAATTTTGGTACCGACCCCTCAAATTTAGCCGATATGCATTTACTCAACCCCTCTCTGCCACGAGTAGGATGTGACACAAGCTCAATTTCTTAAGCGGAGTTTCACAGGTTTGAAGTCAGATTTTTCATTCTCCTAGACTGGTTGCCTGACAAGGTTAAAGAGCCCAGTCTGTCCTACGATTTACCCATAGCTTGAGGGAGAGTAGTTGGATTCATACCTTTCCCAAGGGTTTTAGCGCTATCTGAAATTTAAATTGTCTCGTCCAGGTTTCGAACTCGGTTCACCGTGTCCATTTCTACGATGGTAACACACACACACACACACACACACACACACACACACATATATATATATATGTATATATATATATATGTTGAAAGGAAAAATAAATAAAGGAAAGAAAATGTTAAATGGATAAAATATATTAACTAACACGTGTTTCGGCCAGGAGTTTGTTCATGTACACATGTATTTTATCTATTATTATTTTAAACATAAAATAAAATAATAATATTAATAGAAAACAGAAGTGGCCGAAACACGTGTTAGTAAATCTATTTTATCCATTCAACATTTTCTTTCCTTTATTTTTCCTTTCAACCTATCGTCGGATTCATTTCCATTTTCAACATATACACACACACACACACACACACACACACACACACTATATATATATATATATATATATATATATAAATTTGTTCCTATCTATCTATCTATCTATCTATCTTTAACATCGGCAAAGAAGCGATGAGTTGCTTTGATAATGCTGTCCTGATTACATTATCAAACCAATCAAAGAGATGACGACAAAAGACCCTTGGGACAGTTGCTTTGTCGTTCATTTTGCAGGTGTCATCCGTAGGCCAACATTAGATTCACAGATTTTACTACAAAAGACTCGCCGACATTGAGAGGATTAGTTTACTCAGCTGAACCCTGACCCCCACTCTCCAGCGGAGCACAGGGGGGGGGGGAGGGCAAGAAGCTATTAGGTAAGAAAGGAGGGCGGGGAATGATGAGAGAGTGGCAGGGATGTAGGGAGGGATGGAGTCTAATGCAGAGAGAGAGAGAGAGAGAGAGAGAGAGAGAGAGAGAGAGAGAGAGAGAGAGAGAGGGAGGGGGGCTTGTTTTGGGGGACTTGGGTGGAAAGAGACCGTTATACGCTTAGCCCCGTTCCTTTGTATTTAGCCGAAGACGAAACAAATGCGCGGCAGATATTCTGCGGATTGTTTTTTTCTTTTGCCAAAGATTAGAGAATTGGCAGCCATTAATGGAACGGAATCTAAGGAGAATAGCGTTGCTGATAAGATGTTTCGCTTAATCCCCACTTGGATTAAATCGGCTAGAAAGCTTTACAGAATAACACAGGTTAGAGCAATCTTGGGACCATATGACATTAAGGCACCCCTTCCGCGATCTCGACTCGTGGGGACATTTTTCTCATTTACACCGTAAAAATCCGGTTGTTTGTTAGGGGTTAGGGTTAGGGGTTAGGGTTAGGATTAGGGGTTAGGGTTAGGAGTTAGGGTTAGGATTAGGGGTTAGGGTTAGGGGTTAGTTTTATAATTTAAAAAAATCTAAAAATCGTCTGTAAACACTTAACCGGGTTTTGACGGTGTAAATGGAAAAAATGTCCCCACGAATCGAAATCGCAAAAGGGGTGCCTTAAGGTCATATGGTCCTAATCTTGTTTAAACTATGTATACCAATTCATTGTGGGACGTCTTGCCAAAATCAGATTATTGGACTGAATTCTGAAAGGCGTTTCTTTTAGAATTTCGGAAGGAAAGAATTTGAAAAATAGCGTTTTATTAAAAAGTAAACAAAGAATGCCCTCTGGGTGTCTGTAGCGGGAGGGGGGGGGGCATATATCCCCCACCAAACCAACTCAAAAGGAAACGATCTGGACTTGTATCCGGCTATTATTGCAACAGAGAGTTCGACTGTATGCGAGGTTTACGATCTATAAGACATGCTGATCTGAACACCGTAATTCCCCTGTCAGAGAATGTAAATCGAATGATGGGGTTAAGAGTCAGGATCCCCCCACCCCCACATAATTCTGGACCTTATTGCTGAGCGACAACGTGCTGGAAAAGTTTTAAGCAGGCAGGGAATTCGGGCTCAAAATCTTAAGCAGATACCATATACATGCGAAATTTACCACAATTTATCAACGTGCAACTCATGTGATTGCGTGACTTCAAGGACAGTTAATAACAGTTAATACAAGTGCCTAATGGGTATTTGCCTCATACCCCACTTGTATGGGCTGGGCTCAAGGCCTCGTTTTAACGTGGGCCCAACCACAAGCCGAAGCTCATGGGTGGGAAAGAACAAAAATTGCGTCGATCTCTTCGGCATTCCCCCTCAAGGGGAGTGCCTCAGGCGCTGGGCAATAAACCCAGCCCTGTCCTCAAGGGGGCAGGTATTGCCTGGGGGAAAGCCCCCTGAGACCGACGCTATTAATTGAACACACCGGTCCAGTGGCCGAAGCACACCGGACCCCCGTCCCGAAGGACGGGTTGGAAATGTCTGTTAATACAAGTGCCTAATGTCATCAATGGGCGAAAGTTAACGCGTCGTTAAGAAAATCACAAAATACATTCAACTTGAAACTGCTAAGATGAACGGACGTTATTTACTTATTCATTTATCTATTATATTTTTTTTTCTTCATTACTCCGTCCGGTGGCCAAAAGGCTGCTTGGTGGCACTAGGTGTGGCAGTCCCGCTTTTTGCCACCAAAACTGTGTTATCACACCAAGTCAGCGGCTGATGAGGACAGGGTATCGCGCGTAATATTTATTAAACTTTGTACGATAAAAAAATTGTTAGAGTGTATAAAATATTTCGATTCTTGCAACCCTTTTCTATAAAGTTTGAAGGGATTACATTCCTTCTCTGACACAGTTCTGCTATTTGGTGCTAGGGGACACAAAAGTTAGCTACCTTCCGTATCTGCTAATGGCCACTAGGTGGTGTGGTCAACGTAGTATATATATATGTGTGTGTATTTACTAACCTCTAAGCACGAGTAAGATGCGACACAAGGTCAATTTCTTAAGTGGAATTTTTATAGGTTTGAATTCAGAGTTTTCCTTCTCCTAGACTGGTTGCCTAACCAAGGTTAAAAAGCCAAGTCTGTCCTACTATTTACCCAAAACTGGAGGGAGAATAGTTGGATTCATGCCTTGCCAAATGGAATTAGTGCTATGTGAAATGCAAACAGCCACGTCCAGGATTTGAACCCGTCTCGCCGTGTCCATTTCCTACGACAGTAACCATTACATCACGCGACCCCACTGGTCAATGTAGTATAAGAAAGGAAGCGTCAAAATAAAACTCTCTCTCTCTTTCAACCCCGAAAATGTTTTTAAACAGACGTTCCTGTCTAGGGGGTAGGGGCTTTGTGCCCCACACAACCTCGTGTTGCATGGGGCACGATAACTTGTCCCAAACATGTAAGTCTTTGTTTAAAACCTTTATTTCTCTTACATGTATGTACACTAAAGACACTGCCACCTACACTGGTGTAATGGAATATTCCACACACTCTCTCCCACCCATGTGGTCTGATATATATATAGTGAGCACGGCATTATGCTGGACCGGCTTCGAGGATTAGTAGCGTACCTCACTATTCGGCGTTCTTCCAATATGTGATCTACCGAAGGTTTGTGATCTACTAATGAGCTACTATTCATGGCATGTGATCTACTAGGAAAAAAGAAGACAGGGTTGGGGTTAGGGTTCGGGTTTAGGGTTAGTTTAATGGGAAAATAATGGGTAGTTAATGGGTAGATCACATATTGGAATGTAAACAACTCGATAGATCATATATTGGAATAGAAACCATTCGGTAGATCACATATTGGAAGAGCACCCACTATTCATTGTCTGTCTTATTGTATCTCTGCAATAAAACCCTCTATCTTAAATCGATGAACGTGTTAACTGTTTCTTCCACTCTATTACAACCTTGTCTGATTGTATCCCTTTTAAGGACATGAACATACAAGGACATTCCTTCATTCAACGATCTGATTGTCTATTATCTAAGTATATCATGTACTCTATAAGTCACACCAAAGACTTTTCATTTCGCATTAGGACATTTCTTCATTCAACTCTTTATAAGTTTTTTTATTGCTCATATCATTCTTGTATTCATTCTACTAAGTTTGGTCAGGCAATAAAATGTTCTTGTTAAGTCGTTGTGAATTGTTCTTGCACACACACACATATATATATATATATATATATATATATATATATATATATATATTATACTAAAGCTGAACAAATCCAACTTTGCCAGCTGAAGGCTTTTTTTCTATGTATACTAATGATATAAAAACCATCAATGTTTGAAAAAAATTACATTTCATTTGATTCTACTTATCGTAATTTACAATTAAGTCAAAGACCGACCAATCTCTATACGTATAGTTTATTTCTCTCACTCTCTCTCAATACATGTAGAATAGAAGAGAGAATGAGGAGAGAAAAACATTACCCTCTTGAAAAAAATTACTTGTAGCTACGGCTGACTGATGGCTAATTGTACCCCCTCTCTCTCTCTCTATGTATATATATATATATCTTTTTATTATCTACATAAACTAGCTATTGGCAAAATGAGACTAAAATGCGTTTTTGACAAAATAACTTACAGAAAATAATTTACCAAAAATCAGGGATTTATCGGATTTTAATGAAATTTTCAGTGTTTATTTATCAATGAATGATCTTTATAATGCATTATTTATTTTATTTCAAAACTTTCTCATTTTTTTCAGGTCGCTTAATTTTGACCCCCCTTATGTTGGGGGCGTAAAATGTTTTGCAAGTTGATCCTTTTCGATACTAATTATAGTATAAATAAAGAGATAAAAGACCGAAGTTATGAATAGAAATAACAGCGGGTCACGTGTTTTCTAGTATATATATATATATATATATATATATATATATATGTGTGTGTGTGTGTGTGTGTGTCTGTGTGTGTCTGTGTATGTGTATATGTCATCCATAGACACCGTGTTTCAACGTTTCACGTCTCATCAGTGTGGCTAGACACAGTAACTAACTCCGTCCAGGAGCAAAACCCGACTGACTTTATGTCCGCACGCTCCGTTAACCACTAGGCCATTACCAGCTACAATTAAGGAGCGGTGTTTTGTTTTAAATACATACATCTGTGTATATATTGTACGATCAACAGAGAGAATAAATTTGTAAACAGATGATCATTGCGTTATGCTGGCGGTGAAAGTTTATTAAAATCGCTCCTAAAGAGCTCTGCTGGGTTACGCGAGTATATTATATATATATATATATATATATATATAATATATTATATATATATACCAGCAGCTCCTTACTTTTACCGCACAGATACCTGTGCTACTCATACGAGTTGGCGAGGGCCGGTATCGACCTAGGAACCTTGTGGTTTCTAGCCGAACGCTCTACTGACTGAGCTAACCCGCCCCCTATATATATATATATATATATATATATATATATATATATATATATATATATATATATATATATATTATATATATATATATATATATATATATATATATATATATATATATATATATATATATATATATATATATATATATATATATATATTATATATATATATATATATATATATATATATATATATATATATATATATATATATGGGGTTGGGTTAGCTCAGTCAGTAGAGCGTTCGGCTAAGCCACAAGGTTCCTAGTTTCGATACCGGCCCCTCGCCAACTCAGCGTATGAGTAGCACGGGTATCTGTGCGGTAATTAGGACAACTAGCTTGTATACATCTAAAGACTATGGCTCTACTGATATTCTCTCCCTCCCCCCTCTCTCTCTCTCTCTCTCTCTCTCTCTCTCTCTCTCTATTAATATTCATATTAAAAAAAAATTGTTGAAAATAACAGAATCCATGTTATTTTGAAGTTTTTCTTATTTTCCTTTCAATCCTTCTAAGATTTTTTCTTATTGTTGGCATCTAGAAAATAATTTATAAAAAATTCGAAAGAGTTATCATTCGGAATTCAAGTACTTTCGGTTCTCCTCTGAACTATTATCAAGGGTGTTAAAACAGGTTATCATGTCTAAATTCTATCTCGGCTATTATTGTTTTGTTTGTATTGCAAATATAACTCTAAATAACGATTGCATAATACTTTACATGTATTTAAAAATTATAATTTAAATTTTCCAATATATACAGCTAGCGTTATTCAGCGTCACCTTATTTTAAGCCCCACCAACACGGTGGGGGAATTTAAAAATCTGTGGAAGGCTTCAAATTATCCATGATGACCATAAAAGATGACTCTAAATAACGTTTGCATAATACGTTACATATATTTAAAAATCATATAAATTTTACGATATAAACCACTAGCGTTATTTAGCGTCATCTTATTCTAAGCCCCGCCAACATGGTGGGGGGGGGGAATTTGAAGATCCGAGGAAGACTTTAAATCATCATCATGATGTCGCGCAATTAGCACGGATATCCATGACAATATCTCGCCAATTTTCTCTATTATTCATTGTTACAGGGAGGTTCTCTGCGCAGCATCCAGTATCCGCGCAGAGCTGGTCAATATAGGTCCTGGCAGGCCGGCCCACATTAGCATGTCCATGTATTGGTTTCCACAGGAGAACGTCACTGATGAGATTATTGAAGTCAGGGTAAAAAAATAAAAAATAAAATAAAAACCTAGGAGAAAGGGGTGAACTTTTGAGCAGAGTTGCCATCACGTGATCTGCCGCCATAAAGTCTTTAGATAATATTGGCGCGAAAATTCTGTTATAATAATAATAATAATAATAATAATAATAATGATATTAATAATAATAATCTGATGATGTGTGTGTCAAGTTGATGTCAGAGTCAGGTCATAAGTGTGATAAATGATGTTACGTTTAGCAAGTGGATGTTCAAGTGTCTGGCCAAATGATAGATGACATCAGAGACATCACCGCTGCAAACGTCATCGTAAATTGCATCGGCTAACACCCACCACCACAACTGCCACTGCCGACACCGCCACCACCGAAGGAAGAGACACAAAAGAGTCGCGTAATTAATGGGGGAGCGAGCGGGCCGGAGGGGGGGGGGTGCCGGAGAGGAGGCGATGGAACAAGAGAAGGTAAAAATGTGCAGCTAAAATTGGTCCAGGTTCTTATTTTTATTTTTTATTTCTCAATGCGATGGGGGTAAAATAATATCTTTTTACCCGTCTCTCTCTTCTTGTCTTTGTTCTGGTGTTTGTATGTAGGTAACGGATATCTATTTATGTTCCATAATAGCCCTATCTGTCTCTTCCTGGTCAGTTGGAGTACGGTGGGGTGGGGGTTAGACTGAGAGTTTTGTGGGGCATGATGGGAAGAGGGACTGTATATCCAAATGACATCAATAGTCGGTATTCGAGTCCGGATAAAGAGTATGAATAAATAGAATGAATAAAATGATCTAAGCGGAGCGCCACATCTACCGTCATCTCTCATATGCTTTATCGCACTGACCAGATTACACAAGCGAAACTACTTTGGAACTTTCACAAATTAATTTGCTAAATCATACCCCAGGTATTCAGCGTATGAGTAGCACAGGGATCTGTACAGTAAAGTGAGGAGCTGGTGGTAGGCGTGGCGCTCCGTCTCAGACGCTAAATAAACAATCTCCGTGCTCAAGCGCTAGTAAAAAGGGGATAGACTCCCTCACTGTCTGGGTGATACCGACTTTAGACCACCCCAACGACTTTTGAAAAAAGTAAAAGCGTAAAGTCGTCGAGGTGGCCTAAAGTTAGTATCAACCAAACAACGAGGGTGTCTATCCTCTTTTCCCTAGCACTAGACCAAGGAGATTGTTTCGGCGTCTAAGGCAGAGCGCCACACCTACCACCAGCTCCTCACTTTACCGCACGGATCCTTGTGCTACTCATACGGTATCGAGCCCTATGATATAGTTTCGGTTACAGACAGACAAACACACAATCGTCATTATAATAAGATTTATGAAAATTATTTTCCTGTTTTTCTATCATTGCAAAGATGGCTAGACCTATATCCACCAAATTTTCTGTACGTTAGCCTTTCAAAAATGGGACACGGTTAAAGATTTTTTTTAGTAAGCACAGAAAATTTGGTGGCTATAGTTCTAGCTATCTTAGTTTGTTGGTTGGTTGGCTGGTTTTACGACATATCAACCATTTTCCAGTCATTTAATGTGTTATATACCCCTAACATTTGTAACATTCTCCCGGGTTCCATTAGTAACCAGCCAGGTCGGCTGGGACTGTAGAATACGCCTTCTGCACCTTTGCTGAGGCGTAAAATCCCTCCAAAGGGGCCACCTGTTGGCGACCCGTGGTGCTTAAGGACAGATTCCTGGTGGCTGAGCAGTCCATGACATGCAACATTTCACTTTAAACCTCACTTAGGCTAGACAGGTGGTCGATCAATCGGCTGGTCATGTTAAGCCGTAGCACCTATATGATTGTCCCGACCATATTGCCCTTATGGCAAACCCCTGACCCCTTTTTATCATTTATGTGCTAGAAGACGGTGGCTGTGGGTCTTAATGTTCTGCAATGCATCTAATGGTGAGGCTCTAGTTCTGGGGGTATAGGGAGAGTTTACCTACATTACTCCCAGGTCCACTTTGATCTGGCGTGTATGGGTTAAATAGATCAAACGATGAGTTTTGATATATATGTTTAAAAAATTTGAGGTAATCTGAACATTAGCTATATAAATGAGAGTAACCTCCCCTTGTTTTTTCCCTTTGAGGAAGCCGTCTGTTTTGATCGGCCATTTTCATTTCACCGTAATCAATACAACTGCTTGTTTTAACAGGAAAATATCATAAAATATGTTCTCATTTATGTAGCTAATGTTCAGATTACCCTTGATTGTGCTTGTGCATTATTTGAAATGAACTTAATTGTTATTATTTCCTCAAAATGAAAGAAACAAGGGTAGGTTAATCTCATTTATGTAGCTAATGTTCAGATTACCAAAATTGAATACCCCAAAAGAATAAATAAAACAAAACGTCTTCGGCATAAAATAACCAATAAAGACGTGCCGAAAACCAACCAACCAACCAACCAACCATTGCTAACCACAAAAATGGTGTTAATAACACTTGACGTCATAGAAATATGTTCTAATGATACGACAGACAGACAGACAGACAGACAGATGGATGAAAAAGATATTTGGTGTTTTATCGTTAAAAAAATCTAACCAACAAAACAAAAAACAAAATAAAAGCATAAATAGCCCAAAAACAAAAAAAAAAAAAACAATAAAAACTGTAAAAAAGCTAATAAAAAAAATTAAAACAACAACAAAAATGTGCTGTAATTCCACCCACTCCTAAAATGAAAAAAAATGGCTAAAAATATTCCATAGCTCTTATATGCTAAGTGGAGATATCTGGTGGACTCATGTTTACACAGACGCTGCATACTATCATTACGTATATCTTACCATCTCCATAATCTTATTATATATATATATATATATATATATATATATATATATATAAAACAATGTTACTTTATAATAATACTTATTAGTTACGCAACCAAACCTCACTAGAAAAAAAATTCCTACTTATGGTAACACCAGGCATTCAGCTTTTCTAAACAGTGTAGTAAAACTTGAAAATACGATTTCATAGAAAAATACAGATAATTTGATCGACAGATTTTAACCTGTAATTGACCTCGGCTATGACTGGAAAGAACCAACGCGAGGAAGTTGGTTTTGGCTAGGTGACTGGACGAGACTGACGCATGATGGTGTCTCTCGTCAAAAGGATCATTTCTCAGCGCGTGTTTGTCTTATGAAGTAAAATAAGAGCTCTAAAGAATAGCAACATCGTTTTGTGTTCGTTAATAATAAAAAAAAACTAGCAACGACACAAGACAAGAAATCCCTAGACAAGAATCAGGTATAATAAAAAACAAGGACAAGAAAAACCCAACAAGATCCAGAAAAACAGAGAAGAAGCCAGCTACCCAGCCCAAGACCAAAATAACAGATACTGAGACAGACAGATCTAGCTACCCAGATAGATGGTCGTTAATCCCCGGTGAACTTAGAACAAGCGAAGAAGAAGAAGAAGAAGAAGAAGAAGAAGAAGAAGAAGAAGAAGAAGAAGAAGAAGAAGACCGGTTGCCTAACCAAGGTTAAAGAGCCCAGTCTGCCCGACTATTTACCCATAGCTGGTGGGAGAGTAGGATTCATACCTTTCCCAAGGGTATTAGCGCAAAGTGAAATGCAATTACCACGTCCAGGATTTGAAATGAAAGGAATGAAAAAAAATATATTTAAAGAAAAAAAATGAACGAAGGAAAAAAGAATATATTAAAAGTGAATGAGAAAACAAGTGCGAATGAATGATTTAAATGAATAAAAGAAGAAAGAAAGAGAAGAAGCAGTGAAGCGAATATGAAGGAAGGAAAAAAAAAAGAAAAACACCCACACACACACACACACACACACACCAGACCACACACACCCTAGTGAAGAGGATAAAAATGAACGTAACGTATGTCTCTCTCTCCATCCTTGAGCTGAAATTGTCCTCAAAACCTTATACCTGTCAGCTACCCGGATCTTTCTCTAACAGGTGCATTTAGCCTCGCGTTTCTGTTTGTTTTCGCCAAATAAATCAGGTCTTAAGGCCATAAATAGTCTCGCCGGGTGACACCCTGCGTCATTCGTGCCCCAGTGTCGTGCCAATGAGAAGGAAGTCGGGATGCCTAAGGCCTGGGGAAGGGTGCGGTTCTTAAATCTGTGCCTCGCGGGTAATATCATGGGCATGAACTGTCGAAATAGGCCACAACATAATGGAAAATTACCCCAAGGCGCTTATGGGTCTGAGGGGTTGTAGTTGTAATCTGAGAGGAAGATACACAAACGACTATCATAATGGTGGCAATGACTCTACTAGTGGATTACAATGATTATTTACAATAATGGATCCGATTTTTCTGATGGCTGAAAAGAGCAGGCGTGGTTGGGTGGGGTGGGGGTGAAAGAGAGTTTCCCGCCTTTTTTATGGTGATTCTTATTATTTGACACTAGCAAAAGTGTACGCAAGTATTTAAGTTTAACGTAATAAAATATCATATTGAACTATCAAAAAAAAAAAAAAAAAAAAAAAAAAACACCCACCGGGCGATTGTAAAAAATAATTTTTGGAAAGATATTTGCCTGAGGGAGCGTGAGAATTAAATAAACAAAAATAAAAACATTAATATAAAAAATATATACTTACTTAAAAAGCATCATATTCACCCCCTCTACTGGTATATTTGTTTTGTTTTACGACAGTAAGGACCTCTAAAACGTTTCTAAAAATTTCTGATTTAATTATTCAGAGTCTTATCTTAAAAAAAAAATTAAAATCATATGAGTAAAATATATCTTTTTCGGATTTCATAAAAATTAAATAGGATCGACCTAGTAAAAAAAAAAAAATCCCCTCATGTATTTTAGGAAAAAACTATTTTAAACATAAATTCATCTAAAGGCGAATAAATATCGAAATTTTCGTGAACATTTGACAATTAATTGATTTTTCATAGAATTTTAATATTTTTAAGTACTAATGGTACTATAAATACTCATTGAGAAACTTACTTAATTCCTGAAATGACTGTGACATAGTTTTGGCTACAGACAAATAGAGACCGAAGATGTATTATTAATAATAAGATTAGAAAGACTAAAGAAACTAAATAAGAGCAAATATAAAAATATTACACTTATTTTAATGTTATTTTATTTTATTTCTATATAGAATTATATATAGGATTGCTTTTAATACGTTTTAGAATAACATGATTGTATTAGAAATCAGTAATAGCAAATGATTATTTATTAAACCCAGTTTTGTTAAAATCATTATGCAAATTATTCCAATCATATACTATGGAAATCTTTATTTCTTACAAATATATTTCAGGATATTAAATGCATTGATAAAATTGATATAAAATTAATAACATGGGCGCTTCGGGGCCTGTATTTGTTGATGTAAATTAACAGCGTTGATCCCAGGGGGCTATCCCCCCCAGGCAATACCTGCCCTCTTGGGGGCAGGGCTGGGTTTATTGCCCAGCGCCTGAGGCGCCCCCCTTGAGGGGGAATGCCGAGGGGATCGACGCAATTTTTGTTCTTTCCCACCCATGAGCTTCGGCTTGTGGGTGGGCCCACATTAAAACGAGGCCTTGTGCCCAGACCATACAAGTGGGGTATGAGACAAATATCTGCCCCCAGGCAACACCTGCCCCCTCGATTTAAAGGTGCAGGGTTGGGTTTATTAAACGGCGCCTGAGGCGCCCCCTCGAGGGGGAATACCGACGGGATCGACGCATTTTTTATGTTTACGACCCATGAGCTTCGGCTTGTGCGTGGGCCCACATAAAAATGTACTTGTGTCACGCCCTCATAAGTGGGATGAGAGTCAAATACCTTAATAAAATTGACAGTTTTGCGACAAATCTGATTTAGATTTGCCGCCAAATTAATAGATAAATCGTTGATAAATGAGATAATAATTCAAATCAAATAATGACTATTTCATAATCGTTGAGAATATAACTTAAATAACTAAGGAAAACGTGACGACAGTGATGACGTAGTTTCAGTTACAGACAGACAGTTACATAATCTCCTTTATAATAAGATATGCATTTTATTGACACGCATAGTCAAGTCCCCACTCTTCAATGACCAATATTAGCATTAGTATATCCGTGATATACTAACATGAACACAACAAAAGGTTGTTGGCTGGTTGGTTGGATTTTACGGCATGTCAACCCATTGGGTTATTTTATGCCGAAAATGTTTCGTTTTATTCATTTTTGATGGGTACGCAATCTTTTTTAAAACAGATTTTTTAAATATCATTTTGTTCTATTTAACCCATGTATGGGACCCTAAAAGGTCGGAGTGGACCTAGGAGTAACGGTGATGAAGGGGTACTCCATATGCCCCAGAGCTCCAGAACTGGAATTTCACCATCAGATAGAGTTGAACGTCATACCCAGGGAAATAAGACCCACAGCCACTGCCTTGTAGCACATATATCATAAAAAGGGTATGCGCTGACCATAAGGGCAATATGATTGGGACAATCATTTAGGTGATAGGGCTTGACCGCACGTCCAGGCTAAGTAAGGATAAAAGTGGAATGTCGCTTCCCACGGCCAACATATGGCTCAATTGGGGAGGTCTTACCCTTCTGTAGAGGAGCAGTCCATGTGTTCTAAAGCCCCAGCCGACCGGGCTACAAGGAAATACAATATAAACGCATTTGTACATACAATAACCGTTAAGTTACAAGCGCCAATTGTGTATATAAAAGGTTAAATGTTCTGAATCTTTTATGTTTTAAACTTTTATGTACGTACAGGTTATCGTATGGAAAATGGACTCAGCTACGCGAGTTCAAATCTTGGACGATGTTGTTTGCATTTCATATAGCGCTAATACACTTAGAAAGGGACAAACTCATAAGCGACGCCCTCCTGTGGAAGCCAGCACATGGGCACGCCAGTGTGGGCCGACCAGCGAAGACGTACATTGATCAGCTCAGTGCGGATACAGGATGCTGCACAGAGGACCTCTCGAGAATGATGAGCGATAGGGACGGATGGAGAGAGATTGTCATGGATATCCGTGCCAACAGAGCGACATGATGATGATGATGATGATGATGATTATACCTCCAGCTATGGATAAATAGTAGGACAGACTGGGATCTTGAACCTTGGAAAAACATTCGAAATCATTGATTAATTGAAATCAATTCAATTTCGAAGGTTTTTTTTTTTATTTTTTTTTTTTTTTTTTTTTTTTTTTTTTTTTTTAATCAAATAACAACTGTGTCCTGAAAGAAGATCTTAGCATGCCTGATATTTTTTGTTTTATTTTTATTTTATTTTAATTTGTTTTATATTTGAAATAATCTTAAATAGAATATCCCGTACATATGAACAAAATTTAATCGAAACCCGCGTTGACATATAACAAATCATAATAAATTTCATCTAAACAACACAGGTATATATTTTCTCCCAATCATTTTTCAACGCAACAAACACACACGCACACACACACACACACAACACACAATTATATATATATATATATATATATATATATATATATGAGTAAGAAAAAGGTGGAATGAAAACACACACCAATGCTGTTAAAGAGAAAAACAATTTATAACATAATCATAGCTGATATTGATCAATATTTCGATTTTAAAAAAATCATCTTCAGAGCCCGTTTACTCCGTGGTGTTTTGTGATCGGAGATAAAAGTAAAAAAATTTTTTTTTTTTTAAAATGAACATGATTTTTGTAAAATCGAAAAAAAAAAAAGCAAAAAAAAAAATAATTAATTGTATCAATATCCAGCGTATGAATTTTTATAATATTATTATAAATTGGTTTTCTCTTTATTAACAGCATTTGCTGTTGCCCTAATAAATTAATTTTCACTTCCAAAATCTCTTTTCTTAACTCATACTGTCGGGTCGGCAATTCACTTTTTCCTTTTTTTTTTTTTCCTTTTAACCCAAAAAATATATAATATATATGGAGTGATATATATAATAATATTATATATTATATATGATATATATATTTCATTATTTTTGCCCTGATAAGTCTTGGCGCAAGATAATGGGCCATACGTGTGAGAGCAGAGAGTCCGAAGAAGAAGCTCGAGTGAATCAACTTTAAATTTCTCGTGTCTTATTTGGCGTGCGTTGTGTGCGAAAGGGCACATTGATTTTTTTTCATTCAGAGAATGTGTGCGTGTGTCTTTGAGTTTCGTGGCTCTAGTTTTTTTTTTCCTAGTGCATGCCTAGACCTCTTGAAACACGTATTTTGTTTATTTTTTAATAAAAATAATTTAAATTTACACAAAAACTAAGTGCGCCTTATTAAAACTGAGACACGCGTCCGGCCTGCTCTAACCAACTCACGAGCCCTATTGCGACCATTCTGTTTTTTTCCCTTTTATCTCGTGGCCCTTTTTCTCGTAATATCGTTTTTGAACCCCCCACCCCCCAAAAAAAAAAAAAAAAAAAAAAAAAAAAAACTCACGCTCTTTCCTTAAACGAGGGGGGAAAAATAAAAAAAAAATTTCACATGAAGCACCCCAAAAAAAAAAATCAGCCAAA
>CM042145.1:12326152-12336811 GCA_023376005.1 Doryteuthis pealeii | reverse complement strand
TTAAGTAAAGCGGATTTAGTATTTATATATATACTAGTGATATATATATATATTTATAATATTGACTATTATATATATATAGTCTGTTGTTTGTGTGTGTGTGTGTGTGTGTGTGTAAATAAAATGGAAGTTATCCGACAGAATAAATTTAACATTTTGAAAAGACATTAGATTATAGCTATCGCTGACAGAATCTGTTTCGATCCGCTTAGTAGAATGGGTCATCATCAATCATCGGCCAAACAGCTATGTTTGCTCGATGATGATGACGCCATGTCTTCTATCCGAGACGGTCGAACCACCAGAGTCTGTCGCAGATTATAATTACTAATTGATTTTTCAAAATGTTAAAGTTCCGATATGATGATAGTATATATATATGTCGATAATGATAATATATGCATATATAGTATATAGTTAGTTGGCAACCTTTCCGTCTATTTAGAGTCCACTTAAAAATTTTTTATACCTGCAGTCAGCTGACGTGAGTGGCTAACACGACCGATCTTTGAATGGCAGTCCTCTGGTACAAGTGATTGCAAAGCAAAAGCTGATGGCATTTCTGTAAGTGTTGGGGGTGCGTTGTCCTCGCTCCTTTTACTCTCTTTTCTGTGGCGGCTCTCTTTCCTCTCGTCTTTTTCAGTCCTTTCGTTCCTTGTTTGGACGAGGAGCGCCTGGTCGCACGGTCTTCTGCACAAGCCTCCCATGTGTTTATGTCGATGTGGCATTCTTCATGTCGTCTCTTGCAGACATCTTTGAAGCGTAAGGTGTGGTCTCCCCACGGTCGGGTGCCTTCCGCTAGTTCACCTGTATAGTCTTTGGGGATGCGCGGCCTTTCCACCTCCTGACATGGCCCAAGCCAGCGCAGGCGTCTCTCGCAGATGATGGGCGGGCAATGCGTTTGCTCGTTCCAGCACTTCTGAGCTTATATATATACTATATATATATACTATATATTATATATATATATTTATATATATTATGATTAGTATATAGTTTTTCGTCCTACCTTGTGCATACAAATCAGACCTAGGCACATCGCTTATTTGATTGGGTGAGTGTCTGGGGCCTGGTGTTACTTTAATGGGGGATTATAAACACAATTTTTTTCCTACCCCCCCTCATGTAATATACCCATTAAGATGTTATTATAATGTCTACAATTTGACTTTTGTCGCTCCGGCTGTAATAACACCTGATGAGGCGAAGCCGGAACAAAGGGCCCTTGTTTTATATCAAATAAACAATGTTTTTTCTTCCTCCGTTTTTTTGTACTCCCGTTCGTACCACCTATATAGGTGATCAATAATGATTACCCTTAAAGCATTGTTTTAGATTTGCTGTATCCAAAATTGTATTCCATAATATTATTAGTATAATATATATATATATATAATATATATATATATAATGAATATACTATAATAATAATATAGCTGTAGAGATAGAAGGAAAGGGTCAAGAATGAATCACTCAAAACAAGGTCACAGGGTACGTTTTCGTCTTGTGATGCACAGACTTTCTCAGCCGATGCTGGAGATTCGGCTGCGAAAGGTCTGGTGCATAGAGACGAACGTGACCCCTGTGACTTGATTTTGAGTTGATCAATTTCTTGACACTTCCTTCTCATCTACAGCATAATCGTCGGATCCTAAACCCATCCATCCCTTCCTTCATATATATATATAATATATTAATAGGTATATATAAATAACAACCGGCATAAAAAGATAGACCCTACTATCTTAACGCTCACAAGTGAGGAATGAAGTTAACATTGTAATCAACGTTTGGTAAATCCAATAAGTAACTTATAGTAAAGTAAAGTAGATAATAATGAATAAAGACAAATGTAAATTAATAAGCAAAAAAAAGCACATTGATTTACTTAAGGAATATTTATTCATTTGTTTTGTTTTTGTTTTGTTTGTTTCATTAAAAACAACGAACATTTTCTTTTAATCGATGATCTCCATCCTTGTCAGCGCTCGGAAATTCATTGACACTTTTAACGTGCTTTGACGAGGCACACTGAAAAAAACAGAGAAGAATTCGACCATGGTACTTTCGAACAATTTTCGCTGATTTAAAATGCCCAGATACGCATCTTAATACAGCTCGACGGTTTTTACAGCAGACTGCTTCAGACAAGCTCCATCTGAACATGGAATGTCAATTCGTAAAGTATTTTAATAAGCTAACCTGCCGTTTCATCGCTACTTATTTAATGTGCTCAAAGTCATGCACTGGTTGTCATCGTCGACAACATTCGTGTGTGTAGGGGGGGGTAGATACATAGTCCTTCAGTTCAAGGTACCGCCCCCTAACTCCACTCCACTCGAGCACTCACATCAGCAGAAACCTTTCCCGTCATCTAAAGAGGTAAGGCGGGAGTAGTCTGGCCTGTGCCCCTAAATGGAAATACCGAGGGAACTGAAGTACAATTTTTGGAACTATCGTTGCACACTTGGGAAGTATTGTTCCCGCGGAATACCCATATAAATCGGATCTCCTGACCTCGGGCGGGTCCCTAAGGTGCTCGCCCCTGGGCACAAAGTTAACAACATGTTTGATTCCAGTGGGCGTCCCCCCCCATGAACCTGTCCTTCGATTTAAAGGAGCAGGGCAGGGTGTTATTGTCCGGTGCCTGGGGTGTCCCCCTTGAGGGGAATACCGAGCGGGATCGACGTATTTTTTGCACCCGCACTCCATGGAGCTTTCGTTCGTGGTATGGTCCTCACCATTGAATATGGCCTTGTGTGCTGACCCGGTAACACGTGGGTACACGGTAGAATACCTGGTTAAACATTGATCTGTGTCATATGTCCAGCACGGTGCTGGTGTGAAACAATCCAAAGATTGGATATTTGATGTTTGTTTTGTTTATTTGTTTAACGGTCATATAACTGCCTGTGGCTTTATTCAATGCCGAAATCTGATCAATTTGTTAATGGTCCGATTTAAAAAGAGAGAAGACTAGAGAGAAAGTATGAAAGAGAAAGAAGAGGGAGAAACTGGAACGTTATATATAATATTATTTATCGGTGTACATGAATTAGGGAGAGATGAGAGAGAGAGAGAGGAGAATAAAAAACGAAATGTAACAAGAGAAGAAAAACTTGAAATAACAATGCCAATGAAAGTAAAAGAGAAGAGAGAGAGAGAGAATAAACGAAGCAATGTAACAGAGAAGAAACTGAAATAAACCATGCCAATGAAGAGTAAAAGAGAGAGAGAGAGAGAGAGAGAGAGAGAGACGAGAAGAGAGAGAGGAGAGAGAAGAGAGCAGTAGGGAGCGATGATGATGACTCTTGCTTTGCGTTCTGCATACTGACTCGCGCTGTACTGCTTCTACTACGTTCTAACCTCGTCGGGCCATTTTCTCTGGCTGCCAGGGCTTCTGCTGGGGTTGATCTTGCTTTGTTGATTTCTTTGGGCTGTCATCTCTTGTTTAAATATACTATTAACAAGACATGGTTGCTTTATAATAAGAGGCTTTATTTCCAGAACCCAGTCCATGATTTTCCACCGATGGGGGAGTGCATATAAGTTCAATTGGCTTGAAAGATTGCTTATTTTTGTAAGTTAGGGCATTTTTAACTCTGTTGTGCTAACAAGAATCCCGCTTCGATGTGCCGTTTTTGTGTTTCTTCGTGTTTTACACAATCATGTAAATAATCATTGGTACTAACGATTGAATCGTTGTAAGAAATGGGATCGGTGACACGAAGTTCAATTCCTGACGAGGTTGTTTGCGTGTCACGTTCGTCGGTAATGTACTTAGAAGCATGTGTCACTATTCTCCTCCAGCTATGGTAAATAGTACAAGACAGACAGGAGCTCTTTAAACATGGATAGGTAAACACAGTTTAGAAAAGGAAAACTTTAAATTTATGCGAACCAGTTTGGTGCTTCGCTTAAAAATTGCATTGTGTCGACATTCGGTCCTGAGGTGGGGTGCGGGTGGTAGAAAAAAGCATTGAATATAGGGGCAATAACTTTGAATTAAAATAAGGTTCTAAATAAATCTTAATAGAAGCAAATGAATCAATAAAGGTACAGCTTTAGAAAAATTCAATGTTTTTTTGTGACTTTTAAAAAACGTCCAGACGGAGGGGTTGGGTAAATACATAACACGCAAAAAAATCAGATCAGTATGATATATATATCATAATGATCTAATATATATATATATATAATATATATAAGTGGGAAGGCTCATATGTAATTTCGGTTGAAGCATTGTTAAGTATGGTGATATAGATATATTTAGTGAATTTTGGAGAGGGCAAAATAAATGCGTATGAAAAATAACAACAAAAAGATGTTAATTGTTTGTTTTAATCGATTTCAAGCATGAACTTCATGGCGATCAGAGATCTCGTGATCAGAGAAAATGGACGGTCTATACGTTTTTATTTGTGTGGTTAATAATTTCTATTCTATTTCCTTTTTCCTCTCTGTTTTGTTTTGTCTGTTACTTCTCTCCTCCTTTCTTTTTTTCTCATGTTATGCGATGAAATGGGCGAATAACAGTAATTTCTTTTCTCCTTTTTTTAATGTCCTGTTGAGAACCAAATGTATCCAATATTGTCTGTGTTGACATCCGGGTCATGTTTGCAAGATTGTAGCCCATGTCAAATTCAAAATAAAAGCCGTCAATAGAAAAATTTTATAATCTTAGCTTTTGTTTTTTTGTTTTTTGTTTTCTTTTTTCTTTTCTTTTGTTTGTTGTTGTGTTTTTCCTTTTCTCGTCTAACTTTAATTTTTTTTCAAATCTAACTTGTTTGAGTTGTTCTTGTTGCCCACATTTTCCCCACTATTCTTTATAGCAACACACTACACACACACACACCACCTTCTTCAGTCATTAATTGAACAATTTTGTGCATGTATCCTTTGTTTTTATTGAAGAGAAAGTGAACGGCGAGGGGTGAGTTTGGGATGAAAGTCAGGGAGGATGGGATAGAGGTCCCAGCAAGCCTATATGAAATACAAGCAGCCCGTCCAGGGATTCTGCAACGTCTCGTACGTGTCCATTTCCTATTACCGTAAAACATACGACCAACAACGTCCCCACAGATCAGTATATATATAGATTTGGGCCGAGAAAACGGCCGTCTGTGTCAATTGAAGCCACGTTAGGGCCACTCTGTAAATTCCGAGAGGGGGTCCGTGTATTTTAACAAACATAACAGACGTTCGAACGTTTTGGTTGAAATTCAAACCGAGGACAAAAACCAGATTGTAGCATGCGTTGTTCCGCGTATGAAAAAGAAAATAAAATAATAAAGATTAAAGATAAAGATAAAAATAAATAAACATAAAAAACATAAAACATAAAAAGATTAGGAATAAAACAAACTAAACAAAAATAAATTAAAAAGAAAAAAAAGAACAAATAACTAATAAAACTAGAAAAAAAAGAAAAAGACGCATGGCCTTGCCAACACGTGCAGAGCAATTTGTTTGTTGTTTTTTGTTTTCTTTCTTTTTTCTATTTTTTATTTTATTTGTTTTATTTATTTATTTATTTATTTTTTCGGGGGGGGTAGGGGTCAAGTTTTCTTTCTGTTTTCCGTGTGTTGCTGTTCTAAACACCGCTCGGTTTCGAAAAACTGATGCCTGTTATTGGTTTTTCGATCTAGCTTCACTTATTTCTAAGTCCATATTTCGATATAATATATATATATATATTATATATATATATAGATAGATATAAATATATATATATATATATATATAGAACGACTTGCTTCTTGCGACGTAAATAGAAACAACCTTGTATAGACAAGTCACTCGATATTCGATAGCATATGAGACCTTCCAATTGTTGTCCCTCCCAAATGCGCTAAAAATATCTGCCCGGCCCTTATGTGCAGAAATTGGAGGTAATCTTCTCGAGCTAATGCATAGTTCTTAAAATTATTGTGTTATTTGGGATTATTCGGACTGTTTGTCCTCTCTTTATTGTTATCTGTACAAACGTTTCGCTGACGTTCCCCCGGCCTTCTTCAGGTATTTCTTGCGGACTCGGGAACCTTCTCGAATGGGAACTTTTTTATCGAACTCGGGAACCTCTGTCGTAATCGGGAGCCATCACGGAACTTTGAACCCAACTTTATTCAATCCACAGAGGATATCCTGTTCTCATTCCACCAACCATAGCTGGGTACAGGTGTTAAGCTGTTTAATTATCATTCTATGTTACTGTCGCCTTGACCAGGATCGAAGCTGCAGCCTAGAGATAACTGTCAGTTAGACTGTCATACCAACGCCTTTATCCACTACTCTAGTTCACCAATTCTTATACAAAACAAACTCAAAAAAAAAATGCTTTCCTAATTCTAGCAGAGTAAATATACAAATTTAGAACCGAAATTAAACTTTTATTTTCCATCACTGCAAACGCAGAAGACTATTATTTGTTTTCGAAAAAAAAACAACGCTCCCGGGCGGTGCAAAATTTGTTTTTGAAAGCTACTCGTCTGAGTGGGGGGAGTTTAAAAATCTCTTCAGAGGTTTCAGTCATAAGTAAGTAAATCATTCAATTTATTAAAGGAGTAAAAACCAAAACAATTAAAAATTTTAAAATTTAAAAAATATAATAAATAAAATAAAACAATTTGAAATGGAAACTTAGTTCTGTTCCCCTCAAATAAAAGTTGCAATGCATCTATTATTATTAATTGAATAATTATTTTGAATATTTTACATATAATTTACACAAAATCGTAAGTATTGATTTATGTTGTAAACTTTTTAGAGTAAAAAAACAACTTTTAAAATGCTTATTCAATTTTGAGTGTATATAACACAGGTTTTTCTTATTCTATAGTATTTATGATTTTTGACTATAACATAAATGCTCAATTAATAAACTTGCGCAATCATTGAGGACGTTGTTGACGTAGTTTTCTGGTTACAAACAGAAATTACACACAACTCCATTATCCAGCAAGGAAATTGGTGATTATGCACAAGGCAATTACACCCGAAGAGATGACATAGACAGACATATGAGCAAGAAAAGGAGGAAGAGGTCTCCGCCAACATTGGGGATTGCGTAGATGCGACAATCCGAGGACTCGAAGAATACACTAAAAAGAACAAAGAAAGACTTAATACAGACATCTATTACAGCAATTCAAACATATGGACAAACAGAAAAAACAAGAATTAGAATTTCAGGAGAAATCATAAATTGTGAACGTACCTATAGTTAGAATTTTAAATAAAGTTCGTTAGATTTAAAAGCAGAGGTGGGTAATTTTCCATAACTGTTGGGGATTATGATTGACATTTTATATGTACCCTAACTGACCTCCGAATACAGACACGTGAGAATAAGTTCCTAGTTTAGAGCAGATGTGGCCCGGCTTTCAAGGAGCGTAGACGTATTGTCCAGCTCCGAGGTCCATCTCCCACCAGCCGGTGGAATCAAATGGGCTGCGGAAATAAAACTTGATTGATCAAGAAACAAACAAGTTGTTGCGTTTGTTAATTAAATTATTAAACGAAGCAACGACCAGTCCTGCCTGTAAGAAGAAAGAAGAAAGAAAATCAACTCAGCCGAAAAGACCCTAGATAGCCAGACAAGATGCGGTCAGACTAGTTAGAGCGATAAGAAATAGAAACCAGCAGAAACAGCAGTGTAAAAAGTGAGAAGTATCATCTCTCTATCATCTAAACTCTCTCTCTCTCTCTCGTCTCTCTCTCTTCTCTGTGTGTGTCCTGTCTGTGTCAGTGTCTGTCTCTCTCTGTCTCTCTGAACCCCCCTCTCTCTGTGTCTCTGTGTGTGTCGCTCTCTCTCTGTCTGTGTGTCTCTCTGTCCCCCTCTCTCTCTCTCTCTGTCTCTCTCTGTCTGTCTCTCTCTGCCTCTCTGCCCCCTCTCTCTCTCTCTTTTCACTCTCTCTGTCTCGCTGTCTCTGTCTCTGTCTCTCTGTCTCTGTCTCTCTCTCTCTCTCTGTGTCTGTGTCTGTGTCAGTGTCTGTCTCTCCCCGTCCCCCCCTCTCTCTCTCTCTCTCTCTCTGTTAGTGTCTGTCTCTCTCTGTCTGTCTCTATCTATCTGTCTGTTTCTCTCTCTATTATACACCCGAGATGACCCCCCCCCAATTAGATACACCCGTAAATGAGTAAAGGAGTAAAGGAGTATAACAATAGAAAGAACAACAACTATATGGATACTTCCGGTGACAAACTGGAGAGACTGCTCATGAGAAGACATGCCTAAGAAAGTGAAACCACAAGAGAGAAACTGAATCTCTCATAATTGCATTGCAAGACAATGCCATAAGAACCAAACTATACTAAAACGGAAATAGATAAGACACAGCAGAATAGCAAGAGTTGAGAAAGAGACGAAACTATTAATCATATAAGTGAATGCAACAAACTGTCACAAAGGGAATACAAGACTAGGCACGACTGGGTGGGAAGTTCATCCACAGGGAACTGTACAAGAAATGAAATGTTGAGCATACTAATAAATGGTATTTTATAAAAAAGAAGGCCCGCAAAATGTATTATGTTTTTAGAAAAATTTTTAAATTCTTTTTATCTTACATATGCAACACGTGTTTCAGATCTTCTGGTATCTTCTTCAGGCTTTGATCAATAATATGAAAGTGAATTCTTACATGCGTATATATATATATATATATATATATATAATATATATATTATTATTTATATTTTTGTTTGAAGGCAATTATAATGCACGTATCGCATAAAATTCGATAATTATAGAAAATAATCTTGACAAGTTAATCTCGGCAAAGGATGGTTCGCCATGCAGAACACCGTACAGACTGTTTCGACTTTATTAAGTCTCTTCAGCGATGTATACTAACGATTCCCCTCCGACAGGAATCGAAACCGGGACTTCACAGGCATAGTCAGAGACCATATTCGTTCGGCCGCCGGTACATAGCGAACAATCCCTGCGAAATTAACCTTGTCAGTGATACTACACGCCTCTACCATAGTAGGTAAGTGGACGTTTATTAAGTAGTAAACAAACCCGGCCGTAAGCTCTTCGGCGAAGTGAATAAGATTTTTGGATGTTTGTTTTTATAGAAGCATTGTTGAATAAATTATTATTTATATTTTTGTTTGAAGGCAATTATAATGCACGTATCGCATAAAATTCGATAATTATAGAAAATAATCTTGACAAGTTAATCTCGGCAAAGGATGGTTCGCCATGCAGAACACCGTACAGACTGTTTCGACTTTATTAAGTCTATATAATATATATATATATATATATATATATATATATAATATATATATATATATAAATGAGGATTTAACTTCCCTCTTCTACTAAATGGTATATGCACAAATCGAAATCCGTCCTAGGGAACAAGACACAAAAAATTCTCTGTTATCTTGAGATAGAAATATATCACCTAATCCCGACCAGAAGACCAGACTTAGTGTTAACTGACAAGAAAAAATAATTTGTCATCAAGTGGATTTTGAGGTCCCGGTGGATCAGAGCGTGAAAATAAAATAAAACTATAATCGGTATCACCTTCACCCTCATGTTCCACAGTTTATTTTTCCAACTTTCTGGTAAGATCCAAATATTTGTCTATCTTTTGGTTTTCTTTCGTTTTTACTCTGTGGTCCGCCGGAACGACAAAGTCCACTAGATGACATGTTTTTTTTTACTATTATCTGCGTTATTCGGACTATTGTCCTCATCTTTATTGTTACAGGTATTTCTTGTTGGACTCGGGAACCTTCTCGAACTCGGGAACCTTCTTTTCGGACACGGGAACCTTCTTTTCAAACTCGGGAACTTTCTTGTCGTAATCGGGAGCCATCACGGAACTTCGAACTTAACCCTTTATTTAGTCCTCGGGGTATCCTGTTCTCATTCCGCTAACCATAGCTGGGGTAGGAGTTGTGTTAATTATTTTTCTATATTACTGCCGCTACTCAGGATTGAACCGGAATCCAGAGATAACTCCCACTTAGAACTGCCTTAACCTAACTACCTTATCCACTAGGCCATGTGTCCAATTGGACAATTCAGTGTGAAGGTTCCCGAGTCCGAAAAAAAGGTTCCCGAGTCCGACAAGAAATACCTGAAGAAGGCCGGAGGGTATATCGGCCGAAACGTTGTACAAATAACAATAAAGATGAGGACAATAGTCCGAATAACGCAGATAATACTAATCATCAAGCCTCATCTCAAACAATCAGAGAAATAGTATGTTTCTTTCTTCTTTTTAATTAACACTGGATCTGGTTTCTCTTCGGGGTTAGGTGATCAGTTTCTATCTCCGAATCACAGAATTTCATGCGTCTCATTCTCTAGAACGGGTTTCGTTTTGGTAGTATGGTTAAAATATATTCACAGTGAATCACCGTTCCCATCCAGTCGATATATATATATATATATCTATCCATGATAGATGCCCTCTGACCAACCAATGTTACAGTTCATATATATATATATATATATATATATATATATATATATATATATATATATATATATATATATCCATGATAGATGCCCTCTGACCAAACAAATCCTCACAAACCATTCGCTTCCATCCTGAATTACTCACCAAATCCTCCCCCACCCACTCACCTTCTCTTCTATAATTACAAGTGTATGTACGGTGCTTTAATAAATTGACT
>CM042145.1:12316152-12318652 GCA_023376005.1 Doryteuthis pealeii | reverse complement strand
TGACATAGCCAGCCGGTTGATCGGAGGAGGTCTCTCCGACCGCACATCTAGTCCAAGTAATGGCCTAAGTGAAATGTTGCATGTCATGGACTGCTCATCCACCAGAATTTCGTCCTCAAGTATCACAGGTCGCCACTCATGCCCAACAGGTGGCCCTATTTTTTTTTGGGGGGGGGGCTTACCCCTCTGTAGAGGTGCAGTCGGTGTATTCTAACACCCTAGCCAAATATTGATTACGTGACACTTACTTATTCGTCCTCAGAATCCATTCGAATGATCATGTCGGTCAGGGTTGTGAAGCCTAGATAGAATTTTGGTACCGACCCCTCAAATTTAGCCGATATGCATTTATCCAGCCCCTCTCTGCCACGAGCAGGATGTGACACAAGCTCAATTTCTTAAGCGGAGTTTCACAACTTTGAAGTCAGATTTTTCCTTCTCCTAGACTGGTTGCCTGACCAAGGTTAAAGAGCCCAGTCTGCTCTACCATTTACCCATAGCTGGAGGGAGAGTAGTTGGATTCATACCTTTCCCAAGGGTATTAGCGCTATCTGAAATTTAAATTGTCTCGTCCAGGTTTTGAACTCGGTTCACCGTGTCCATTTCTACGATGGTAACACTCACACACACACACACACACACACACACACACACACACACATATATATATATATATATAATATATATATATATATACATGTTGAAAGGAAAATAAATAAAGGAAAGAAAATGTTGAATGGATAAAATAAATTAACTAACACGTGTTTCGGCCAGGAGTTTGTTCATGTACACATGTATTTATCTATTATTATTTTAAACATAAAAAAATAATGATGATAGAAAATAGAAGTGGCCGAAACACGTGTTAGTAAATCTATTTTATCCATTCAACATTTTCTTTCCTTTATTTTTCCTTTCAACCTATTGTCGGATTCATTTCCATTTTCAACATACACACACACACACACACACACACACACACATATAAATATATATATATATATATATATATATATATTTTATATATATATATATTTATCTATCTATCTATCTATCTATCTATCTATCTATCTTTAACATCGGCAAAGAAGCGATGAGTTGCTTTGATAATGCTGTCCTGATTACATTATCAAACCAATCAAAGAGATGACGACAAAAGACCCTTGGGACAGTTGCTTTGTCGTTCATTTTGCAGGTGTCATCCGTAGGCCAACATTAGATTCACAGATTTTACTACAAAAGACTCGCCGACATTGAGAGGATTAGTTTACTCAGCTGAACCCTGACCCCCACTCTCCAGCGGGGCACAGGGGGGGGGCAAGAAGCTATTAGGTAAGAAAGGAGGGCGGGGAATGATGAGAGAGTGGCAGGGATGTAGGGAGGGATGGAGTCTAATGCAAGAGAGAGAGAGAGAGAGAGAGAGAGAGAGAGAGAGAGAGAGAGAGAGAGAGAGAGAGAGAGAGAGGGGCTTGTTTTGGGGGACTTGGGTGGAAAGAGGCCGTTATACGCTTAGCCCCGTTCCTTTGTATTTAGCCGAAGACGAAACAAATGCGCGGCAGATATTCTGCGGATTGTTTTTTCTTTTGCCAAAGATTAGAGAATTGGCAGCCATTAATGGAACGGAATCTAAGGAGAATAGCGTTGCTGATAAGATGTTTCGCTTAATCCCCACTTGGATTAAATCGGCTAGAAAGCTTTACAGAATTACACAGGTTAGAACAATCTTGGGACCATATGACATTAAGGCACCCCTTCCGCGATCTCGACTCGTGGGGACATTTTTCTCATTTACACCGTAAAAATCCGGTTGTTTGTTAAGGGTAAGGGTTAGGGGTTAGGGTTAGGATTAGGATTAGGGGGTAGGGTTATAACTTAGGGTTAGGATTAGGGGTTAGGGTTAGGGGTTAGGGTTAGGATTAGGGGGTAGGGTTATGAGTTAGGGTTAGGATTAGGTGTTAGTTTTATAATTTTTTAAAAATCTAAAAATCGTCTGTAAACAATTAACCGGATTTTGACGGTGTAAATGGACAAAATGTCCCCACAAATCGAAATCGCAAAAGGGGTGCCTTAAGGTCATATGGTCCTAATCTTGTTTAAACTATGTATACCAATTCATTGTGGGACGTCTTGCCAAAAATCAGATTATTAGACTGAATGCTGAAAGGTGTTTCCTTTAGCATTTCTGAAGGAAAGAATTTGAAAATAGCGTTTATTAAAAGTTAAACAAAGAATGCCCTCTGGGTGTCTGTAGCGGGGGGGGGCTATATCACCACCAAACTAACTGAAAAGGAAACGATCTGGACTTGTATCCGGCTATTATTGCGACAGAGAGTTCGACTGCATTCGAGGTTTACGATCTATAAGACACGCTGATCTGAACACCGTAATTCCCCTGTCGGAGAATGTAAATCGAATGATGGGGTTAAGAGTCAGGATCACCCCCACCCCGATAGAATTCTGGACCTTATTGCTGAGCGACAACGTGCTGGAAAAGTTTTAA
>CM042145.1:12298652-12311152 GCA_023376005.1 Doryteuthis pealeii | reverse complement strand
ATGTTATTAGTATGTAGATATGGTCAACAGTGTAAGTAATGTAAAACAATTTTATTAATAATTGAGGTTTAAATAAAAATAAAATCATGGAGAATATGATGTAAATAACTAAAGGAATTGTGACTTGTATAGTAATATAGTTTCGGTTACAGATAGACAAACCCACAATCTCCATTATAATAAGATATATATATATATATATATATAAATATTCTAATCCTCTAAGTAAACTCTTGCAGTTAGAAAAAAATCCGGAATATAATTTGTTAGTAAAAATATACTACCAAACTTCACCTGGCAAAAAAAAAAAAAAAAAAAAAATCCAAAAGCAGCCTGCCTTGTCTAGTCACATTGATGACCAGTGAAATGGCAAAACAGAACAGTGGATGTGGATGACAATACATATTATATATATTACTAAATCATTAGTAATCACAGAGAATTTGTTGGCTATAGTTCTAGCTATCTTAGTTTGTTGGTTGGCTGGTTTTACGACATATCAACCATTTTCCAGTCATTTAATGTGTTATATACCCCTAACATTTGTAACATTCTCCCGGGTTCCATTTGTAAGCAGCCCGGTCGGCTGGGACTGTAGAATACGCCTTCTACACCTTTGCTGAGGGGTAAAATCCCTCCAAAGGGGCTACCTGTTGGCGACCCGTGGTGCTTAAGGACAGATTCCTGGTGGCTGAGCAGTCCATGACATGCAACATTTCACTTTAAACCTCACTTAGGCTAGACAGGTGGTCGATCAATCGGCTGGTCATGTTAAGCCGTAGCACCTATATGATTGTCCCGACCATGTTGCCCTTATGGCAAACCCCTGACCCCTTTTTATCATTTATGTGCTAGAAGGCGGTGGTTGTGGGTCTTAATGTCCTGCAATGCATCTAATGGTGAGGCTCTAGTTCTGGGGGTATACGGAGAGTTTACCAACATTACTCCCAGGTCCACTTTGATCTGGCGTGTATGGGTTAAATAGATCAAACGATGAGTTTTGATATATGATAAAACATTATTTGAGATAATCTGAACATTAGCTATATAAATGAGAGTAACCTCCCCTTGTTTTTTCCCTTTGAGGAAGCCGTCTGTTTTGATCGGCCATTTTCGTTTCACCGTAATCAATACAACTGCTTGTTTTAACAGGAAAATATCATAAAATATGTTCTCATTTATGTAGCTAATGTTCAGATTACCCTTGATTGTGCTTGTGCATTATTTGAAATGAACTTAATTGTTATTATTTCCTCAAAATGAAAGAAACAAGAGGAGGTTAATCTCATTTACGTAGCTAATATTTAGATTACCCTTAATTGTGCTTGTGCATTATTGAAATGAACTTAATTGTTATTATTTCCTCAAAGTGAAAGAAACCAGGGAGGGTTAATCTCATTTATGTAGCTAATGTTCAGATTACCAAAATTGAATAACCCAAAAGAATAAATAAAACAAGACGTCTTCGGCATAAAATAACCAATAAAGACGTGCCGTAAACCAACCAACCAACCAACCAACCATTGCTAACCACAAAAATGGTGTTAATAACACTTGACGTCATAGAAATATGTTCTAATGATACGACAGACAGACAGACAGACAGATGGATGAAAAAGATATTTGGTGTTTTATCGTAAAAAATATCTAACCAACAAAAACAAAAAACAAAATAAAAGCATAAATAGCCCAAAAACAAAAAAACAATAAAAACTGTAAAAAAGCTAAAAAAAAAAAAAATTAAAACAACAACAAAAATGTGCTGTAATTCCACCCACTCCCAAAATGAAAAAAAAAAAATGGCTAAAAATATTCCACAGCTCTTATATGCTAAGTGGAGATATCTGGTGGACTCATGTTTACACAGACGCTGCATACTATCATTACGTATATCTTACCATCTCCATAATCTTTATATATATATATATATATATATATATATATATATATATATATATATATATATAAAACAATGTTACTTTATAATAATACTTATTAGTTACGCAACCAAACCTCACTAGAAAAAATCCCTACTTATGGTAACACCAGGCATTCAGCTTTTCTAAGCAGTGTAGTAAAAATTGAAAATACGATTTCATAGAAAAATACAGATAATTTGATCGACAGATTTTAACCTGTAATTGACCTCGGCTATGACTGGAAAGAACCAATGCGAGAATGTTGGTTTTGGCTGGGTGACTGGACGAGACTGACGCATGATGGTGTCTCTCGTCAAAAGGATCATTTCTCAGCGCGTGTTTGTCTTATGAAGTAAAATAAAAGCTCTAAAGAATAGCAACATCGTTTTGTGTTCGTTAATAATAAAAAAAACTAGCAACGACACAAGACAAGAAATCCCTAGACAAGAATCAGATATAATAAAAAACAAGGACAAGAAAAACCCAAGATCCAGAAGAACAGAGAAGAAGCCAGCTACCCAGACCAAGACCAGAATAACAGATAGTGACAGACAGATCTAGCTACCCAGATAGACGGTCGTTAATCCCCGGTGAACTTAGAAGAAGAAGAAGAAGAAGAAGAAGAAGAAGAAGAAGAAGAAGGTTTGAATTCAGAGTTTTCCTTCTCCTAGACCGGTTGCCTAACCAAGGTTCAAGAGCCCAGTCTGCCCGACTATTTACCCATAGCTGGTGGGAGAGTAGGATTCATACCTTTCCCAAGGGTATTAGCGCTAAGTGAAATGCAATTACCACGTCTAGGATTTGAAATGAAAGGAATGAAAAAAAATAAATATCAGAAAAAAAAAATGAACTAAGGAAAAAAATATATATTAAAAGTGAATGAGAAAACAAGTGCGAATGAATGATTTAAATGAATAAAAGAAGAAAGAAAGAGAAGAAGCAGTGAAGCGAATATGAAGGAAGGAAAAAAAAAAGAAAAGACACACACACACACACACACACGCACACACACACACACACACACACACTAGTGAAGAGGATAAAAATGAACGTAACGTATGTCTCTCTCTCCATCCTTGAGCTGAAATTGTCCTCAAAACCTTATACCTGTCAGCTACCCGGATCTTTCTCTAACAGGTGCATTTAGCCTCGCGTTTCTGTTTGTTTTCGCCAAATAAATCAGGTCTTAAGGCCATAAATAGTCTCGCCGGGTGACACCCTGCGTCATTCGTGCCCCCAGTGTCGTGCCAATGAGAAGGAAGTCGGGATGCCTAAGGCCTGGGGAAGGGTGCGGTTTCTTAAATCTGTGCCTCGCGGGTAATATCATGGGCATGAACTGTCGAAATAGGCCCACAACATAATGGAAATTACCTCAAGGCGCTTATGGGTCTGAGTGGGTTGTAGTTGTAATCTGAGAGGAAGATAACACAAACGACTATCATAATGGTGGCAATGACTCTACTAGTGGATTACAATGATTATTTACAATAATGGATCCGATTTTTCTGATGGCTGAAAAGAGCAGGCGTGGTTGGGGGTGGGGTGGGGGTGAAAGAGAGTTTCCCGCCTTTTTTATGGTGATTCTTATTATTTGACACTAGCAAAAGTGTACGCAAGTATTTAAGTTTTAACGTAATAAAATATCATATTGAACTATCAAAAAAAAAAAAAAAAAAAAAAACACCCACCGGGCGGTGTAAAAATATTATTTTGAAAGATATTGCCTGAGGGAGCGGGAGAATTAAATAATAAAATAAAACCTTTAATATTAAAAAAAAAATTTCTTACTTAAAAAGCATCATATTCACCCCCTCCGCTGGTATATTTGTTTTGTTTTACGACAGTAAGGACCTCCAAAACGTTTCTAAAAAAATTTTTAATTGATTTAATTATTCAGTCTTATCTTTAGAAAAAATGTTTAAATCATATGAGTAAAGTATATTTTGTTCGGATTTCATAAAATTAAATAGGATCGACCTAGTAAAAAAAAAAAAAAAAAAAAAAAAATCCCCTCGTATTTTAGGAAAAAAACTATTTTAAACACAAATTCATCTAAAGGCGAATAAATATCGAAATTTTCGTGAAAATTTGACAATTGATTTTTCATAGAATTTTAATATTTCTAAGTACTAATGATACTATAAATTAAATACTCATTGAGAAACTTAATTCCTGAAATGACTGTGACGTAGTTTTGGCAACAGACAAATAGAGACCGAAACTGTATTATTAATAACTAGCAAATATATGCACCCTCCGGGTGCAAGTATCTAAGTTTTAATGTAATAAAATATTATATTAAATTAGAAAGTCTAACGGAACTAAATAAGAATACAGATAAAAAGATTTGAAACAGAGGGAGTATAATAAAAAATGGAACAACTGAAACTTACTCTTCCATCACTCTCGTCTTTCATTGTTATTTTTTCTAATTTAAGTATTTAGTTATAAGAGGAAGTAAAGAATAAAATGACAGTTATTTTTTCTTGTTAATGGATTTCATTTAAGATTCATTGAAGAGATTTTTGCTTATATTCATTAAAATAAAACCAAACAGTTAGAAATCAATAATACTAAGCACATATTTATTAAATTCGATTTTTCAATATAAATATGCAAATTAGCCTTCCCGTTCACACTGTAAACCGCTATTTTGTTGTATATATAAATATAATTGCATGTTGTCAGTATGTAGACTTAGTTAACAGTATTAATAATGTAAGACAATTTTATTAATAATTGAGGTTTAGATAAAAATAAAATCATTGAGAATGTGATGTTAATAACTAAGAGAATTGTGACTTGAGTAGGAATATAGTTTCGGTTACAGACAGAAAAACACACAATCTCCATTATAATAAGATAAGATTAGAAAGACTAAAGAAACTAAATAAGAGCAAATATAAAAATATTACACTTATTTTAATGTTATTTTTTTAATTTCTATATAAAATTATAAGTTAAGAGAAAGGAAATGAATCCGACGGTATGAGTATAGATAAAAGTAGTTCCAAATATTTGGAACTACCGCATAACTTTTTTGCAATATCAATGTTTTCGTTTTGAATTCATATTATTTTCGTCTCCGCTCTCGATATGTCCGGAGTAAAAAAACAAGCTCTGAATATGATTTTTATAAATCGAAATATTGTTCAATATTAGCTATGAATATGATATTAAATGTTTTCACTTTAACAGCATATTGTGTTGTTTTCATATCCTTTTATCTATACTCTTATAAAATTATATAGAGGATTGCTTTGAATACGTTTGAGAATAATATGATAGTATTAGAAATCAGTAATAGAAAATAATTATTTATTAAACCCAGTTTTGTTAAAATCATTATGCAAATCATTCCAATCATATACTATGGAAATCTTTATTTCTTACAAATATATTTCAGGATTGTTAAATGCATTAATAAAATTGTCAGTTGTTTTGCGGCAAATCTGATTTAGATTTGCCGCCAAACTGTCAATACATGCTATACATTAATAGATAAATCGTTGATAAATAAGATAATAATTCAAATCAAATAATGACTATTTCATAATCGTTGAGAATATAACTTAAATAACTAAGGAAAACGTGACGTCAGTGATGACGTAGTTTCAGTTACAGACAGACAGTTACATAATCTCCTTTATAATAAGATATGCATTTTATTGAAACGCATCGTCAAGTAACCACTCTCCAAGGACCAATATTAGCATTAGTATATCCGTGATATACTAACATGAACACAACAAAAGGTTGCTGGTTGGATTTTACGGCATGTCAACCATTGGGTTATTTTATGCCGAAAATGTTTTGTTTTATTCATTTTTTATGGGTACTCAATCTTTTTTAAAACAGATTTTTTTAAACACATTTTGTTCTATTTAACCCATGTATGGGACCCTAAAAGGTCGGAGTGGACCTAGGAGTAATGGTGATGAAGGGGTACTCCATATGCCCCAGAGCTCCAGAACTGGAACATCACCATCAGATAGAGTTTAACGTCATACCCAGGGAAATAAGACCCACAGCCACCGCCTACTAGCACATATATCATAAAAAGGGTATGCGCTGACCATAAGGGCAATATGATTGGGACAATCATGTGGGTGATAGGGCTTGACCGCTCGTCCAGCCTAAGTAAGGACAAAAGTGGAATGTCGCTTCCCACGGCCAACATATGGCTCCATTGGGGAGTCTTACCCATCTACAGAGGGGCAGTCAGTGTATTCTAAATCCCCAGGCGACAGGGCTACAAGGAAATACAATATAAACGAATTTGTACATACAATAACCGTTAAGTCACAAGCGCCAATTGTGTTTATAAAGGGTTAAATGTTCTGAACCTTTTATGTTTTAAACTTTTATGTACGTACAGGTTATCGTACGGAAAATGAACTCAGCTACCCGAGTTCAAATCCTGGACGATGTTGTTTGCATTTCACATAGCGCTAATACACTTAGAAAGGGACGAACTCCTAAGCGGCGTCCTCCTGTGGAAGCCAGCACATGGGCACGCCAGTGTGGGCCGACCAGTGAAGACGTACATTGATCAGCTCTGTACGGATACAGGATGCTGCACAGAGGACCCCCCCGAGAATGATGAGCGATAGGGACGGATGGAGAGAGATTGTCATGGATATTCGTGCCAACAGCGCGACATGATGATGATGATGATGATGATTATACCTCCAGCTATGGGTAAATAGTAGGACAGACTGGGATCTTGAACCTTGGAAAAACATTCGAAATTCATTGATCAATTGAAATCAATTTCGAACGTTTTTCTTGTATTACACGTGTTTTTTTTTATTTATTTGTTTTACAGCTGATGCTGATGTGAAAACTCAAAAGGAGCAAATAATAATAATAATAATAATAATAATAATAATGATGATAATAAGAGAAACAGAATCACTTATAATTGCTGCACAAAATAATGCCATAAGGACAAACTACATCAAAGCGAAAATTGATAAGACCCAACAAAATAGTAAATGTAGACTTTGCGGTAATAGAGATGAGACTGTTAACCATATACTCTGCGAATGTAGCAAACTAGCACAACGAGAATACAAAACTAGACACGACTGGGTTGGGAAGGTGATCCACTGGGAATTATGCAAGAAACTAAATTTTGACCACACAACAAAATGGTATATGCATAAACCAGAATCTGTTCTTGAGAACGAAACGCACAAAATTCTCTGGGACTTTGAAATTAAAACGGATCACCTTATCCCAGCAAGAAGACCAGACCTAGTGTTGATTAACAAAAAAGAAAGAACTTGTCAACTGGTGGATTTTGCAGTGCCAGCGGATCACAGGGTGAAGTTAAAGGAAAATGAAAAAATTGACAAATATCTGGACCTTGCCAGAGAACTGAAAAAGTTATGGAATATGAAAGTGAAAGTACCAATTGTAGTTGGTGCACTTGGAACAGTCCCAAAAGCATTAGAAAAGGGTTTGGAAAGTTTGGATATCAGAGGAAGGATTGAAACCATTCAGAACACTGCACTGCTGCAATCTGCCAGAATACTCAGAAGAGTCCTGGAGACCTGAGGAGACTTGCTGTCACTCAGACTCCAGTGAAAGACCATCAGCTAACATTGATGTGAAAACTCAAAAGGAGTAAATAATAATAATAAAACTTCACCTACAATGTATAAGACGCAGGGCAATCTTTTGAGCCAAAATTTTGGAAAAAAGTGCGTCCTATATGCCGTCAAATACGTAATTAGAATTCATCTACGTTACTCTGTGTTCACTTTTTGTTTTGCTAGTCTGCAGATATTCATTTATTATTATTTTTCTATTCAGAGTGACGTTGAGCTTAAAATCACTATCAGTTCTCGTTTGAAATAAATGTGTGAGCAGTTCACGTTTTGACCCGGCTCAATCAGTAGAAACTTGATCCATCACTCAAAGCAAGAAGCCCGCTCAGTGATTGCAATCCTACGCTCGTTCGTTAATGACCAACTGCCAAAGCCAAGGCGTAATAATCGCTCTCCAGGTTTATAAGAAGCGAATACTTCAGCTGTTACCGTTTTCGCTTTCGTTTATTTGTCATTGGGCCAATGGTAAATTAGGCAAAGCTGTTAACTCTGGAGGACAAACAAACGAAATTAAAGCAGACTAGAAACGTACACAGAACACACACACACACACACACATATATATATATATATATATATATATATATATATATATATATATATATATATGTATATGTATAAGGTCATAAATAAACATGGCAAAATTCTAACGCATAGATGGAGTTGCGATTAAAATCTGTACAAAATGAGCTAATCACTGATAAGAAAGCATTGTTTAATGTGTGTCACATCTGTTTCTTGGCGTTACACACCAACAAAAAAAGGGTCTCTTATCTAAGAGAAAAATATTATCTAGCCCAGATGATTGATCTTTTGTTGTTGACTAAATTCAAATCGTCGCCTGAGATGGATTGCAATGGCTTCAAATTACGACACAACAGTGATAGTTCCCCTCACTCTCACCCCCCAGCAGCAGCACCCCAGCAGCACCAGCACCACCACCACCAATGCACACGTGCGAAAAGACTGCATTTCATTTTAAGCCATATGTTATGTGCAATGCAATCTGGTGAGCTTTCATATTATCTGTGGCAATGAAATTAGGTAAAAATGTTACGAGGTGGTTTGTGATCACAGTCACGTCAGTCCAAAGCTTCCCCTGTCCAGACCTGATTTTCTTTTTTGTCTTTGTATATTCACCAACCGCTCCTCACGAGCAGGATGTGACACAAGGTCAATTTATTAAGCGAAGTTTAACAGGTTTTAATTCAGATGTTTCCTTCTCCTAGACCGGTTGCCTAACCAAGGTCTAAGAGCCCAGTCTGCCCTACTAGGTGGTTTGTGGTCACAGTCACGTCAGTCCAAAGCTTCCCCTGTCCAAACCTGATTTTCTTTTTTGTCTTTATATATTCACCAACCTCTCCTCACGAACAGGATGTGACACAAGGTCAATTTATTAAGCGAAGTTTAACAGGTTTTAATTCAGATGTTTCCTTCTCCTAGACCGGTTGCCTAACCAAGGTTTAAGAGCCCAGTCTGCCCTACTATTTACCCATAGCTAACAAAAGAAAGGAAAAAAAGAGATAATGTTCACGTTCTCTTCCTTAAATATTCGGATATGTCGCTATTAAAAATCAAATTGTAGAATATGCCGACAGCACCTCTGCAGAGAAATAGAATCCCACCCCCAATGAGACCGTTGGCCATGGGTGACAACCCCTGATACTTAAAGACGGAACCCTGGTGGCTGAGCAGTCCATGGCATGCAACATTCCACTTTGGGTCTTACTTAGGCTAGACAGGCGGCCGGGAAGTCCCTCCGATCATTTGGCTAGTTACGTCAAGCCCTAGCACTTATATATATTTACCAACCCCTCCGCACGAGCAGGATGTGACTCAAGGTCAATTTATTAAGCGAAGTTTAACAGGTTTTAATTTCAGAGGTTTCCTTCTCCTAGACCGGTTGCCTAACCAAGGTCTAAGAGCCCAGTCTGCCCTACTATTTACCCATAGCTGGAGGGAGAGTAGGATTCATACCTTTCCCAAGCGTAAGTGAAAATGCAATTTCCACGTCCAGGATTTGAACTCGGGGCGACGAGTCCATTTCCCATGACTTTAACCATCACACCACGCGCTTCCATACTTCGATTTCTGTTTTTTTTTGTCTTTAGGATCTGATCCTCAAATATGATTACGGGAAAATAAACTATTCATCGGTATTTTCTGTATATCTATCTGTTGCAATGAAATAAGATAAAAATGTTTCAAGGTGGTTTGTGATCACAGTCACAAGCACCCCCTCCCCAGAACTGATTTTCTTTTTTTGTCTTTAGACCCTGATCCCCAAATATGATTACGGACAAATTAACTATATCTACCTGCCCACCTTTTTTTGACGTGTGTGTATATCTGAATTCAAGTTTTGTTGTTGAAGGTTAGCATCAACTAATTTTGCCTGGCTTCTCTAATCCAGAATGGTAGTACCTGTTAGGGTCTCATCTATGGGTCAAATAGATCTGTTTGAAAATTATTAGTGTTAGATAAAAAAAAAGTAAAATAAGTAAAGTGGTGGCCTAATGTCAATATCAGCCAGGCATCGAGGGAGTCTATCCCATTTTCACTAGCGCTAGATAAAGGAGATTGTTTTTAGCGGAGCGCCACGCCTACTATCAGCTCCTCACGTTACCACACAGATCCCTGTGCTACTCATACGCTGAGTTGGCGAGGGTCGGTATCGAACAAGAAACCTTGAGGTTTCCAGCCAAACACTCTACCGACTGAGCTAATCCGGCCCTACTTAATACCATATAAATGTGCCCCCCGCCCAAAAAAAAAAAACCTTTTAAGAAGCTGTTGGCGTTTTTGGGATATAAAGCGTGTGGTAAATGGTTACTTCTACTTATATTATAGACTCGTCGACTACCATGTGACCAGCCTTCTTATCCAATCACTGGCAGTGCTGCTGCTGTTGTTGTTGTATTTATACTGGCCTGATTCTAATCTTAGCTCACTGGCACTTGGATTTCTTGGACGTCGGACCTAAAGGATACTATACCACAGGACTTATTGACTGACTTACTTATTTACTTGAAGTTCTTTTACAACTGGCCAAGGATGGCGGCCAAATACTTAACAGAAGCAACTATAAATTATCTGTTATCGGTCGTATGGAAATCTGATCTCACTGACAAGTTAAAGCGACAATTCTTCCAGTCCGTAGTTGTATCAGTGCTACTGTACGGTTGCACCACCTGTACCCTAACGAAACGACTAGAGAATAAGCTAGATGAGGGCTGCACAAGAATGCTGCGTCCAATCTTTAACAAATCATGGAAACAGCTCCTCACGAGAAAACAACTGTACGACCATTTGCCCACTATCACACAGATCATCCGAATAAGACGAACGAGACACGTGGGACACTGTTGGAGAAGCGAGGACGAACTCATAAGTGACGTTCTCCTGTGGAAGCTAACGCATGGACATGCCGGTGTAGGCCGTCCAACAAAGACGTACATTGACCAGATATGCGCGGATACTGGATGCTGCACAGAGGACCCCCCGGGGGCAATAAGTAATAGGGACGGTTGGCGAGAGAATATCATGTATATCCGTACTACCAGCGCGACATGATGATGATGATGATGATTGTTTACTAAGGATTATTATTATTATTAGTTACTCGAAGCCATATAACTGTCTGCAAAAACAATTATTATTAGATAGAAATAATTACTTGAAACCATATAATTATTAGTACTAGTACAAAATAAAAAACGTCCTCCGGGCGATGTAAAAATAGATTTTTGAAACATATTGCCTGAGGGGTGGGAGTAAAAAATTAAATGTCAGCAAGTTTGTACCCTAAGATCGGGAGCCTTTTACTAATTCGCCGTACAAAAGATCTTTTGGGAAGCGGCCATTTTCCATTCTCCTGACATTCCAAGCAGGAGAGTCATGAGTATATGCCATATTGACACAAACACGTGGGAGGTAGATACAAAAAATAGAGCGGTCTGGCGCCTTAACGTTAAGCAAGGCACGGAGAGGGGTGAGGCAGAGAGGAGAGTAGCCTCGACAGCAAAGAGGGCCAGAAAGAGGGAGAAAATACAGCAGCCCCAGAAAGCATCACAGTTTGTGTGCATTCAGTGCACCAAAGACTGACACTCAAGAATTGGCCTGCTGGGTCACCTTCGCAGATGCAGATAGTTTTTTTTGGACACTACGCCATCGTCCTTAGTGAACGGAAAAGTTCATAATAATAATAATTATATTTATGAAAATAGGATCGGCTTAGCTCAGTCGGTAGAGCATCAGCCTAGGGACTACAAGGTTCCGGATTCGATACCAGCCCTCGCCAACTCAGCGTATGAGTAGCACAGGGATCTGTGCAGTAAAGTAAGGAGCTGACGGTAGGTGTGGCGCTCCACCTCAGACGTAGAAACAATCTTCTAGGTCTGGCGCTGGTGAAAAGGGGATAGACTCCCTCGCTGAATGGCTGATATCGACTTAAGGCCACCCCGACGACTTTACTTTTACTTTTATGTAATAATTTAACTTTCTTTTATACAATCTATCCTTTTTTATGCATTTGACCTTTTACTCATTTGACCTTTCCACCTTTTGGTTTAAAATTTACATTTTACATTATGAAGTCATACATTTCATTTACCAATTGTCGCATGAAAAAAAGAATAAATAAGAAAAAGAAAGAAAAAAAAATGGCGGGCTTTTTGTAGGTATGACGGAGAACGAAAAAGAGCAAGACATTGTCTTGCCTGCCGGGATCGAACCCGCGTCCTCCCGCATGCGAAAGCAGATACGATTTAGGCACTGGACGGACGCGAAGTGCCAGGATGTTTCGGTAAATACGTACATAAATGGCATGTGAGTCGAGCGCTCGGGAGTCAGGAGTTGCAGTAGCAGGTTGAGTGACGCGAACGACCGAGTAAGGAAATGTGATTTTGAAACTGCTAGAGATTATTTTCGACTACGGTGACGGATTTCAGCTGCTACCCGAGGAACG
>CM042145.1:12278223-12298552 GCA_023376005.1 Doryteuthis pealeii | reverse complement strand
TTTGGGTTTTTATCACTTCACTTTCTATTAGTTCCAATTAACGTTTCAGTTCCTCTGGTCAATTCGAGATATTTGTCCATTTTTTCATTTTCCTTCAGCTTCTAACCCCTGGTGCATCTTGTGGCACTCCCATGCCGACAACGGAAAAATCCACCAGTTGAACAAGTTCTTTCTTTTTTGTTTTATCAACACGCTAAGTCTCAGGTTTTCTTGGCTGTGGAGCCAGATTTAAATGGCTGGTGACTTCGCGGTGTTTATTTATTTCGAAGTCCCAGGGTGAGATTTCTTGTGCCACTATGAGGTATGTCACCCCTAAGAGACAGATTTCTGGGATAATACAAAAGTGATAAAGGACCACAGTTGGCAGTCGACCTACAGTAGAGAATGATCATGTTATTATCCGTACTACCAGTGCGGAACAAGATGATGATGATGATTGCTTATGATTGTTATACTATAGGACATGTAATAATAAGTTAATATTACATTAGTTCACTCGAAGCAAATTTATAACTGTGTTGCAAACACATATCAATTATTATTAGAATAGAAATAATTACTTGAAACCATATAAATTATTAGTATTAGTAAAAAATAAAAAACGCCCTCGGGCATGTAAAATAGATTTTTGAAAAATTATATGTGCTGAGGGTGTGGGAGAAAAAATTAAATGTCAGCAAGTTTGTACCCTAATCGGGAAGAGCCTTTTACTAATTCGCCGTACAAAAGATCTTTTGGAGCGGCCGAGCAGGAGGAGTCATAAGTATATGCCATATGACACAAACACGGTGGAGGTAGATACAAAAATAGAGCGGTCTGGCGCCTTAACGTTAAGCAAGGCACGGGAGAGGCGGTGGCAGAGAGCGAGAGGTTAGCCTTGACAGCAAAAGAGGGCCAGAAAGAGGGAGAAAATACAGCAGCCCCAGAAAGCATCACAGTTTGTGTGCATTCAGTGCACCAAGACTGACACTCAATAATTGGCCTGCTTGGGTCACCTTCGCAGATGCAGATAGTTTTTTTGGACACTACGCCATCGTCTTAGTGAACGGAAAAAGTTCATAATAATAATAATTATATTATGAAAATAGGGATCGGCTTAGCTCAGTCGGGTAGAGCATCAGCCTAGGGACTACAAGGTTCCGGATTCGATACCAGCCCTCGCCAACTCAGCGTATGAGTAGCACAGGGATCTGTGCAGTAAAGTAAGGAGCTGACCGGTAGGTGTGGCGCTCCATCTCAGACGTAGAAACAATCTCCTAGCGCTAGTGAAAAGGGGATAGACTCCTCGCTGAATGGCTGATATCGACTTAAGGCCACCCCGACGACTTTACTTTTACTTTTATGTAATTAATTTAACTTTCTTTTATACAATCTATCCTTCCTTTTTTATGCATTTGACCTTTACTCATTTGACCTTTACACCTTTTGGTTTAAAATTTACATACATTATGAAGTCATACATTTCATTTACCAATTGTCGCATGAAAAAAAGAATAATGAATAAGAAAAGAAGAAAAAAAAAAAAAAAAAACGGCGGGCTTTTTGTAGGGTATGACGGAGGAGAACGAAAAAGAGCAAGACATTGTCTTGCCTGCCGGGATCGAACCCGGTCCTCCCGCATGCGAAAGCAGATACGATTTAGGCACTGGACGGACGCGACAGTGCCAGGATGTTTCGGTAAATACGTACATAAATGGCATGTGAGTCGAGCGCTGGGGGAGTCAGGAGTTGCAGTAGCAGGTGAACTGAAGCGGAACGACCGAGTAAGAAATGTGATTTTGAACTGCTAAATTATTTTCGACTACGGTGACGGATTTGCAGCTGCTAGGCGAGGACGAGGAACGTGTTGACCAAGGGGGAGAAAGTTTGGCTTGCTGGAAGACTGTGGATTCGCTTGTTTTTGCACCTCCCCCACTCTCGGCGGGAGCTTGTTGATACGAACATCTATTTCCCCCCATATATTTCCCCCTCCTTCTATAGTAGGCCAAAGAAGGAACGGGTGGTGGGAAATTATATTTTTCAATGCGTTCTTTCAATTGGCAAAAAATAGAAGATCGCTTCACAATGATTTCCTTTTTTTAGCGACTGATTCAGCTATGAACAATGGGAAAGCTTTCGCCAAAGATCGCTTTATGAACTGATCAACTTGAGTCGATTAAAAATAGACTCATGACATTTGAGAGAACGAGAGAGAGAGAGAGAGAGAGAGAGAGAGAGAAGAGAGAGAGAGAGAGAGAGAACGATAGGGAGATAGAGAAAAAGAGAGGAAGAACAGAGAGAAAAGAATGAGAGAGAAAGATAATGAGAGAGAGATATAATGAGAGAGAGAGAAAGATAATGAGAGAGAGAGAGAGAGAGAGATAATGAGAGAGAGAGAAGATAATGAGAGAGAGAGGAGAAGAGAGAGAGAGAGAGAGATAATGAGAGAGAGAGAGAGAAAGATAATGAGAGAGAGAGAGAGACGATAGGGAGATAGAGAGGAAAGAGAGGAAGATAATGAGAGAGAAAAGATAATGAGAGAGAGAGAGAGAAAGATATGAGAGAGATATATAATGAGAGAGAGAGAGAAAGATAATGAGAGAGAGATATAATGAGAGAGAGAGAGAAAGATAATGAGAGAGAGATATAACGAGAGAGAGAGAGAGAGAGAGAGATAATGAGAGAGAGAGAAAGATATGAGAGAGAGGAGAGAGAGAGAGAAAGATAATGAGAGAGAGATATAGAGAGAGAGAAAGATAATGAGAGAGAGATATAATGAGAGAGAGAAGAGAGAGAGAGAGAGAGAGAGAGAGAGAAAGATAATGAGAGAGAGAGAGAGAGAGAGAGAGAGAGAGAGAGAGAGAGAGAGAGAGAGAGAGAGAGAGAGAGAGAGAGATGAGAGAGAGAAAGATAATGAACAATTGAACATCAAAATAACAAAGAAACATAAATTACAAAGGTAATCCAAATGATTTTTGTGTGTATATCAGTGATTCTCAACGTGGTCCAGCTGGACCATATGTGGTCCACAGAACATTTCTTTGGTCTTGTAAAAATATATAAAAAATGTATAAAAATATTGTGGCTGGAATCATGAACCCTTTTGATACTTTTTTTAATACATTTTTTATATATTTTACAACAAACTCTTTTGAGTTTTCTTGTGGATTATAATGCTCCTGATCTTTTTAAAAAAAAAATTAATTTTATTTTTAAAACAGAATATGCATTTTCAAAAATTTTAAAAAATTCCGGCCCGAACATGAATGTTCGTTTGTACCCCTCCTGTTTGTAACGGTTTACTTATCCCGTCTTTCCATCACAAATATTTCGCTCTTGATGAAGACCGCTTTATAAAAGGTCGAAACAGATTTCTGTCAGCGAACTATAAACATTATTTTTGTTTTTTTCTAAAAATGTTTTAATTCATACTGTCGGATTCACTTCCATTTACTTTTCATATATATATATATATATATATATATATATATATATATATATATATATATATATATATATATAGGTAGGTAGAAGGATGCTGAACAAGAAATGAAACTCAAACCAAATCTAAGAGTTGAACGTTTCGTCCGAATTCATGCGGACCCCATCGGTCAAATGATTTTATTGAAAGCAAAATTTCGTGCAAGTACAAGTGAATTTGGTGAGGGGGGTGTAAGTTAGTAGCGGAAGTGAAGGGAGGGAGGTTAGGGGCAGACATGAATGAAGTGAGAGTAGTATACAGGAAGTGGAGAGAGGATGGGAGTGGATGGACACAGGGGTAGATTAAGGGAGGGGGGTAAAGTTCTGGTGTGTTTGATGTCAGCAGAAGATAAGGAGGAGGGGAAAGTTGAGTGATCTTAGGTCACTGGGTCAGTTAGTGGAAAGAGCAGGGGGATGATTTTCTGACTCCTGAAATATAGGTAGAGAAGAACGGAGAGTAGGTAGTGAGAGTCTATGTGTGGGCATATTTTATATATTTTATATATATATATATATTTTTACCCATATGATCTCTAATAAACACGCACTGGACTACAAGCATGCTTAGTGTAACAGTTATCCTTGTAGAAAATGGAATTGGCAACCCATGTTCAAATACTGGATGAGGATGTTCACGATCACTTCGTTCTGATACCATTGAACAAGGCAAGAATCCACATTCTCCCCATTAGCTGTGGGTCAGACTGGGTTTTAGGCCTTGGTAAGAGAAGGAAAACTCTGAATTAAATTTAGCAGTAGAAAATTAACGATTTATTAAAGAAATGATTGGGTATGAAATATAAAAAGCCTTGTCCAGGATTTGAACTAGTGTCGCCGATTCCATTTCTAACAACGATAAGCGCATCTCCATTACACCATATTTGTAGTCTTTGGAGCTCGTGGCCATAACGGTTAGAGTCGTAGAAAAGGGATTCGGCTAGTCGTGTCAAACCTTAACGAATCTGTTTGCACTTCACATAGTGCTAATACCATTGGGAAAGGTATGAATTCAATTATTCTCCCTCCAGATTTGGGTAAGCAGTAGTGAAGACTTGGTTCTATAACCTTTGTATGACAACTGTTCTGGGAGAAGAAAACTGATTTCTAAACAGTTCTAGATCGGGAGAGGGATGGTGTCCGCTAGGCTATTTGTGCCCGTCCTGGCTACATGGGTAGTGCGCCTCCCACCAATTCAGGTTACCGGATATGTCTTTTTCTAGTCTAAGCTAAGTTTGAGAAAATTGCTATAAAAATTAAAATACAAAGAAAAGGTTTCAAGTGTTAAACACTACTGACAAGCGAATAGATAAATTGCGTGACACACACACACACACACACACACACACACACAGACATATATATGTATATATATATATATATATATATATATATATATAATGAACATACATACGCATAATATATATCATACATAAACATACATAGACTATATATATATATATATATATAACATACATACATACATACATACATTACACATATATATATTATATATATATATATATATATATATAATATAATATATATATATATATATTCGAAATAAAGGAAGAGGATATATATATATATATATATATATATATATAATACATACAGAATACATAAACATACATAGACACACATATATATATATATATATATTTATATATATACATTATATATATACATATATAATATATATATATATATATATATATATATATACATATATATATATATATATATATATACAGAAAACATTACATACGCAGATATATATATATATATATATATATATATATATATATAATATATATATATATACTTACATAAAAAAACATACCACACACACACAAACACACATATATATATTAACAATGCTTCAAGCAAATTACCAATTACTTAATATATATATATATAATATATATATATATATATATATATATATATATTATATATATCTTTCCTCTTACTCATTTAGAAGTGATATATATATATATATATATAGATGTGCGTGTGTGTGTGTGTGTATCTTCTAAATAAAGGAAGAGGAAAGATGATTTCAGACGAGTCATGGGGGAGGGGAATTGTGTGCTTGTCGTCTTCTGCTTGTGTCAGCGAGGCGGTAATAAAATGTATTGTCACTAACGAGTTAGGTAAATTGGACTGAGAAGACGTATTTCATTGAAGGAATGTGAATACACACTAAAGACGCTTGGCGTCACCGTTGATCAAGCGTGTCAACGGGGAGCACGTCACACTTACGTTGTATCTTTTTTTTTTACGTAAAATGAAACCAATGGTATTCTTGGTGAGCTAAGCACCCTTACAAACCCCCCCCCCCATCCGGTCCTTTCTGCACGGCTGTGAATTCGAAACAAATTAAATCGAGAGAATTACAACCCGGAGACAGCGTGTCTAAAGAACAATTTATAGGCGTCTGATTGGAGCAAGAATGTCTGTTTGCTCATCTAGATTTAATAATGGGGAAAGATTAATGTTAACCTGAAAAGAAACGAATATATATATATATATATATATATATATATATATATATATATATATATATATTATATATATATTATTATATTATATTATTATATTATTATATTATTATTATAACTAAGCTGATTGAATCAACTTTGTTTCCTAAAGGTTTTTTTTACTGTTTAGTTAATGACACGAAATTTATACTAAATAATTCCTTACTTTTAGGATTGAATTATAATGTATTTTTATTATGCTGTTAATAATAATGACCGTGTTATGTATTGTGTTAGTGATGCAATGTGAACATTATATTTGTATAATATTATTGTACAATCATACAAATATAATGTTCACAAGTTGAACTGAATTGCAAGGCGTTGAAAATAATTTGGCGAAAATTTAATTAAAATTGGACAATTCCCTGATTTTTGGTAATTGTTTTAAAACTAAGAAATTTAAAAATAATTTATGATCTCCCTTGGCAAATTTTGAACATCACTATATATATATATATATATATATATATATATATATATATATATATATATACGAAACCATCAGTTTCCTACCTGAAGATGGCAAATCGACTTGCCGAAAGCGCTCGTAGAGACACCTTTGGTAGACTGCTACACCAGTTCTACCCTGACATTAAAAAGATGGCCAGAAAATTAGAAAGGATCGAACAAAAACTCGTCCGACAAGAATCATCAGTACAGTTTAACACAACACACACACACACACATATATATATATATATATATATATATATATATATATATATATGAGGTAGGTAAAAGGATAGTGAACAAGAAATGATAACTCGAAACAAATCTAAGAGTTGAAATATTTCGTCCGATTTATACGGACATCATCAGCCAAAGATTTTTTATTGAAAGCAAAATTACGTGCAAGTACATGTGATTTGGTGGGGGGTGGGGGTGAGTATATATATATATATATATATATATTTTTTTTTATCTTTAAATCTGATTAAGAATTGCGATTGTAATAACACATCAATGCCGAGATCGACAAGCGTAGACTTGCTGTCACTCGTACTCCTGGGAAAGCAAACAATGTGTGAAAAAATCGCAAGGAGTCAAATAATACTAATAGCAGTTGGCAATGATTCATATAAAAAAAAAAAAAGACAACCCAAAAGAGAATGAAACAATAAAACTAACAACAAACAAGAGCAAAAATAAAAACAAAAACAAACCAAAAAAGTAAACAAAAAAAAAACAACATTTAAACTGTTTGCCAAGTCATACAGTGCAGTCGGTTCCATTCCGACCTTATTCACCAACAGCATTTAAACCGTCGGCATGTTTCAACTCTTCTGACATTGTCACAAAAAAAAAGCCGACACATGTCACGTGATGAATGTTGCGCGTCTATTGGAGTGGTTCCCTGTTGATCTGTGGGAGAGAGAGAGACTCTCAGCTTCAGGAAGCCTCTGTCAACACTGATCGGGTTATATTGGTATGAGCGACCTTTGCTTTTTTGAGCCATCGTTACATCGTCTTCGTCCCTCGATTTAGTAGAACAAATATCACCTGGGAGTGATATTTGGCGATGGAGAACAAAGCGCCGTCGCTGTCGGTAGCCGTCTCTCTTCACATTTGAATCTGCCCCCACCCAAACCCCCCCCCCCAAAAAAAAAACGACCCCCCCAAAAAAAACCCCCCCAAAAAAAAAAACAAATAACAAACAAACAAAAAATCCTTTTTTGCGGTTGTTTATCTTTTTATTATCAAACCGATCGATTCTCAATTTCTTGCAAGCAGACACAGACACGCGCATGCACACACACACACACACCACACACACACACACACACACACACACACACGTACACGCACACGCACGTATATACATGCACACGCATATTCAGGCAACACGCACACACATACATACGCATACACACGCACATGCACATACACACTCATTTTCCTTCCAATTTTCTTTTTAACGTCTCGGAGAAAGAAAAACACAGAATTCAAACCTGTTAAACTTCACTTAAAGATTGAGCTTGTGTCACATTCTGCTTGTGCGGAGCGGTTGGTTAAATACATACCCATAATAATGTGACCACCCTCATCGTGGTAGCCGATAAGGGCCACTTTTTGACCCTGGGTTGCTTAAGGACGGAATCCTGCTGGCTGAGTAGTCCATGACATGAAACACTCCACTTTGGTCCTTATTTGGGCTAGACGGGCGACAATCATATATGTGCTAGGGCTTGACGTGACTAGCCGATTAATCGAAGGAGGTCTTCGATTAATCGGCTAGTCACGTCAAGCCCTAGCACATATATGATTGTCCCGACTCTATTACTCTTACGGTAAACCCCAACCCTTTTTATCAAACTTGAAAACTGATAGGTACGCGTCCTGCGTCTCCGACGCACAAAAATCTAAAAGAACGCAGTAAAATTGTATCCATGCGTCCCAGTGTTTTTCTTTCTTCTTCCCTCGCCATTAAAAGCTAACTGTAAATACATTTCAATAGTTTCTCAGAAACGAATTACACAGGATAAGTTACAAGGTAGGAGTTAGACGGCTTTGTTGGGACCCATAAATTTTCCCGGGGACTCATTTAAAGAAAATATGTGCGTCCCAGGATGAACTAAATCAAAAAGCTATCAGCATCACTGCCAACACTAATGAATAAAACGAAATGTCTTCTGTATAAAATAACCCAATGGTTGACATGCCGTAAAACCAACCAACCAACCAACCCTTATCATGGTTATTAATAGAAGAGAGGAAAGGCCAGAGATTGTATTTTAATTGCAGTGTTACTTTTGTTAATGAGTCCAGAGAAGAAAGTAAGGAACTACACAAGGCCAATGAAAAACGGTAACGTAGAGAGGATTACCAACTTTCTGCTTGGTAGGATTAGTCGGTTTCCTGAACGGACGGTCATGGAAGAACCGTGGGAATTTTTGGGTACGGATGACGTCCCCGGTGCCACTAGAATAAATTTTACGAGGTGGAGTTCCTACACGTGCGCCCACCAGGTTTGAATTTAGATTCTTTTTTTCTTTTCTTAGACTAGTCTGCAATGATATTGGTCTTAATAACGGTGATGCAGGTTATAGAATACTTGTAACTCCGTCTTCTGGTAATCTGGTTAGTTTATTGATGGGTTAGTTTTTACGGCATATCAACACTTTTGGGGTCATTTAATGGCGAATTAAATCATTTTGATAAACAAAGGACTCGGGTTGTTTACAGTACCTGCTGTTGCTTAAGTGTCCAATTAATTAGGTACTGAACATGACCATAGTTGCTTAACTTTGGTGATCTTGCGGGAAGCGGTGCTTTCAGTATGACTTGACAATAATATTGGGAAAGGTATGATTTCATAAAATAGATAGATATGAACATAATTAAATATATATATATATATATATATATATATATATATATAGATAGATAGATAGATAGATAGATAGATAGATATAAACATAATTAAATAGACAGAGAGATAGATAAATAGAAAATTAAATAGCTAGCTAGCTAGATATATAGATAGATAGATAGATAAATAGATAGATATAAACATAATCAAATAGATATATATATATAGAGATAGATAAATAAATAGATAAATATAAACATAATTAAATAGATAGATAGATAGATAGATAGATAGATATAAACATAATTAAATAGATAGATATAAACATAATTAAATATATATATATATATATATATATAAACATAATTAAATATATATATATATATATATATATATATATATATATATATATATATATATATATATAGAGAGAGAGAGAGAGATAGATAGATAGATAGATATAAACATACTTAAATAGATGGGGATGGACCAGGTATTCATTCCCTTGATGAGATTTCTGCTGTAGAGCTTGGTTTCTAGACATTTTCTTGTTCTTCTGAGATTTTTTATTTTATTTTATCTCAGTTTGTTTGATGGTGTCCGCTTCCAAAATTCCAACGTATTTGTAATTCTGCTTTTTTCCAAGTCTTCTTCTTCTTCTTCTTCTTCTTCTTCTTCTTCTTCTTCTTCTTCTTCTTCTTCTAGATAGATAGATAGATAGATAGATACTTACATAGATAGATATATACATACATAGATAGATAGTTGATTTATTGTTTTGTTTTACGACATATGAACCCTTTACGGTTCATTTGATGGCGAATAAACCTATTTTGATAAACAAAGGAATCGGGTTGCTTACAGTACCTGCTTTTGATTAAGTGGTCAACCAATTAAGTATTGAATAGACCCATCGCTGCTTAATTTCGGTGATCTAGGGGAAAGGCGGTGCTTTCAGTGTGACTTGACCATAATATTAGGAAAGGCATGACTCCATCAGACTTATATATATATATATATATATATATATATATATATATATATAGTTGGTTTATTGTTTTGTTTTACGACATATCAACCCTTTTTGGTTCATTTAATGGCGAATAAGGCCATTCTGATAAACAAAAGACTCGGGTTGTTTACAGTACCTGCTGTTGCTTAAGTGGTCGACAAATTAGGTATTGAATTGTCCCATCACTGCTTAACTTCAGTGATCTAGCGGGAATTAACATTTTACGTCTCTTCAGTGTGGCTAAACTTAGCAACTGACTTTTCCTCAGTCCATCTTCAGCTGCCAGCAAGAAGCGGAGTTTTAACTGATAAATACATGCATCGGTATATATATGTTACGATCACTAGAGAGCTCAAATCCGTAAATAACAGACGAGCGTTGCTTTACGCCAACGATGAAAGTCAGTTAAACTCCTTTCTAGAGAGCTCTTGCGGATTTTGGGATATATATATATATATATATATATATATATATATATATATATATATATTTCACCTCAACGACATTGTCATGTCGTCTAACTCTCCATTTAACAGATAATAGCTAAAATTACATTCATGCCCCCACTCTAATTACCGAAATATTTTTAAATGCCTATAACACCTTTCTCATCAATTTTTCTCCTTCCAGCCTCCACATTAATATAATTTGAAAAAACTGGAACTCATCACCCCTGATGATGGCACTTCGAAGTTCCGAAAGTACTCGGGACATGAACTTTGGTGGACTAATCCACGAATCCACCCAAATATTAAAAAGTTGGACAGAAAACTTGAAAAGATAAAAAATAAAATTGTTAAACAGGAGATTTGTCTTTTGTTTAATTCAACATGCATATATATATATATATATATATATATATATATATATATATATATATATATATATATATATATATAGAGAGAGAGAGAGAGAGAGAGAGATAGATAGATAAATTACACATTTTTTCATCGCTGAAAATTAGACAGTCCATAAACCCATCTTCATAATGTTCCAGTATTTCTTTTGACCTGATTATTTAAGGAGATGATGGTAGGTGTGGCTCTCCACCTCAGACGCTAAAAAAACTAGGTTTGGCGCTAGTAAAAATGGGATAGACTGCCTCGCTGTCTGGTAGCTGATACCGACTTTAGGCCACCCCGACGACTTTACTTATTTAGACTCTGGAAAAGAAAGAAGAAAAGAAAAGAAAGAAAGAAAGAAAGAAAGAAAAAGAAGAAAGAAAGAAAGAAAGAGAAGAATAACAGTAATGAGCGAAATGTTAATAAGTAGCCATCAAATCATCATCCTCATCATCATCATCCTCATCATCATCATCATCATACTCATCATCATCATCATCATCATCATCATTCGGTGAAGAGAGGTGAGGACAGAGATTGTATTTTAATTGCAACACCGTTGATGACAGTAAAGATGGTAAGTTAAAGAAAAAAAAAAGACAAAGAAAACGAAACAGAATTAAGTGAACAATTCCTTAAACGGAAAAGGTGGTTCATTCTTCCGCGTTGTCCTGCTTTTTACTGGCAGACAGTAAGGTTCTTGGGGGTGACATTTTATCTACAAAAGCGGGTAATGTTGCGTGAAATATGATTTATCTAGGACCTCTAACATTGTCTTGACTAGCAATTATTACCGTTACAACACCACCACCAACACCACCAATAATAATAATCTATTAATAATGGAGATTCGGTCTCGATTTTTCTGTAACCGAAACTATGTCACTGCCTCCGTCATAATACAGAAAATCGTCAATACATAGAATAAAGAAAAAACTCTGTAATGAGTTTAAAATTTTTTTTTTTGCTCTTGTCTTTTTTCAGCAATAAGAGGTTAACTAAAAAGTTTACAAATAAATAACTAAGATTTTGTGTTGAATTTATGTGTAAAATATTAAAAATAATTATTCAATTAATAATTAATAGATGCACACAACATTTTATTCGAGAGGGACAGAACTAAGTTTCCATTTCAAATTGATTTATTTATTTATTTTTTTTACTCCTTTAATAAATTTGATGATTTTGTTTACTTTAGCTCAGTCGGTAGAGCGTTCGGCTAGAAACCACATGGTTCCTAGTTCGATTCCGGCCCTCGCCAACTCAGCGTATGAGTAGCACTGGGATCTGTGCGGTAAAGTAAGGAACTGATGGTAGGTGTGGCGCTCCACCTCAGATGCCAAAACAATCTCCTTGGTCTAGCGCTATTGAAAAGGGGATAGACTCCCTCGCTGATTGGCTGATACCGACTTTAGGCCGCCCCGACGACTTTACTTTACTTTTTTTTTATAATACAAACCCTCTAACACTGATTTTTTAAACTCCCATCCCCTCAGGCAATATCTTTCAAAATTAATTTTTACACTGCTTAATAATAATAATAATAATAATAACAATAATAATAATAATAAGAAGAAGACCTGGAGAAAAGCAGAATTACAAATACTTTGGAATTTTTGAAGCGGACACCATCAAACAAACTGAGATGAAATACAATTTTAAAAAAATTATCTCAGAAGAACAAGAAAACGTCTAGAAACCAAGCTCTGTAGCAGAAATCTCATCAAGGGAATGTATAGCTGGTCCGTCCCTATCATAAGATACTCTGGACCATTCATAAAATAGAGAAGAGAAAACTCCAACAGATAAACCCAAAGAAGGAAAATTGATGACGATGCACAAGGTATTACACCCGAGTGATGATATGGACAGATAATATGTATCGAGAAAGGAAGGTAGAAGAGGTCCCACCAACATTGAGGGTTTCGTAGATGCCAAAATCCAAGTACTCGATGAATACACAAAAAAAGAGTAAGGAAAGATTAATTACAACATCCAATAACAACAGTTGCAGCATATGGACAACCAGAAAAAACAAGAAAAACAAGAAAACAGAAAGGGAAGAAAAACAATTATGTGGATACTTCAAACGACAAATTGGTGGGATTGCACATAAAAACACCAGGGCATGGTTAAGAAAAGGAAACCTCAGGTGAGAAACTGAATCTCTCATAATTGCCACACAAAACAATGCCATATGAGCAAAAATGAATAAAACACAATAGAACAGCAAATGTAGGGTGTGTGGAGACAGAGATGAGACGATCAACCATGTATTAAGCGAATGCAGCAAACTAGTAGAACGGGAATACAAGGCTAAGCACGACTGGGTTGGAAAGGTGTTCTACTGGGAATTGTGCAAGAAACTAAATTTTGACCACACACACACAAATGGTATCTTATTATAATGGAGATTGTGGGTTTGTCTGTCTGTAACCGAAACTATATTACTATTCAAGTCACAATTCCCTTTGTTATTTACATCACATTCTCCATGATTTTATTTTTTATTTAAACCTCAATTATTAATAAAATTGTTTTACATTATTAATACAGTTGACCATATCTACGTACTAATAGCATGTAATTGTATTTATATATACAACAAAATAGCGGTTTACAGTGTGAACGAGAAGGCTAATTTGCATATTGATATTTAAAATTTGATTTTAATAAATATATGCTTAGTATTATTGATTTCTAATTGTTTGGCTTTCTCTTAACGAATTTGAGCAAAGATCTCGTGGATAAATCTTAAAAAGAAATCCATAAACAAGACGAAAGAACTTTAATTTTATTAAATACTTCATAATCTAACTAAATAGATAAATTAGGAAAAATGAAAGACGGGAGTGAAAGAAAATTATGGAAGAGTTCAATCTAAAGCTGTTCTATTTTTCGATTATACCCCCTCAGTTTATCATTTTCTAAATAGTTTATAATTTGATACACTATTTTATTACATCAAAACCTAAATACTTGCACCCAAAGGGTGCATATATTTGCTAGTATACATAAACTAGAATCTGTTCTTGAAAATAAAACGTAGAAAATTCTCTGGAACTTTGAGATAAAGACGGATCGCTCGTCTTATTCTATCCAGAATGCCAAGATAGATGACTGAGCTTGATGGAGACGAAACCATGGTAGGTAATGGGTGTTGGTTGGTTGGTTGGTTGGTTGGTTGAGTGAGTTTTACATGTTAACCCATGTTATTTTATGCCAAAGACGTTTTTATTTTATTCATCCTTGTTTGGTATTCAGTTTTTTCCAAGCTCATTTTTGTTTAATTTTAATATATATTAGTAATACTACAAAATAAAAAACGCCCTCCAGGCGATGTAAAAATAGATTTTTGAAACATATTGCCTGAGGTGTGGGAGTTAAAAATTCAATGTCAGCGAGTTTGTACCCTAAGTAAGTAAAATCATCAAATTCATTAAAGGATTAAAAGATAAAACAATTTGCAATGTAAACTTTAAATATATATTAAAATAAAACAAACTATATATAGATATATAATACTAGTCATGTATTTATTAAAACTTGTTTTAAAAAAACAATGAGGACTGTCTAATGTTGCATGTTCAAATTTTGAGTGTATTTATTCTATGTTATGACGATTTTAGGTAATGTGACGTAAGTAGTGACGTAGTTTTTGTTACAGACAAAACCCGGAAGCGAATCTCCATTATTAATATTAATAGATATAAGAGTGCTCAATATCATTCATAGACCATATATATCTAAGTTAGGGTGGCAAAACTAACAGTGCTTTGTAAGTGTCAGTTTCTCACTTATGCGATTTTCAAATGAAGTTGATTTGAAAATCGCACAAGCGACAAACTGACGGTTACCAAGTGATTTCTTAAGCGGGGTTTAACTGGCTTTTTTCAGAGTTTTCCTTCTCCTAGACTGGTTACCAAACCGGAGTTAAAGAGCCCAGTCCACCCTATTACTTAACCATATCTAGGGGGGGGGGGAATAGTTGGATTCGTACCTTTCCCAAGGATATTAGCGCTATATAAAATAAAAACCTCGTCCATGATTTGAACTCATCTCGCCGTGTTCATTTCATACAAGGGTAACCATTACACCACGCGTCTTTAGGTACTCTGACTGATGAAAAATCGGTTGGGTTTCGATCATGGCTGGAGGTAGTCTTCTAAGTTTAGGCGTAATGAGGAGACGTGATACGTCAAAAAAGATGACTTCAAAGTGCCCTAATCTTTATCAGAAGTTTGGATCCATACGTAGATAATTTTGTCGAGTATTATGCTAATAACACTGGTTTACAAAAAATATTTTTTGTCTGAGTCAAGAATGTGAATAGGTGTTTTTTTTACTAATTTGGGTGTGCTGAATTCAAATTTATAAACAGTTTTGCTCTATCACCTCTAGTTTTCTGTCTTTTAAATAGTCTCATTTTAGTATATACAGAGTATATATGTGCTTATTTCAACAGTTGCAGCAGCTAATTACAGATAAAACTGGATAGATAAAGAACATTGACGGAATAAATATACTTGGATGACACAATGCACACAATTCATAGTACCGCAGACAGTTAGAAATGTGTTTTCTTAGATGATCTGCTGACTGCCAGTGCACTACTGGCCAGCGCACTACTGGCTGTTGATTGAGACGTGTTGGCTACGCTTAACTGCCAAAATCCGTCTTGATATATAGCTATATATATATATATATATATATATATATATATATATATAATGTAATGCTATCACTTACATTTATTGCATAATAACTAAAAAAGAAGACATAAGTCACACAATATTAGAAATTAACTCTGAATGCATATACGCCTTTATGTACAGTATGTGTACAAAATGTACAGTATGCATATCTAAAAAACTAGAGGTGATGAGTAAAAAACGGATTTCAAATCTGAATTCAGCACCCCCAAATTAGGTTAAAACAGCTATTTTTGTGTTTGCCTCAATTTCTTTGTAAACCAGTGTTATTAAACAAGCAATATCCAGAAATGCATTGGAAGTGATTTTACTACATAAATGCATTGGAAGTAATTTTACTACATAAATGCATTGGAACTGATTTTACTACATAAATGCATTGGAAGTGATTTTACTACATAAATGCACTGGAAGTGATTTTACTACATAAATGCATTGGAACTGATTTTTCTACATTAATGCACTGGAAGTGATTTTACCACATAAATGCATTGGAACTGATTTTACTACATAAATGCATTGGAACTGATTTTACTACATAAATGCACTGGAAGTGATTTTACTACATAAATGCATTGGAACTGATTTTACTACATAAATGCATTGGAACTGATTTTACTACATAAATGCACTGGAAGTAATTTTACTACATAAATGCATTGGAACTGATTTTACTACATAAATGCATTGGAACTGATTTTACTACATAAATGCATTGGAACTGATTTTACTACATAAATGCATTGAAAGTAATTTTACTACATAAATGCATTGTAACTGATTTTACTACATAAATGCATTGGAAGTAATTTTACTACATAAATGCATTGGAAGTAACTTTACCATTAAATCTGAATTCAACACCCCCAAATTAGGTTAAAACAGCTATTTTTGTGCTTGCCTCAATTTCTTTGTAAACCAGTGTACTTGTAGATTTTATAAGCACGTAGCTGGACTTGCCTAGTTTTTATTTCAATTTAAAAAATTAAAAAATTCGAAGGAAACTGCAATATCGGATCTTGACGGTTTGTTCAAAAGATTTTGTTCTTGTTGAGTCATTCTGCTCGCCATTTCTCACTAACAGGAAATCTTAAATAAAAAAACAAATTGTGAGAAATAAATAAAGTATGTTAATTAAAAGGTCGTAAATTTACAAGCAGTTACACATTCGGGAAAAAAAAAATAATAAAATAAATAAATAAATAAAAGAAAGAATAAAAAATAAAAAAATAAGTCCAGAAAAAAAAAAAAAACCTAATGAAGTAAGTCGTGTTTCTTGCTTAGTGAAATTACTTTTTTTCTGCTGGGAAAATGTTTTTTTCTCATTCGCCGACACTTAAATCTTTAATTGGGCTTCAGACATTGAAAAAAAAAAGCTATTATTAATTTTTGACGAGCGTTTCTAATGGAAGCGTACTTAGCTTAATGGTTATTATAGTTTGATTTGGTTTGTTTTACGGCATATCAACCTCAGTGGGTCATTTAATGCCGATAAAGTTTTGAAATAAAGTCATTCTTAATGGATACTATTCAATAATATTAAATTCCTCTTCTAAATATTTCTTATTACATATCCCAAGTGCTCTAAGAAAGAAACCTATTATAGTACCGCTTTTTATCCTATTGTTGTGGTGGGAATAAAAATGGATGTATATATATATATATATTAACTCTTGTGTCTTATATATCTTATTATAATGGAGATTGTGTGTTTTTCTGTCTGTAACCGAAACTATATTACTACTCAAGTCACAATTCCCTTAATTATTTACGTAAAATTCTCCATGATTTCATTCTTTTAAACCTTCAGTTATTAATAAAAATTGTTTTACATTATTAATACTGTTGATCATATCTACGTACTAATAACATGCAATTGTATTTATATATACAACAAAATAGCGATTTACAGTTTGAACTAGACGGCTAATTTGCATATTGATATTTAAAATTTTATTTTAATAAATATGTGCTTGGTATTATTGATTTCTAATTGTTTGGTTTTATCTTAAGAAATATAAACAAAAATCTCGTGGATAATTCTTAAAAGAAATTTATTTACAAGAAGAAATAACTGTAATATTATCCTTTACTTCCTATTTTAACTAAATAGTTAAATTAGGAAAATTTACCAATGAAAGAGGGGAGTAATGGAAAATAATGGAATAGTTAGTTTCAAAGTTGTTCTATTTTTCGATTATACCCCCTCTGTTGCAGATCTTTTTATCTGCATTCTTAGTCAGTTTCATTAGCCTTTCTAATTTAATATGATATTTCATTATATCAAAACTTAAAAACTTGCACCCGGAGGGTGCATATATTTGCTAGTATATATAATTTCCAATATCATCGTTATGAAAAGACCCGCCCCGAACTTTTTAAATTGCGAGAGTGCGCGTAAGCCTTGAGCTGGTATTTTTTTACAAACGAGAAAAGAAATTTGAAAAAACAAAATCTGTGAGACGGAAAAAGTTGACCTGATAAGAAATCTTCAGCCTTTTTAAAAATCAAACTTGAAGAGGCAAAAGTGTCGAAATAAATTTAAATTTATATCTGATGAACTAAGATACTCATATATTCATTTATTTATAATACTCCGTATATGTGAAAATACATACGTAAATCGTTATATGTACAGTTGAATTCTCGATTTTGGTCGAATCCTATCAAGAAAATACTTGATACCATCCACCTATATATATATATATATATATATATATATATATATATAGTCATCCACAGACACGTGTTTCGACTTATCAAGACACTTCAGTGTGGCTAGACATTTGTACGCTACATACAGCCGGGATTGAAGTCCGATTGGTTCAGCATCAGTCGGACAGCTTAACCGCTAGGCTAAAGTCACCAACAGAATGCGAAGGGGATTATAACTGTTTTGATACACACATCTGCATGTATGTAAAGGCCGCCATAGAGTGCTCCATCCATTATATATTTATATATATATATTTATTTGTTGAATTTTTTTAATATAATTGTTTTCCATATGCAACTACCCAGGTTTCAGGCTATTTTACCATCATCAGGTTGCTAATAATTCTTCTGGTGTTTATGCGAAGACATTTCTTGCTGTTATGTTTTTGGACTGTAAATTACGTCGGTTGATTATTGTGGATGCTCTTTATGCTTTGGATTTTAAAAATAAATAAAGCTCCTACAAATTTGTGGTTGAGCACTGTGATTTCTGTTTCATCTCAATATATATATATATATATATATATATAATATATATATATATATATATATATATATATATATATATAATAGAAAGGCACACATTTCGTAGCTGTATGACCCGACCAAAGTTTGTTCTGGGTGCGTATAAATTAATGATAGGTTTGTGTTGTGCGAATAGGCGCGTCCTATGTGCGCGAGTTTGTGTCCGTGGATATTTCTGGTCGGGAGTGGGGGGTAAGTCCCTGTTTTGATGGTGTTGAACTGAAGTGAGACGACGGGTCAGGTACAGTCAACCTGGCATAAAGTTCACGTTCCTTTCTCCTTGTTAGTGTCTGACATTTCGGGTTCAGGGAAGGTCAGTTGTTTACAATTAATTAGCACATCAAACAAATGCTGTATATACTCGTGTATTTGTCGAAACTTTGTAACGAAAAGTATCTCCAAAAGTCTGAGATAGATCTATTCAACTGTGCCCAGTCTCGCTACTAAGCCAATAATAATAATAATAATAATAATAATAATAATAATAATAATAATGCCATAAGGACAAACTATATAAAAGCGAAAATTGATAAGACCCAACAAAATAGTAAATGTAGACTTTGCGGTAATAGAGATGAGACTGTAAACCATATACTCTGCGAATGTAGCAAACTAGCACAACGAGAATACAAAACTAGACACGACTGGGTTGGGAAGGTGATCCACTGGGAATTATGCAAAAAATTTAATTTTGACCATACAACAAAATGGTATATGCATAAACCAGAATCTGTTCTTGAGAACGAAACGCATAAAATTATCTGGGACTTTGAAATAAAAACGGATCACCTTATCCCAGCAAGAAGACCAGACCTAGTGTTGATAAACAAAAAAGAAAGAACTTGTCAACTGGTGGATTTTGCAGTGCCAGCAGATCACAGGGTGAAGCTAAAGGAAAATGAAAAAATGGACAAATATCTAGACCTTGCCAGAGAACTGAAAAAGTTATGGAATATGAAAGTGAAAGTGATACCAATTGTAGTTGGTGCACTTGGAACAGTCCCAAAAGGATTAGAAAAGGGTTCGGAAAGTTTGGAAATCAGAGGAAGGATTGAAACCATTCAGAACACTGCACTGCTGCAATCTGCCAGAATACTCAGAAGAGTCCTGGGGACCTGAGGAGACTTGCTGTCACTCAGACTCCAGTGGAAGACCATCAGCTGATGCTGATGAGAAAACTCAAAAGGAGCAAATAATAATAATAATAATAA
>CM042145.1:12273223-12275723 GCA_023376005.1 Doryteuthis pealeii | reverse complement strand
TATCTATCTATCTATTGAATTTCAGTTAGTGCAAAACTGTGAGTTTTATGGGTAAGGACTCGTTTTTATTTATTTATTGATTTATTTTTAAAGCGTTCCCAGTTTTGCCGAAATTTCCTGAAAACGTAAACATATCTTATCAGCAAATTTGGTGAAAGTTTTGCCAAGCAGTAGGTGTCATTTGAGAATGCCAGATTTTAAAGTTAAAAAAGAAATGCCACGGTTTCCCATCATTAACCCTTTCTGCACTGGCAGTCAGTTTAATGATATAAATCTTCTTGTGTAAATTCGAGCGTGTCATTTGATTTGTTGATAACAATCAGGGACGGTGCTAGGATGTCCCCCCCCCCGGGGGTAGTACGCACCGGGCCTGAAAACAATACTGGGTAGATGTGATGGATTTTTCGTGTACGTGATTAAGACAAGTGTTACAATGGGTGCAACGACGACGACGACGAGGAGGACGGTGAGTAGTTGGAAACGTTGTAACAGTAAAATATTTCTAATGGTCACTTAAAAAAATCAATTCACTTTTCATGGGTCTCAACACCCATGAAAAGTGAATTGATTTTAACGACCAGGAACAACGACGGCATTAAGTCTTTTCTTTAGTGTTATATTCTAAGCGATAAATGCAAATAAAAATATCTTTGCTCATTAGTTTATATATATATATGAAAAATAGATGGAAATTAATCCGACAGTATGAAATTTAACATTATGAAAAAACATATGATGTTTGTTATGTAATTGCTGACAGTACTGTTTCGACCAAATCGATAAGTTGGTCTTCATCAAAGAGCGACATAGATGGGAAGAGAAGATATCCGTTAAAAAAGGCTGTTTACAGAAACGAACGCTGAGTTCAACCGCTGAAATTTTTGAAGAATGCATGTTCTGTTTTAAAAATAAAATAAATTTTATTTTTAATTTTTAAAAAATCAGAAGCATTATAGTTTATAGAAAAACTCAAAAGAGTTTGTTGTAAAAGTTTATATAAAAATGTAAAGTGGGTATCAAAATAGTATAGTATATATTTTTCAGCTGTTAAAAATATACAAGTCCACATGGTAATTTGAAAAAAGATGTTAGAGTTCCAAAATTTACTTGTGGCGTTGATAAGTCCGTAGTTATAGATGAAAGTCTTCAAGGTGTAAAAGTCCCAGATATAATGTTTTTTCATTTGACAAATATGAAAAATAGCAGCTTATCCTCACAACAAAACACCCTTGGAAAATGTAACTGTGAATTTTTAGTTATACTAAAAAAACGTGATACATTGAGTCAACCATTGAGCTCGGTGTAGATAATTCTGATTAGGAAAAAAGTGAATTTGCTAAGCGAATTAAATTTCAGAAAAAATAAGACCGGAGAATTTTAAAATTAATTGAATTCATTTTGTAAGATAGTCATATTATATAATGTTAAGTTAGTACTTGCATTAGTAATCTATTATTATACTAAAGCTTAGTGAATAAATGATTATGTGCTAAAGGCTTTTTTCCTATTTAGTTTAAAGACACAAAATTCATATCAAAATATTCCTTAGTTCAAGTGATTAAGTTATGTTTTAAAAAATCAATTTTAATAGGTCCTAATTAGTTGTAATTTGCAATTAAGTCAAAAACTGACCCGTCTCTCACTTCACTTTCTGTCTGTCATTTTTCCCCTCTCTATATATATTTTGATTACCTCCTCGTTATATATGTTAGTTTCTCTATCTGAGTAAAGACAGTGATTTAGAGAGCGTGAAATAGATTTGTATCTTAAGTTTCAGAAGTAACTAGCCCGTAGCTTAAATTAGGTCCCTTTCTTAGAAATCTGACAAAATGGTTTTAATGTTTTTTTTAATTCTCCGGCCGCATTTAAATAAACTCTAATTCGCTTTGGAAACTCACTTTTTCCTAATCCCAATTATCTACCCAGAGCTCAATGGGTGACCCAACAGGTCACGTTTTGTCTAGTATATATATATATATTTAGCTCAGTCGGTAGAGCGTTCGGCTAGAAACAACAAGTTTCCTAGTTCGATACCGGTCCTCGCTAACTCTATTTTGTCTCGTTGGTTTTATAGAAGGCTGTCACAATGCGAGTGTAAAGAAAAAAGGGTAACTATGATTTTTTTGTTAACTGTCATTTTTAATTTCTCATATTTCGGGACGAAAATTCCCATCCTCAGAAGAATACTGGAACTGAAGTTGTCTTAGCGGCTGCTAGATTCGTTCTGTCTTGGGTCTTCCAAATTCTGTGTGTGTATGTATGTGGTTGGGGTGCTTGCTTATGTGTGTGTTTGTGTGTGTAAGTGTGTGTGTGTGCGTGCTTGTGTGTGTAAATGTAAGCGTATGTGTGTGTGCGTGGTGCTTATGTCTGTGTGTCTGATCATTTATTTTTATTTTATTTTAATTATATTCCAGATTTGATTCGCCTCTAAGCAAGGTTTTATTCTTATTTTTATTTTATTTATTTTTTTTTTTGTGTTTGTTTTTAACAGGATCATCTG
>CM042145.1:12267162-12273213 GCA_023376005.1 Doryteuthis pealeii | reverse complement strand
CATCATATGATTAGCACAGGGACCTGTGCTGTAAAGTAAAGAGCTGATGGTAGGTGTGGTACTCCACCTTAGATGCTAAAAAACAATCTCCTTGGTCTAGCGCTATTGAAAAGGGATAGACTCCCTCGCTGACTGGCTGATACCGACTTTAGGCCGCCCCATCGACTTTACTTTTTACTTTATATATATATATATATATATATATATATATTATATATATATATATAAGGTGTGTCAAAAAAGTATCGAGATTTTTTGTACTTTTGACACACCTTGTATTCTGAAAAAAATTAACGTTCCATTATTTCTTCATTTCAATCTTGGTAATACAGCTTCAAACTCAGCACTTTTATGACACACCTTGTTTCCAGAAAAAAAATTAACGTTTCATTCATTGTTCATGTCTATCTTTTAAATACAGCTTCAAACTTTTATGACAGAATTTGTTTCATATTATAAATATTATGAATATTATAGAGTACATGGTGTAATGGTTATAGCCGTAGGAAATGGACTGTCGACCCGAGTTCAAATTCTAGACAAGGCTGTTTGCTTCACCACTCTGCAGTTTGCAATGAGTGCCGATTCGCATAGACGCAGGCTCTTATTACGACACACCGGTGGGTACGGGTACGATCGTTGGGAGCGCACAGTATCCAGGGGTTAAGACCGTGAAAAAACAAATACAAAGTGCTCAATACAATGTAGAGCAATTATTATTAATATATATATATATATATATATATATAGTATGTGTGTGTGTGTATGGAACGCAAGTTCCAGTTTGTTCAGACTAAATTTATAGCCTAAAAATAACGAGAAAAAAGAAAAAAAAAAGCAGAACAAAAAGCAAACAAAAAGAAAAAAGAGAAAAAAAAAGTGAAAAAAAAAAATAATTTCAAAGATTCAGTGACTACCTCGATAAATTATTTTTGTTTGCGAAATATTACGAATTGGCCGGAAGTGAACTTTGTTGATCCAATAAAATTAGAAGTAAAATCTCTTATTCAGGATACGATACGAATAATTGCTGCTTTCTTTTGTATTTGTTTTTCTCTGCTTTAAATGTGATAAAAGGAAGGAAAAAACAAAACGAAGAAAGAGAAAAAAAAAGTGTGATCATAAAAAAAGCTTCTTGTCACAAAGACAGACGAAGCATGCGAAAGTTGGTTTGACAGTCTCATCAGGTTTCTCAAAACCGACCACACATGTGAGGTCTGCGTGTATCTAAGTCTGATTATATCTATCTATTCATCTTTACAAATCTATCTTTCTCTCACTCTCTCTCTCTCTCTCTCTCTCTCTCTCTCTCTCTCTCTCTATCTATCTATCTATCTATCTATCTTTTCAAATCTATGTATCAACCTATTTTTCAAACATATATATATTTCAAATCTATCTATCTTTTCAAACGTATATATCTTTTTCAAATCTATCTATCTATCTATCTATCTTTCAAATCTCTCTATCTGACTATCTATCTTTTTCAATTTATTTCCTCTCTCTCTCCTCCTCTCTCTCTCTCTCTATCTATCTCTATCTATCTATCTATCTATCTCTATCTCTATCTCTCTTATCTATGTTTTCAAATCTATCTATCTATCTATCTTTTCAAATGTATCTTTCAATCTTTATAAGCGTGTATATCTCTTTTATCTTATATCTCTTCAATTACTATCTATCTTTTCAAATATATCTATCTATCTATCTTTTCAATTCTATCTATCTATCCATCAATCCTTTCAAGCGTTATATATTTTCAAATCTATCTATCTATCTATCTATCTATCTATCTATCTATCTATCTATCTTTTCAAATCTATCTTATCTATCTATCTTTTCAAATCTATCTACAATCTATCTATCTATCTTTTCAAAATCTATCTATCTATCTATCTATCTATCTATCTTTCAAAATCCATCTATCTATCTATCTATCTATCTATCTTTTTCAAATCTATCTATCAATCTATCTATCCTATCTTTTCAAAATCTATCCTATCTACTATCTATCTATCTATCTATCTATCTATCTTTTCAAATCTATCTATCTATCTTTTCAAATATACTATCTATCTATCTTTTTCAAATATATCTATCTATCTATTTATCTTTTCAAATATATCTATCTATCTATCTATCTATCTTTCCAAATCTATCTATCTATCTATCTTTTTCAAATCTATCTTATCTATCTATCTATCTATCTATCTTTCTCAAATCTATCTATCTATCTATCTATCTATCTTCATTCTATCTATCTATCCATCAATCCTTTCAAAATATATATCTTTCAAAATCTATCTATCTATCTATCTACTCTATCTATCATCTTTAATCTATCTATCTTCTTTCAAATTATCTATCTATCTATCTTTTCAAATATATCTATCTATCTTTATCTTTTCAAATATATCTTCTATCTATCTATCTATCTTTCAACTATCTATTACTATCTTTTCAAACTATCTATCTATCAATCTATCTATCTATCTTTTCAAATCTATCTATCTATCTATCTATCTATCATCTATCTATTACCAGTGTGTTCCCATCTATCTACAAGGCGATACACATAAATAAAAGTTGGTGGAATGTGAGCACGGAAAACGTTACTTACCGAACACCTGCTTTTCACTGTCCTATTCAAAATTGTTGGCTAACTTATCGAGGGAATGGTTACAACTTTTTCGAAATATCTATTCTTTTGTAATCCCTTTGGTGAATAGACACACCACACACACACACACACACACACACACACACACATACACACACAGAAATATATTTCGATACCGGCCCTCGCCAACTCAGCGTATGAGTAACATAGGGATCTGTGTGGTAAAGTGAGGAGCTAATAGTAGTGTGGTGCCCCACTTCAGAAGCTAAAATAATCTCTTTGGTCTAGCTCTAGGTTAAAAGGCGATGGACTCCTCACTGTCTGGTTATACCGTATTAGGCCGCCCCCGACGACTTTATATATATATATAATAAGGTGTGTCATAAAAGTCATTGAGATTGAAGCTGCATTTACCAAGATAGAAATGAACAATGAATGGAACGTTAATTTTTTTTCAGACTACAAGGTGTGTCAAAAAGTGCCGGTGTGAAGCTGTATTTACCAAGATAGAAATGAACAATGAATGGAACGTTAATTTTTTTTCAGCATACAAGGTGTGTCAAAAAGTGCCGTGTGTTGAAGCTGCTATTTCCAATGATAGAATGAACAATGAATGGAACGTTAATTCTTTCAATGTGTTATAAAAGTACAAAAATCTCGATACCTTTTTAACACAACTTATAATATATATTATATATATATATATAATATATATATATATATATATATATATATATATATATATAATATATATATGTGCGCGCGGTGTGTGGTGGTATGTGTGTGCATGTGTTTTTCTTATTGTAGGTTCGGTTAAAAGAACAGACCAGGATGATTGTATTTATTTGTTTTTTTAAGCCCCTCTGGGCATCATCTCTGCCTATCTCTTTTTTAATGATATGTGTCTGAGACTAACATTCCATATATTGCTTGATTGTTTATGGGTGCGGGTGTGTGGATTTACTGTCTATCAGGTGGCCTGTAACCTGTTGTGTGTGTGTGCGGTGTATTTAGTCAGTCTTAACACCATGAGTGTGAAGAGGCTGTAAATATATATATATATATATATAATATATATATATATATAATAGAAAGGTGACTTACCGGTGAATATGGTCACAATGGTTGGTTGATGCAAAATTCAGAAAGGTAAGACAGCGATATAACAAATAAAAAGTGCTCAATACGTTAGTAGAGCAACTTTATTACAATATAGGTACAAATGATAACCTATTTGAGTTTCACCATAAGGATCTTCAGGGTTAAATCCACTGAATTAATCAATATCTTGATTAATTCAGTGAATCTAAACCTGAAGATTCTTATGGTGAAACTCGAGTAGGTTATCACTTGTACCTATATATATATATATATATATATATATATATATATATATATATGAGTTGAACATCGAAATGAATCCGACGATATGTTGAAAGGATACATAGATAAAGGAAAGAAAATGTTGAATGGATAAAATTGATTTAATTTAAGTTACCAACACGTGTTTCGGCCAGGATTTTGTTCATGTACACATGTATTCTATTTATTATTATTTGAATATAAAATAAAATAATGATAAATATAAAATATTTAGGCATACAAAGAATAACGGCCTTCATCAGGGTAAAATGTTTGATATTTGAAGTTAAAACGATCAAAATACAGAGAATTTTGAAGTGTTTGAAAAAAGAATTTGAGAAACGCTCCACAGCGTTTATATATATATATATACATATATATATATATATATATATATATATATATATATATATATATATCATCACCATCATCATCATCATCATCATCAAATCGTGCTGGCATCTCGGATATCCATGACTCTCTTGCCAACGTTCCTATCGGTCATCATCCGCGTAGTATCCATAATCCTCCGCGTAGTATCCATAATCCGCACAGAGCTGAATATATATATATATATATATATATATATATATATATATATATAAGGGTTTTATAATTTGCTCGAAGCATTGTGTTTATATTGGTTTGTTGATTGGTTTTGAAGGCTATCGCAATGCAAGCGTAAAGATAAATCACAGGTTAACAAACAACACCATAGTTACCTTCTTTTTCTTTACACTTACATTGTGATAGCCTTCAAAACCAACCAACAAACTAATATATATATATATATATATATATATATATATATATATATATATATATATATATATATATATATATAAGCGTGCCATGCTAGTGATGAAAAGAAGGAAAAAGAGAAACAATAAACGTAATACAACTAACTACCAAATCAGTAAAATATAAGAACACTTGGAGAAAAGGAAACTTACAAATACTTGGGAATTTTGGAAGCGGACACCAATAAAAAATTAAAAAAAAAAAAAAACAGATGAAAGAAAAAGTTTAAAAAAGAATACCTCAGAAGAACAAGAAAACTTCTAGAAACCAAGCTCCGGAGCAAATATCTCAAGGGAATAAATACCTGGGCCGTCTCCATTATAAGATACACTGGGCCATTCTTAAAATGGACAAGGGAGGAAGTTCAACAGATAGACCAAAAGACATGAAAATTGATGACGATGCACAAGGCAGGGTTAGAGAGATAATAAAGACAAACTACAAGTATCAATAAAAGAAGTTGGACGAGGCCTTGCAAAGAGAAACATTAATTGCAGCACCTAATAGTAGCAGTTGCAACATAAAGCAGAAAAACCACAAGCAGAAAAAACCACAAAAGCTAGAAAACATAAATGGGAAGAAAAACAGGTATATGTATAAATCAATCGACAAATTGGGGAGATTGCACATGAAAAGACGTGGACATAGTTAAGAAAAGGAAACCATATCTGAGAAAATGAGTCGCCATTTAATGAATAATAGATACACTCATTACAGAAGAATTAATAACTTTTAACTGAAATGTCTTTGTCTTTTTGGTCTAAACACGCAGAAAAATAAGACCATCTAAAAAAGTTTGTTTTCTTCTATTCACACCTTCAGTCTTTTGTCTTTGTATATATACTGTAATTAGTTTCACCTTTGCGCCCCAAAAATAAGGGGGGAGGGGTCAAAATTAAGTGACCTGAACAAAAATCAAAGTTTTGAAATAAAATACCTGATGCATTATAAAATTAATTCATTGATAAATCAACTCTGAAAATTTCATTAAAATCGGATAATTCTCTGATTTTTGGTAATTCTTTTCCAATCGATGGGGGTGGGTGGGTTAACTTTAATTTGTAAAATACGGATTTGACATCATCTTTGGCAATACCTACCTAATCCCAATTATCCACCGAGAGATGAATGGGTGACCCAACGGGTCCCTTTTTGTCTAGTATATATATATATATATATATATATATATATATATATTTAATGATATGTGCTTAATTGAAGTCATACCTAATTTTTGAAAATTAATTAGTTAATAATTAATGAATTTT
>CM042145.1:12249662-12264662 GCA_023376005.1 Doryteuthis pealeii | reverse complement strand
GTCGGATTTATTTCCATATTTTACTCCCATATTCAGGGTGGACCATAATGATGAAACACATTTTAAATGCTATTTTCTCAGATTACAAAAGAGATACATAGTACTAAGTATATTTATTACATAAGTGAAAAACAGGAGTTTTACTTGTGAGCTAAGATTTAAATATTATGTCCTTGGAGTGGTCATCATCATGACGAAAACATTCGAGAGCTCGATTTCTCATATCACGTAAAGTGTGGTTTAAGCATATCAACTGGAATAGCTGTTATCCTCTACGGATGCTGTCTCTCAGAAAATTGTAACAGCGCGAAGGATCACCTTCGGATGGTGCTCTAGCTTTCCAAAATGCTGTCGGAATTTTCTTTAGGCTGCAACGATGGATCTTTGGCTGGCGAAGTATTCTTCGACTACATATGCAAATTCTTTTGGACTCCACGGCATTGTGAGGATCACCAAAATCAATACAGAAAGTAATAAAAACTTAAATAAGATCTAAAACTCCTTGTATCAGTTATGTAATAAATATTTAGTACTCGGTGTTGTTTTGATAATCTGAGAAAATAGCATTTAAAATGTGTCCTATAATTATGGGCCACCCTATATATGTTGTATACCCACTTCATCTTCAATATAATTGGGAGAGAGTGTTGTTACGGGGTTTCTATTTGGAGGTTCTATTTCATCGACTGGCCAGCTTCCTTGATTTTTTCCTCTGGTCAATACGGCTTCTGTTACTCTTGGCTACGGTTGTCTGTACTCATTTCTTTGTTTTTAATAATGAATGACTTGATTTATTTTTCACACGTCTTTATTACCCGAAGCCCAAAGGGCCCAACCACGCGGTTAGAAGATGGCTTACTTGGGAACATACGACACACGTCTGCTCCCTTCGGCTAACCGTCAAAATCTAAGAAACTAACTCAGTCCTCTTCACACGCTCTTCCCTTAGCCAATGAGAAATCAACGGCTGGGTCAGTGAAAGGTGAACTGCTTGTCAATCACTTCATATAACGGTTATAATGGTAACTTTCTATTTACAATGCCGTCATTTAAATTTTATTCACTATAAAAAAAGTCGTCGGGGCAGCCTAATATCGGTATCACCCAGACAGCGAGGGGTCTATCCCCTTTTCACTAGCGCTAGACCAAGGATATTATTTTAGCGTCTGAGGTGGGGCGCCACACCTACCATCAGCTCTTTACTTTACCGCACAGATCCCTGTGCCACTAATACGCTGAGCTAAATCGCATAATTAATAGGCAACCCACGAATTATCTATCAAACCATTTCTGATCACGTATATATCTATCTAACTCTTTATGTTCATATCTATCTATCTATCTGTCTATCTATCTATCTATTTCCGGCATTGTCGGCTGGGGTTGGAGAATCATCACTATCATTGTAACTTCATCATTACAACTCTACAGCAGGTATGACATGCCGGCGCGGCTTAAAATACAGTGACTGTATCCCGTGCAGAAGGGTAAGATCCTCTCCTCGCAAAAAAAGAGCTCTCATCAGTATGACCTTAAACAGCATGTGATTGTGAGGCCCCAGTTCTGGAAATTTTGTTGGATATATATATATATATATATATATATATATATATAGTGTGCTACAATACACCACTTAATTTATAGACTAAGCGAGGTCATGTGATTTAAACCTCAGCCAATCAACAGCCCTAATGCGTGGCTGGTTGACTACTTAATCACTGATACTGAGAGACGTCTATTTGCAATCATTGACGAAGGACTTGGAATACTGAGGAGCACCAAGGAACAACCAAAGGATTTTTTTACCAAGGATTTCTGCTGACAAGCGCTCTTGCTTGGAGACTAAAGGATGGCCCATAAAATCATAACATTGGGAATAAGAGGTAACTCTTAACTTCCAGTACTCCCAGATCAACCTGACCCGGAGTGGTAGTATATGTTAGGGTCTCATATAGGAGTTAAATAGATTAAAAATGAGTTAAAATGTTTAAAAATGTTGAATACCCAACAAGAATAAATAAAACAAAAACGTCTTCTGCATAAATAACCCAATGTTTGACATGCCGTAAAATCTAACCAACTAACCTTCCAACCAAGCAACCAAGCAACCACCAAACCAACCAACCATCTCTCTCTCTCTCTCTCTCTCTCTCTATATATATATATATATATATAATATATATAATATATATATATATATATATGTTGTATTTTTGGGGTCTCTGTATGCTTCTCTCGGTATATATTTTTAATATTTTTAATGATCCGTTGAGCAGTAGCGACATTCATTTGAAAAAGGGAATCTAACGATCCCTAAAATTTATGATAACAAATAATAAAAATAAGTGAATACAGTACTCCATAACATCGAGTTCCTTCATTTATTTCTAAATGCTTCATAATAATGCCCAACTTCAACATAAAAAAGACAATATATATATATATATATATATATATATATATATATATATATATATATATATAAGGTAATCCAAATGACTGGTTGCAAAGTGATTCTATTTGGGATCTTCGAAATCTTACTGTACAACCATACTGTATGCTCTTGTAGGTGCAAACATATACTCGTACACGGATTTTTATAAATCCTTAAAAAGAGCTCAATGTATAATAATCAATAAATTAGATCATTTACAGAGCAATATTGAAATAAAATATAACGGATGACGGTTTGTTAAGTTTTTCTTTCTTTGAAAGTTATATATATATTATTATTTATATTTTTGCTTGAAGGCAATTACAATGCGTATATCGCATAAAATTCGATAATTATAGAAAATAATCTTGACAAGTGAATCCCGGCAAAGAATTGTTCGGTGTGTAGAACATCGTACAGACTGTTTCGACTTTATTAAGTCTCATCAGCGATGTATACTAACGATTTCCCTCCAGACAGAAATCGAAACCGGGACCTCAGCAGGCATAGTTAGAGACCATACTGCCTCGGCCACGATACACACCGAACAATCCCTGCGAAATTAACCTTGTCAATGATACTTATACGCCTCTATCATAATAGATCCAGGGACGCCGAGTGGACAACATATATATATATATATATATATATATATATATATATATATATATATTGTTGTCCATCGGAGTCACCGTACCTATTATTATAATATATATATATATATATATATATATATATATATATATATATAACTTCAAAGAAAAAAAACTTAACAAACTCATTTTATAAAAAAAAAGTTTCCAATTCATTTCTATTTGTGCCGTCTGTCTGATGAGACTAAAAAATTTTAAGGAGTTTCAGAAATTTATTTAAATTTCAAAAAGCCTTTTAAGTTTTGGTCGAAATAAATTTATTACAGAATGTTTTTTTGAGTTTTTCTTTCCCTTCAAAGGTAAATATTGCTCTGTATTTAATCTTAAAAAGATTATTATACATTGAGCTCTCTTTAGGGATTTATAAAAATCTCTGTATTTGCACCTACTAAAACATGCAATAATTATACAGTGTGATTTTGAAAATCCCATGTAGAATCATCCCTTACTACCAGTTTTTGGATACCTTACATTCATACATACATATATATATATATATATATATATATGCATGTAAGCATAACTACACGCTTCCAACCCTCTACCCACCCTCCTCACCAAAAGTGTTAACTTATTACACTGGCGGCTAAAAGACTCAATTTTTCCCCTGCCAGCAGTGGCGAACGTGTAGATTCGCGTGGACCACCCACAAAGACACCACCGACCACACAAATAATAATAAAACAGCAAAAATAAAAACATGAAAACCAAAGAAACATAAAAGTGAAATTTGAAGCCTCCTTTTCGTTTTCGACGCTAATCTGTCCGAGTTTCAACTCAAAAGGAATCAAACTGTCGACTTCATTTTATCGTCGAATCTATTCATGACAAAAATTAGCAAAATCGAATGGAAATTATTTGTTCTGAAGATAGTAGGAGTGTTTTTCTTTAAAAAAACAAAAGACAATAATGCCTGTCATCCCCTGTTGCTGTTAAGAGATTGGTTCCATCTGGTCTATTAAAAAAAAATAGTATCTTATTCTTCTTTACAATTAAATGTCAAAGATTTTTATGAATTTAGACATACGGAGAGAAATTATTTTGCATTGATAAGAAACTATGCGAGGTGAACGCTCTACCAACTGAGCCAAAACGGCCCTATCGAGAGTATGTGGAAAATAGAAAAACAAACTATTCCAAAAAAAAGAAGAATCTATTCTAGATGATAGATATTAACTCATATCTATAACAAAAGATTGAGAAGCCGGTGCAGTTTCGCTCCTACACTCCGTTAATACATGACTAGTTTTTTTTTTTTTTTTTTTTTTTTTTCCAAAGCTCTGAAGTCAAACCTGTTAAACTCCGCTTAAGAAATTGACCTAGCATAAAATTATCTGAAATGAACTTAATTGTTATTAAGAACATATTTTATGATATTTTTTGTGTCAAGGCATGCAGTTGTATTATTACTATTGAAAACATAGTATCTTATTCTTCTTTACAATTCAATGTCAAAGATTTTTATTAATTTAGACATACGGAGAGAAATTATTTTGCATTGATAAGAAACTATGTTTCAGTTGTTTTTTGTTTGTTTGTGACTTCATCGGTGGACGTGATTTACCATCGTAGGGCAATGGATACGGCGAGATGATTTCAAATCCTGGACGCGGATTTTATGAATTTAGACATACGGAGAGAAATTATTTTGCATTGATAAGAAACTGTGTTTCAGTTGTTTTTTGTTTGTTTGTGACTTCATCGGTGGACGTGGTGTAAAGGTTACCATCGTGGGAAATGGACACGGCGAGACGAGTTCAAATCCTGGACGCGGATTTTATAAATTTAGACATACGGAGAGAAATTATTTTGCATTGATAAGAAAACTGTTTCAATTGTTTTTTGTTTGTTTGTGACTTCATCGGTGGACGTGGTGTAAAGGTTACCATCGTGGGAAATGGACACGGCGAGACGAGTTCAAATCCTGGACGCGGATTTTATGAATTTAGACATACGGAGAGAAATTATTTTGCATTGATAAGAAACTATGTTTCAATTGTTTTTTGTTTGTTTGTGACTTCATCGGTGGACAATAAACGAGAAACACAAGATCAAGCGATCCAAAAAAAGTTTTCAGGTTTCTCAGACATGCATGGCCCCCAGAGACCTACAACAGTTTAACCTTTTGCCTACTTTTTTTTGCTCACAGCGGCTCTCACACCACCTACCGTAAACCACTGGCTGCGGCTCTCGTACGTGTCACTTGGAAGGAAGGAAGGAAGGAAAGAAAAGAAAGAAAGAAAATAAAAGTTATAGATAAGTAATGGAAAATGAAGTAAGAAACGAACGACATAAATGAATTAGTAATGAAAGAAAAAGAAAAATCGAAGAAAAAAGAAAAATGGACATGAATATTTTATAAGGAATGAAACTGAAGAAAAATAAATCGACTGAAGGAAATAAAACACGGAAAAACTAAAAAAAAAAAGTGAATGAAAGTTGAAAAAAAAACGAAGAAATATATGAAAGAACATAATCTATTAATAATGGAGATTCGCTTCCGGTTTTTGTCTGTAACAAAAACTGAGTCACTGTTTGCGTCACATTACCCAACACATAATCCAACGTCATAACATAGAATAAATATACTCAAAATGTGAGCATGCAACGTTAGACAATCCTCATTGTTTCAATAAATAGATGCCCGGCGTTATATATTTATATATAGATTGTTTTATTCTAATATGATATTTAAAGTTATCGGAACTGTTTCCATTTCAAATTGTCTTTCTTTCTTTCTTTTTTTTTTTTTTACTCCTTTAATAAATTTGACGATTTTACATACTTATGGTACACGCTCTATGACATTGAATTTTCAGCTACCATCCCCTCAGGCAATATCTTTCAAAAAATTATTTTTACATCGCCCGGAGGGTATCTTTTTATTTTGCTAGTAAATAAATAAATGAAAATAGAAATGATGATAAACGAAAAAAAAAAAAAAAAAAAAGTTGTGGAAACTCATTAAGAAAAAAATGAACCGATAACACACATTAAAGAGCTAATCAAATTGTAATTACGAAATTTAATTTCATTAAGATGTTGTAGAAAAATTCTCACATAAAAATCGCAATTAGTGATTTTTATGACTATTTAGAGACGCCAACATGCTTTATATTGACTGAAAATATATTAGTATGGCGCAAGGTCAAGTGAAAGTGAGCAAGTGTAATGACAACGACAACACCGATAGACTTTAGAAAGCTTTATTCTACTTTGAATTGAAATTGGTACACATTAAGAGTTTATATAGTCTAGCATTCCCTAGAGAATTCTCAAAGGGTAGGTGATCATAAATTAGGGGAGGTAACTCTCAATTACTTATTACTGCTAGTATTCATGTTAGATTCCGCTTCTCAAGGGTCTGTCTGTCTTTTAAAAAATTCATCTTTCGGAATCCTGAATTTTAGTCTGAACGTTGGTGATTATGGTAAACGTGTAAATGACTTTAATTAGGTTCATAATTAGAGATTTAGGGGTTTGGGGTCCGGGGGTGAGGCTTGGCTTCTTCGTGGGGACCCTTCAACATTTAGGAGGAGTTAACGAAATAAAAAAATTCGCAATACATAGACGTGAATTATGATGGAAAATAACTACAATGTCGCCAAAAAAGAACACCCCCCTTAAAAACAACATTTATTGGTTGATTTGTATCACGGCGTATCAACCCAAGTCATTTTGATATCAACTTGCTTACAGTACCTGCTGTTGCTTAAATGGTCACCCATCGAAGTATTGAACAGGCTTATCGCTGCTGTATAGTAACTTATTTTACGGTATGTCAACCCTTTTCTTGTCATTTAATGCGGATCAAGTTATTTTGATATTAGGTTGCTTACAGTACCTGCTGTTGCTTAAATGGTCACCCATCGAAGTATTGAACAGGCTTATCGCTGCTGTATAGTAACTTATTTTACGGCATGTCAACCCTTTTCGGGTCATTTAATGCCGGATCAAGTTATTTTGATATTAGGTTGCTTACAGTACCTGCTGTTGCTTAAATGGTCACCCATCGAAGTATTGAACAGGCTTATCGCTGCTGTATAGTAACTTATTTTACGGCATGTCAACCCTTTTCGGGTCATTTAATGCCGAATCAAGTCATTTTGATATCAGGTTGTTTACAGTACCTGCTGTTGCTTAAATGGTCACCCATCGAAGTATTGAACAGGCTTATCGCTGCTGTATAGTAACTTATTTTACGGCATGTCAACCCTTTTCGGGTCATATAAAGCCGAATCAAGTTATTTTGATATTAGGTTGCTTACAGTACCTGCTGTTGCTTAAATGGTCACCCATCGAAGTATTGAACAGGCTCATCACTACTTAAGTTCGGTGATCTAGCCTAAAGTAGGTATCAGCCAGACAGTGAGGGAGTCTATCCTCTTTTCGCTTACCGCTAGATCAAGGAGATTGTTTGGGTGTCTGCTGTGGAGTGCCACACCTACCATCAGCTCCTTACTTTACCGCACAGATCCCTGTGCTACTCATACGCTGAGTTGGCGAGGGCCGGTATCGAACTAGGAACCTTTTGGTTTCTAGCCGAACGCTTTACCGACTGAGCTACGACCATAATTTGCACATATTTGTATGGCTTCAAATATTCCTATCAACTCTTATTGTTGTTGTTGTTGTTGGTATCTGTCCGTCTACTAAAGACGATGGCGTATTGTCCCTTTTTTATTAACTGCATCTGCGTGAGTGGCTGAACAGACCAATTTTTGAATGACAATCTCTGGTGCAGTGACTGCAAACAAAACAGCGATGCTTGCTGGAGTTGCTGTTGTTTCTCCTTCCTTCTGGCTCTCTTTTCTGTGCGGCTTCTTTCCTCTCTTTTTCACTCCTTTTCGTTCCTTGTTTGACGAGGAGGCGCCATGCTGCTCGGTCTTCTGCACAAGCCTCCCCTGTGTTGGTATTGATGTGACATATCTTCATGTCCCTCTTGCAGACATCTTTAAAGTGCAGGTGTGGTCTCCCTACCGGTCGGGTGCCCTCTACTTGTTCACCATACAGTAGGTCTTTGGGATGCGGCATTTGTCCATCCTCCTGACTTGATCAATCCAACGCAGGCGTCTCTCGCAGATGATGCGAACATGCTGTTCATCTTTGATTGTTCCAGCACGTCTCTGTTGGACACTTTGTCCTGCCAGTGTATGCATCTATATATTAATACTGGTGTTCCTAAATCTTCCGTCCGTTATCATCCTGCTAAACCCTCTGGTTAAAAATGAGATCATCTAAATTGTTATGAAGAAGGTTTATCGATATTTGAAAAAATATATATCGACATTTAGTGTTTCGATTGCTGATTTACAGTATTGAATATCGATTTTTAAATCTATATATTAATAAGCTTGTTCCTAAATCTTCTGTCTGCTATCATCCTGCAACACCCTCTGGTTAAAAATGAGACCGACCAAATTGCTCAAGATGCAATGCAAAAATGTAAATCCATGTGGTGTCGCTTGATCGCAGATTTCTTATTTGTCCGATTTTATTTCACCTAATTTTAAAAATGAAACATTCCAAATGGTCTTGCGTCGCTTAAATGCCCAAAGTAAAATTAAAATGAGTAGAAAAAAAAAAAAAAAAAGAAGTTACAGGTTTGTTTTTTTGAAATTGTGAATTACGGAATATATTTTGGTAATTTTGATCAGCACCAGGCGAATTTCCTGTCCAACTTAGATGTTTTCCGAGTCGTGTTTTTGTCACTTTTTGTCGGCAAATTAATGTAGATATTTTAAACGCCTGCACCCAGGTTTTTATCGGCAAATCAATGTAGATTTTTTACAACTCCCTCCACTCTTTAAGAAAGAGTGAGAGAGAGTTAAATCAAGATTATTATATTTTTTACATATTGAACTATTTCGCAATAGCTCTTGAGTAAATATATCAAACGTTGTAATAATCGAATTATCATACTGTGGTATATCCACAGGTCCTGCTAGTGCTAATAATTATTGATAAAGTGGGCAGCTGATTGTAGGTGTGGCGCTCCACCTCAGAGGCAAAAAACAATCTTCCTGGTTTAGCGTTAGTGAAAAAGGGGTAGACTCCCTCACTGTCCGGTTGTTACCGACAATAGGCTACTCCACCGACTTTGTTTTTAATTTTTACTTCTCAGCAGGAGATGCAGTCAGCATATTCTAAAACGGTACTTAAAAATGATAAGAATTTAAATATACTCACGAAGGTACTTGTCCAGAATATCCCGCAGAGAAAATGTCTGCGGTGATATATAAACATATTATATAGAAATGTAATACTTACGTTCACCATCTAGATAAGAGTAAGTTTCAGTCAGTTTTTTTTTTATTTATTTATTTTTTGGTAACATTTTAGTTTCCAAAATGATATATCCACAATCGGTTGTAATTCACTATCTTCTAAGTGGTTGTGAAGATGATAAGGCTACAGAAATTCAGCGGGTGGCTGAATTGAAGAAAATTCAAAGACGTAGAATTTAAATGTAAATTTTCAGAAAAAAAAACTTTTTTTTTTAAAATGATGAATTTTACTCTTATCTGGATAGTGAGCTTATGTATTTTTGTACGTTAGCGCAGACATTTACTCAGCATGACATTCTAGACATGTCTTCTTGAGGAAATAAATACTATAATTGTGCATTTTTTTACACTAGTTTTAATTGGCGGTCTTTCAGTAGAGTGAGTGACAGCAAATCTCCTCAGGTATCCAGGACTCTTCTGAGTATTTCACCGATCTGAACAATACTGTCTATATGGTCTCCGCTCTCAAAATCCCAGAGAATTTTATGAGTCTCATTCTCTAGGATGGATTCTGGTTTGTGTATATACCCCCCTTTTTTAGTTTGATCAAAGTTTAATCTCATGCACAGTTTCCAATGAATCAGTTTTCTCACCCAGTTCTGCGTAGTCTTGTACTCCTTTTGTGCTAGTTTGCTGTATTCGCTTATTATATTATTAACTGTTTCGTCTTTATCTCCACATATCCTACACTTGCTATTCTATTGCGTCTTATTATGTGTGTGTGTGTGTGTGTGTGGTGTGTGTGTGCAGAGTCGGCTCGAACTACCTCCGAAACCTCAGATCGGGTGGAGTGGTCCAATGATGAGTTACATATATTTCTATGCATACTAGTTTATGGAAAAGGCCACCTCATTTAGTGTAATGATTAGCAAGCTAGATTAGTAGGTACCACCAAAATACGTCACGTGATCAGTTTAGGTCATATTGAAGGAAGAAACGTAAATATTTTTGAACTTAAAAAATCTCGCAAAAAAGATATAACGAACATAAAGAGTTGTTACAAAGAAAACAGTCAAGTCAAAGATCAAATTATCCGATTGGGGGAAAGTTACTCACCGTTATCTTGAAAAATAAGTAAAACAGTCCGTTTTTTTACAACAGGTTCAATTTCTTTATTGATATTTTTTAGCAGAATTCTGTATTCATGGTTCTTTTATTAAAGAACTCTCGCATAGAAACTAATAAAAAATATTCCGATATAATTATTCAGACTCTTATCTTTATAGAAAAAAAGTAAAAATTGTTTTTTGTCGGTTCATTTTTTCATATTTCATAAAATAAAATAGGGAGGGGGGTAGACATCGTAAAAAAATATTTCCCCTAATATATTTTAGATAATATTAACCTTTATGCAAGTTTCATTGTGTTAAAAATAGGGGGTGGGTAAATTTCACAGGGAAAATTGGTGGTACTTATAAATTAGCAGACCATTGTTAGTGAGTTCGCTTTTTACTGGGTGCTCCATACTTCTGGCCTTGGGCCACAACCAAGGTATGCTTAATAAATAAATACTACTTTATGAAAATAGACATGTAGTAGAGTAGGAGCCCCGTATCATAGATTCTGAGTGGAGCGTATCGTAGATTGGAGGTGGGTATGAGACACTAATACTGGCTCTATTCAGAGTTTGTGTGTTGGTAATGGCTGGGTTAGCTCAATCGGTAAAACGTTCGGCTAGAAACCACAAGGTTCCTGGTTCGATACCGCCCCTTGCCAACTCAGCGTATGAGTAGCACTGGAATCTGTGTGGTAAAGTGAGGAGCTGATGGTAGGTGTAGCGCTCCACATTAGACGCAAGAAATAATCTCCTTGGTCTAGTGCTAGCGAAAAGGGGATAAACTCCCCCGCTGATTGGCTGATACCGACATTAGGCCGCCCCGACGACTTTACTATACGCTATACACGATTTAAAAAAAATTACGATGTAAATTTTAAATCGCCATACAAATTATTACTTTTTTTTTTCAATCAATGTAATTGAAATAAGAAATTATTGTGAATTTTTACACATTGAAATTCCTTAGAGTTAGTTATTCGATTGTTTAAAAAAAAAGAGAAAAATGCTACTGCCTCGGGTGAGGATCGAACTCACGACCTTCAGATTACTCTACAGATCAGTGATTATGAGACTGACGCGCTGCCTACTGCGCTACCGAGACAACTGACTGCTGATGATTCACACTGATATATAAATAAAAACGATTACTTTCTCGAAGGCTATTGTGATTGGGACGAAGGAAAATAGGCCAGAGGTCGTAGCTTTAGCCCATTGTTTTTTTTAATGGGGAGATTTATTGATTTGTTTGCATCTTTATCAATCACAATTAATTATTATTATTATTATTATTATTATTATTACTACTACTACTACTACTACTACTACTACTACTACTGATGATGATGATGATGATGATGATAATAATAATAATAATAATAATAATAATAATAATAACAACAACAACCTAGTGTTGATTAACAAAAAAGAAAGAACCTGTCAACTGGTGGATTTTGCAGTGCCAGCAGATCACAGGGTGAAGCTAAAGGAAAATGAAAAAGTGGACAAATATCTAGACCTTGCCAGAGAATTGAAAAAGTTATGGAATATGAAAGTCAAAGTGATACCAATTGTAGTTGGTGCACTTGGAACGGTCCCAAAAGGATTGGAAAAGGGTTTGGAAAGTTTGGAAATCAGAGGAAGGATTGAAACCATTCAGAACACTGCACTGCTGCAATCTGCCAGAATACTCAAAAGAGACTTGGAGACCTGAGGAGACTTGCTGTCACTCAGACTCCAGTGAAAGACCATCAGCTAATGCTGATGTGAAAACTCAAAAGGAGTTAATAATAATAATAAAGAAGTAAGTAATATGTTATTAAGTTAACTCAGTGGTTCTCAAACTTTATACAGTCTGGGCGCACTTACAGTACTACAGAACCAAAATTATATATTTATTTTCCCATTAAACTAACCCTAAACCCAACCCTAACCTAACCCTAACCTTAAATCCTAACCCTTGTTGGACTTAAACTTAAAAAATTAAAATTAACAGTTTTATTACAAAATTTGTGGGTTCTGTTTTTTCTGGGTCACCTTGTAATATTATGTTACTCAACTAGAGGGGGGTAGGGTTAGGGTTTAGGGTTTGTTTAATGGGAAAATAAATAATTTGGGTTCTGTTTTTTCTGGGTCACCCTGTAATATCATGTTACTCAACTAGGAAATAACGCGCACTGTATACAAAATAGGCCTAATATGTTATTAAGTTAACTGTTAAATATATAAAAAATAACACATTTAACAAAAGCAAACTTAACAACGCTGTGGAAGATGATGACACCGATGATGATAGTGATGATGACAGTGATGAAGTGGCATAACCAGTGATCTCTCATATAAAAAAAAACATTTATGATCTTATATTTTTATTAAGATTTTGTTTTCTTTAACTTTCAATAAACTACGATAAATGATTTTCATTTTTCTCAATAGAATTGTTTAAAACCTGTGTTTTTATTTAGTTGCAAGAAAAGTAACTTATAACTATCCTAATAATGTTGCAACGAAACAAGCAGAGTGTTCGTAAAGAAATGGTATAATATAGTAACTTAGTATACATTTGCTTTTCATATCTGGGTAGATTTTTCAGGAATACTGCGGAGCGCACCTGAAAAAGCTCTGTGGCGCACCTTTGCGCCCGGGCGCACTGTTTGAGAACCACTGCCCTAAGCTTTGAAAAAATACAAAATTTAGCTTTGTAACAATTTTCCCTGGTCCACCTTATCATCCAACAGACTAAAACTTCAAATTAAATGACCAACATTGTGTTACAATTTATGTGGTAGCATAAATTGTTGACAGACCCTGTAGCGAGAATTCAAGGCGGACAATGGAAAACTACCAGGATGGTTATAGCTCTCTGATCCCTAGAGGCGCGAATCTCGCACATCACGGGATTAATTACTTTAGAGAATCCGTTTCAACCTGACATTGAAGCAGAGCAAACGTGCTACTGCGAGGTTGAAACTCATCTGCGCGGAAGATATGGGCTAGACTAATAAAATCTTGACCAAGAAAATAAAAGTCTTGTAGTTCATTCAATTAATTACAATGACTAAAGTTAGCCCTTAGAAGAAGCCCTTAGAAGAAGCAGTTAGACGAACATAGCAACCTGACGACAAGAGGAAACATGGCGACTGGAAATAGTAAAGCAGAAAGGAAGTAACAAGTAAGTCTCCCCCCTCTCTGTCTCAGTCTTCTCTGTCTCTGTCTCTGTCTCTCTCCCCTCTCTGTCTCTCTCTCTCACCCGAGTTTCCTCTCTCGATTATATACATGATGTTGGATATACAACAATTGGTCAGGTATTTTATATTAATCAGAATATTCATTTCCCCTGAATGCAGCGTCAAATTGTTGTATATTTCAGGCCGTTTATCGTTTATACCAGTGGTTGCCAAACGTTTTCAGGTTGGATACGGGTTTGCGTCCGTATTCATGGACGTTTGTTTTAAGATGTTTGTTTTAAGATGTTTGTTTTACAATGAAAAATGAATGCAAAATAGCACCAGAATGTAATATATGGGGTTTCATTGGTTGTCAGTTCTATAGCAGTTTGTGTTTAAATCCCAATTTCGGGGCTTTAAATTCTCATAACTTTTGAACCACTGGGGATATTTGCATAATTCAAACAGTTCTGAACTCCATTTACAAAGCCCTGTGTAACTAGCCTGATTAAATAACAATAACCTCAACTGGGAATGCTATTTATATACACAGCACAATTTATTGCCCAGTGTAGTTTAAAATGTAATGTTTTAAAGACTCCTTGTATATTCATTTTTATTATCATTTTCTTCTGATAAGGATGACTTTAGGGTAAGACTTTTATTAGTTGATTCACACTATTTCTTAGGTTCTTCCTTCTTGTGGGCTGGTAAGTTGAAAGGGAATTTAGGAAAAGAAGCAAAAGGAACAAACATAGGCGAAGTTATTTTAATGTAATAAAATATCATATTAAAACAGAAAGGCTAACGAACTAAAATAAGAACGCATATATACGGCCATTTGTCCCCTATCACACAAACCATTCCGAGTAAGACAAACAAGACATGCTGGACACTACCGGAGAAGCAAGGATGAACTCATAAGTGACGTTCTCCTTTGGAAACCAGCGCATGGGAACGCCATTGTCGGCCGCCCAGCAAGATCCTACATAGATCAACTCTGCGTGTATTCTGGATGCTTCACAGAGGACCTTCCCGGGGCAGTGACAGATAGGGATGGTTGGCGAGGGCTGCTCATGGATATCCGTGCTGACAGTAAGACATGATAATGCTATATATATATATATATATATATATATATATATATAATTGATAATTTTGAATCATATTACCACGACCAGACAACTCGGCAAACACCATTTGCGACATCCGGAGCACTGGACAGCTGTTTCGACCTCCTTTGGTCTCATCAGCAGTGCATACCACAATCTCCGCCACTAGAGATTGAACTCGTGGACCACAGCGTGAAGAGCGGGGACTTAACACACTGGGCCACCAGCCCATGCCACAAACGGAGAATGCCAAATCATCTAGTCAATGGTAACATTAATTAATATATATATAT
>CM042145.1:12232162-12247162 GCA_023376005.1 Doryteuthis pealeii | reverse complement strand
CATGACCGGAGTTAAAAGATTTTTTGAACACCGTGGACTGATAAAGATAACGAAACAAGAGAAAGCAAAAGAAATTAATTTTAACTATAAAATAAGCTAAGAATTTGCATATTATAATATTCGTTTATTTTAGGAATGTTTTTTGTGTTTTAGCGGGTGGGGTGGGATTTATTTACATCTAAATTAAAAAAAAAATGTATACCTGAACTCGTGATTGGCTTGAAATTTAATTCTATTATTCTAAAGGCACGATGGTGACGCTCAAGTCTACGGAGAAACAAAGTACAAGCCAGCAAATCTGTACGATACGACTGGTCCTCACTTACCAACAGTGATCGCTACTCGGTAACAGTGAGAAATAAGTTCGACATCCCCCAAGAGACAACAAGGTACTCTCCATATGAGGAATACGAAAACTTTGTCAGTGCCCACCTCGAGGCAGCAGCAGAATGCATACCGACCAAACAAAGAGCAAAACACATGTCCCCTGGAAGACGGATACAATCAGAATAAAAAGAAATATTAAAAAAGCATCCCAACGAAGTAAAGGAAACCCTACTAACACCAATATAAAAAAAAACCTTAAGAAAGCCCAAACAGAACTAACTGAAATATACAAAAAGAACAAATACAATACATCAAAGAACAAATAAATAAAATCAGAAATGCAGTATAAGACAGACAGTCCAGATAAGCATGGGAAGACGTACATGAAATTAGTGATAGGAAAAGTATCCCTCGATCAAAGTTGAAGGCAACCAGCCAAAAAGATAGACTCCAGAAATGAAAAGAACACTTCCAAAAACTTCTGGGAACTCCCCCTAAAATCATAGAAAACGATACCCAAAAAATAATGAATAACCAACTAAACATTAGACTGGGAGATTTTACAATGGATGAAGTACTAAGAAAACTAAAAAATAGAAAGGCTGCGGGCCTCGACGAAATACCACCAGAGATCTGGAAAATAAGGAAATTTGATGACATACTACTTAGAATATGCAATGCAGTATATAGATAAAACCCGATAGAAAAATGGACGAAGGGCTGCATCCCCCCATTCCCCCCAAAAGGAGACTTAGGAATCGCTAAGAACTACAGAGGTATAACACTTACTACTATAGCTGCTAAAATATATAACGTGCTTCTCCTTAATTGCACCAAACCTGAAATAGATAAAATACTTAGAAAGAACCAAAACAGATTCCGCAGAAATCGGTCCACCACCTCTCAGATCCTGACTATTCGCTAAATCATAGAAGGGGTCCGAGCAAAGAATCCTGAGGCAACCCTATTATTTGTAGACTTCTCCGAATCATTTGATTCCATACACAGTGGGAAAATGGAACAAATATTACTAGCCTACGGCCTCCCTAAAGAAACGGTTACCGCCATAATGATGATCTATCAAAACAACAAAGCCATCACCTGATGGAGACACATATTTCTTTGACATCGTAGCTGGAGTCCTACAAGGAGATACGCTAGCACCATATATAGTTATAATATGCCTAAATTACGTACTTCAAACGTCACTGGACCCCATAAAAGAGAAAGGCTTCACACTAAAAAAAGCAAGAAGCAGGCGATATCCCGCTCAGACTGTTACTCAAGTGGACTATGCAGATGATCTTGCACTTCTTGCAGATACACCTACACCGGCCGAATCTTTGCTACACAGCCTTGAAAGAGCAGCAAGAAACATCGGTCTATATGTGAACTCTGGTAAAACCGAATTCATGTGCTTTAGAAATGAAGGAGACATCTCCACACTCAATGGTAAACCCCGAAAATCGGTGAAACAATTCAGATATCTAGGTAGTAATATCACTTCAACAGAAAACGATGTTAATGCACGCATAAGAAAGGCATGGGCTGCTTTAAACAAATTATCAGTGATATCGAAATCAGACCTCGCTGACAAATTAAAGCGAAAATTCTTCCAAGCCGTAGTAGTCTCAGTGTTACTGTACGTCTGCACTACCTGGACTCAAACAAAGCGCACAGAGAATAAGCTAGACGGGATTTGCACGAAAATGCTACGTGCAATATTAAACAGGACGTGGAAACAACACACCACGGGAACACAACTGTGTGGCCACCTGCCGCATATCACACATACCATCCGTGTGAGGCGAACAAGACACACTGGACACTGCTGGAGAAGCAAGGATGAACTCATAAGTGACGTTCTCCTGTGGAACCATCACCAGAAAGACGTACATAGATCAACTATGCGCGGATGCTGGGTGCTGCGCAGAGGATCTCCCAGGAGTAATGAATGATAGGGAGGAATGGCGAGAGAGTGTCATGGATATCCGTGCTGACAGCACGACAGGATGATGATGATGATGATGATGATGATGATGATTCTAAAGGCTAGATTTTTTGGTACTTATTTATGAAGAACTTTGAAGAATTCCGCAAATCGATTGATGTTTAATTATTGAAATGTATCATTTAATCAATAAAATCAAAAACTAAATTTTGTAATTTTTCTTAATATAAATAGATGTTATTTCAATATTATTTTTAATATTATATATATATATATATATATATATATATATATATATATATATATATATATATATATATATATATATAAATATGAATATATTATTATATTATATATAATTAATATTAAATATAATATAATATATTATATATATTAATAATATTAATATATTATTGAATATTATATTAATATAATATACAATAATTAGTATTATAATTAATATATTTGGTGAAAGAGGAAGGGTAAATAATTCCTACGAGGATAATTCCATGTCAAATCATCCAGAAAAATGTAAATTGTCACCCACCCCCTTCAATTTTTATGAAATTTTTCCAGGTGTGGATTATGTTACGGTTAGACAATCCCAAAATTTGAGCTTCCAATTTCAAAAATAATAATATATTAATATATTAATATATATTAATATTATTAATATATTATATATTATATTATATTATTATTATATTATATTATATATGAATATATTATTATATATATATATATATAAATATGAATATATTATATAAATATATATATATATATATATATATATATATATATTATAATATATTTTCAATATTATATTTAATATAAACATATCAAAATTTTAATGATCAATGACATCTCTTTCCTGAGTTATAAGTCAACAACATCTACATATAAAAACAGACGCGATTCCTATGTATATATATATAATATATATATATATATATATATATATATATATATATATGATGTTGTTCAAATTAGGTTAAAGGTGTGGGAAACAAATCAACATTGTGAAACATTGCTTTCAAAAATAAAAAATAAAAACAACTATAAAAATTAAGGGCCAACCCATTTCTTTCAAAATGGGCCAATGATACATTGAAAGATTTGGAAATGGGAACTGCTTTCTAAGAGCGGAAGTGAACCGGTCTGGCCCTTGTTTCTCAAGACTCGATTTAGATTAATGGCAAACAAGCCAGCCAAGGAGAAGGACGTTGCCGCTAACGACTTTGACACGTTTTTTATTTTGGCAAAAGGCACAAATCGTCGGTCGGGAAACAATTTTTCGTTAACGTCGATATCTCGTAGCATGAATGTCACTTAATAACAACATTTTTTCTTCATAATATCTGTGAATTCACGATTTTGTTTTGTTTTGTTTTACGGCATATCAACCACGGTGGGTCATTTAATGCCGGCAACGTTTTGAAAGATTTGTAACGAATAAAATTCTGTTGACTGTTCTTTAAGCCACTTCTTCACTATAGATTTTACTTTTTCGGCCCCATGAAAGAGGGTTTGAGAGGCAAACATTATTCCAGTGACGTGGAATTTAAATCTGTAGTGAAGAAGTGGCTCAAAGAACATTCAACAGGATTTTACGGGGCAGGGATACGTGCTCTTATTAAAACATGGAATATTGCTATTGAGAGAAACGGTGACTATGTGGAGAACTAAGGGCGTGATTCATAGAGAACCAGCTTCATTTTGATGTATGGTACATGTTCCTGTGTTGGTAATTATACCTGTCCTAAACAAAATGCCATTACTTTTTGACTCACCTATGTGGAGAAGTAGGGATGTATCCACAGAGGACCAGCTTCATTTTGATGTATGATACATGTTCCTGTGTTGGTAATTATACCTGTCCTAAACAAAATACCATTACTTTTTGACTCACCTATGTGGAGAAGTAGGGATGTGATTCATAGAGAACCAGCTTCATTTTGATGTATGATACATGTTCCTGTGTTGGTAATTATACCTGTCCTAAACAAAATGGCATAACTTTTTGACTCACCCTCGTACTAATTCACTGGGCTCAACCCGAACAAAATTTTAGACTTTTTGTTAATTTTATTGACATTGGTTAGAACCCGTGGTATTTTGAATTACAAGGTTTGTCTGCACCTATGTCAATTAAGGGATTGACTTTCGCTCAAAGATCTAGCGCCTTTGTGTCTGGAATTTCTGTTCTATAAACTTGTTTAGACTTTTGTTGCGTTGAGGGGTCTCAACGAATGTTGACGGAGACAAAGACGAGACGAAAAGATGACGACGAGTTCATAGAAAAGGAGAAGTCAGAAGCGTGGTCACAGAAAAGGTACCACTCAGTTTATCAATGTGTTCCTGTTGTATACTCCTTATAACATCGTACGTCAAACATTGGGTATATGTCTCTCCCTCTCTGTCACTCGAGTTCCTCTCTCATGTATATGAGCTTGCTGAATCTTCTCATTACTTGGTATTTTATTTTATTTAATATAATCAAAAGGCACAACACACCAGGTATTCATTGGGTTAGAATATTTTATAGCTTGAACTCATTGAGTCATTTGATAACATTAAAAAATTAGACCTTTTCTACGGCGAAGATTTTTAAAAATGGACCTTTTCTACGGGGAGATTTAAAAATTAGACCTTTTCTACGGGGGAGATTTAAAAATTAGGCCTTTTCGACGGGGAAGACTTAAAAATTAGACCTTTTCTCGGGGAAGATTTAAAAAATTAGACCTTTTCGACGGGGGAGATTTAAAAATTAGACCTTTTCTCGGGGAAGATTTAAAAAATTAGACCTTTTCGACGGAGGAGATTTAAAAATTAGACCATTTCGACGGGGGAGATTTTAAAAATTAGACCATTTTTATGGGAGAGATTTAAAAATTAGACCTTTTTTTACGGGGAAGATTTAAAAATTAGACCTTTTCGACGGGGGAGATTTAAAAATTAGACCTTTTCGACGGGGAAGATTTTAAAATTAGACCTTTTCTACGGGGAAGATTTAAAAATTAGACCTTTTCTCGGGGAAGATTTAAAAAAATTAGACCTTTTCTACGGGGAAGATTTAAAAAATTAGACCTTTTCGACGGGGGAGATTTAAAAATTAGACCTTTTCTACGGGGAGATTTAAAAAATTAGACCTTTTCGACGGGGGAGATTTTAAAAATTAGACCATTTTTATGGGAGAGATTTAAAAATTAGACCTTTTCGACGGGGGAGATTTTAAAAATTAGACCATTTTTATGGGAGAGATTTAAAAATTAGACCTTTTTTTACGGGGAAGATTTAAAAATTAGACCTTTTCGACGGGGGAGTTTAAAAAATTAGACCTTTTCGACGGGGAAGATTTAAAAAATTAGACCTTTTTTATGGGAGAGATTAAAAATTAGAACCTTTTTTTACGGGGAAAATTTAAAATTAGACCTTTTCGACGGGGGAGATTTAAGAATTAGACCTTTTCGACGGGGGAGATTTTAAAAATTAGACCTTTTCGACGGGGAAGATTTAAAATTAGACCCTTTCGACGGGGAAGATTTTAGAAATTAGACCTTTTTATGGGAGAGATTTAAAAATTAGACCTCTTTTATGGGGGAGATTTTAAAAATTAGACCTTTTCTACGTGAGAGATTTAAAATTAGACCTTTTTTACGGGGGGGGGGGATTTAAAAATTACACCTTTTCTACGGGGGAGATTTAAAAATGATCCGTACTTTTGTTTTATGATCCAGTGAAAAGGGGATAGACTTCTTCACTGTTCAGCTAATACTAACAATAGGTCACACCGCCTTTCTTTAAAGTATAAATAAATGTTTGAATGTTTTCTCTTTGTGTCATTGGATGTTGAAGAAATATTTTTGTATTCTAGGCATAGTCATAAGTTAGGGGTCATTCATTACATACAGTATATGATAAAAACGTCCTTTTGTGGCTAAAAACTAGGTGTCATTAATCTCACGAAGTTGTTCATTACTTGGGTATATACGTTTTTTTTTTAATCTAATATAATCTAAAGGCACAACACCCCAGGTATTCGTAGGGTTAGACTATTCTATAGCTTGAACTCATTGAGTCATTTGATAACATTTAAAAATTAGACCTTTTCAACGGGTGAGATTTAAAAATTATCAGTACTCTTGTTTTATGGTCTAGTGAAAAGAGGGATGATTTCCTCACTGTTTGTAAATCAAATTAAGAAAGAAAGAAATCACATGGAACTGAGGAAAAGAATTTAATCTTATTATAATGGAGATTGTGGGTTTGTCTGTCTGTAACCGAAACTATATTACTATACAAGTCACATTTCCTTTCGTTATTTACATCATATTCTCCATGATTTTATTTTTATTTAAATCTCAATTATTAATAAAATTGTTTTACATTACTTACACTGTTGACCATATCCACATACTAATAACATGCAATTGTATTTATATATACAACAAAATAGAGGTTTACAGTGTGAATGGGAAGGCTCATTTGCATATTGATCTTAAAAAATTGATTTTAATAAATATATGCTTAGTATTATTGATTTCTTTGTTTGGTTTTATCTTATTGAATATGAGCAAAAATCTCTTCAATAAATCTTAAAAGAAATCCCTTAACAAGAAGAAATAACTGTAATATTATTCTTTACTTCCTATTTTAACTAAACAATTTAATTAGGAAAATTTACCAATGAAAGACGGGAGTAACGGTAAATGACGGAAGAGTTAGTTTCAAAGTTGTTCTATTTTTCAATCATACCCCCTACGTTCAAAATCTTTTTATCTATATTCTTATTCAGTTTCATTAGCCTTTCTAATTTAATATGATATTTTATTATAAAATTTAACTAAAATACTTGCACCCGGAGGGTGCATATATTTGCTAGTATTTATAAGGGATGAACTGCTCCTTAATTATTGGGCTTAGATTTTCTGATTAAAAAAATATTGAATAGAACAATGATTTAAATAAATACATTCTTTGAATATTGCCCACTCCACAATATTTTTGAGGGATGTCAGCCAACAAAATGGTATGATGAGGTTCTAACTTCGATCACATGACCACAACAGTGACCAGTATAAGCACGCATGCGCTGAACGCAGTGCGACAATAATAAAGATATTTCATGCCGAAGCTAGGTCGGTAGAGCATTTACCGAGGAACCACAACGTTCGATACCGGCCCTCGCTAACTCAGCGTATGAGTAGTACAACTTGGACTTGTGCGGCTAAGTGTGGAATTGATGGTGGGTGTGGCGCTCCACCTCAGACACAAAAAAAATCTCCGTGGTCTAGCGCAAGCGAAAAGGGAATAGACTCCCTCAGTGTCCGGCTAATACCGACAATACCCCACTCCGACGATTTTACTTACTTTTACTTATGGTGAAAGTGTGCATAATTTTTTTACTCTCCTTCGTATGATTGAAAATAAATAGAAAAACAAATGATAATAGTAGTATGCTGACAGATATCTGTTTCGACCTTTTAATAAAACGGTCTTCTTCAAGAGCAACTATATTTATGAAAGAAAGAGGAAATAGTTAACCGTTTGGCACGAGAAGCTCAAACAACGTTCACGTTCTGTGCCGGAATGTCTGTCAAAATTTGTATAAAAATGCGTATTTTGTATTAAAAATAAAATAAATTTTATTTTTAAAACTAAAAGTGTCAGCATTAATGAGAAAAATCAATAAAGTTTGAAGTGAAAACGTATATATATATTTACCAACCCTCCGCACGAGCAGGATGCGACACAAGGTCAATTTCTTAAGCGGAGTTCAGCAGGTTTGAATTCAGAGTTTTCCTTCTCCTAGACTGGTTGCCTAACCAAGGTTAAAGAGCCCAGTCTCTCCAACTATTTACCCATAGCTTGAGGGAGAGTAGGATTCATCCCTTTCCCAAGGATATTAGCGCTAAGTGAAATGCAATTACTACGTCCAGGATTTGAACTCGGGGCGACGTGTCCATTTCCCATGACTCTAACCATTACACCACGCGCTTCCTACTATATGTATATAAGCTTATTGGAGCTTTGGCCCTCAAACACTGTCCAATTGCCCGACTGCTCAGTCCACTCCTTGTAGAGTAAGCGAGTTTATGGTACTCAGTTTATGGGCCACCAAGATGGAGCACTTACTTAAGATCAAACAAAGAACAACAGCTTGAAATACTAATCTACTAACTATCAGTACGGCAAGCGTCTTCGTCATAAGATGTTTATCTCAGATCTGAATCTTACATGTTTGCTGTTTGAAGAATAGGAATGTCTTTTCATTTTTCTTTTGCATGTTTTTATAGGAACGGATTTCAACCAGCCAACATTTGCGCAGAAATTCAAAACCTTTTTCTCGGTGCAAATATGATGAAAACACAAGAAAGAAACCTGTAGAATATAAGAAGATTCAGATGACAATACCGACAAAAAAGAAAAGAAAAGAAAAGAAAAGAAAAAGGAAAGCTATTTAATAAATAAATAAACAAATAAAAATAAAAATAAAATAAAATGAACAAGACACAAAACAAAACAAAAACAGGGAAGAAATTAGTCTTAGTTTTTTTTAAAAAAAAACAAAAAGCAAAAAGATGAACAAATAAACAAATAACAAACCAAAGAAAACTTCCAGCAAATTGGATCTTGACTTTCCTGGCGACTGCAAACGCTAAAAAAACACAATGTCCTAGAGTTCAATTACTGAAACAACTTGAACGAATTCTTCTGAGGCAAAACCTGCAGGGAAATATGCATTGTTATTTCTCGAATAGCGAAACTGAGACCGAAGATTGTGTTTTGCTTTAGCGTAAAGTAAATATGTTGTAAAAAAAAATGCGCGGGAGAAGTTAGACGCCATTAAAACCGGCTTCAAACGGCAGCCATGTTTATCTTTTGATTTTCTTTACGTGGCAACCAAACAGCAAAATGACGGCAGCGTTCGAACGGAAATGTGTGGAGCAGATGTTGGAACAACATTTGCTGTTTGTTGCAGGCGTCAGCGCCAGGTGTTTGCACATGGGAAGAAGAGAAAGAAGAAGAAAGAAAGAAAGAAGAAGAAGAAGAAGAAGAAGAAGAAGAAGAAGAAGAAAGAAACACAAAAGAAGAAAGAAGAAGAAACACAAAAAGAAAGAAAGAAAGAAGAAGAAGAGAATAAGAATAAACAAAAGAAAGAAAGAAAGAAAGAAAGAAAAGAAGAAGAAGAAGAAGAAGAAGAAGAAGAAGAAGAAGAAGAGAAGAGAAGAAGAGAAGAAGATAAAAAAGAAAGAAGACGAACAAGAACGAAAGATGAATGAAGAAAGAAAAGAAACACAAAAAGAAAGAAAGAAGAAAGAAAGAAAGAAGAAGAAGAAGAAAACGAAAGAAGAAAGAAAGAAAAAGAACACAAAAGAAAGAAAGAAAGAAAGAAGAAGAAGAAGAGAAGAAGAAGAAGAAGAAGAAGAAGAAGAAGAAGAAGAAGAAAGAAAAAACAAAAAGAAGAATAAGAAGAGGAAGAAGAGGAAGAGAATATAGATAAAAAGAAAGAAAGAAAGAAGAAGAAGAAAGAAGGAAAAAAAAGAAAATGAAAGATGAATGAAAAGAAAGAAAAAGAAACACAAAAAAAAAGAAAGAAAGAAAGAAGAAGAAGAAGAAGAAGAAGAAATTAAATAATAAAGTAAATTGAACGCGTTTGTTTTGCTATGCGTTAAAATAATTAGTTAATTTGTAATTGATAGCATTCAGAACACGATGCCTCAGCTTTTACCGAATATTGTAAGATCCAGCTGGGTTCATTTCGACTTGGATTTCTTTTATATATATATATATATATATATTATATATATATATGTGTGTGTGTGTGTGTGTGTGTGTGTGTGTAAATATTGACATTTCATTAACATGCAATATTGCATTATGCCCCCCCCCCCCTTAAAGCTAGTTTGTGTAACGAATGCGCTGCTAGTAACTCACAGATATAATTAGTTCTATTATCATCTTCATCTGGTTCCAGAGGCGGAACGAAGGGGGGAGTCAGGGAGGAGTAGTTGCCCCGGGGCGTAGCCACAGGGAGCGCAAAATCCCCCTATTCTAAAATTCTTCGCTATAACATTGAGATATATGTGGAGGTGCTTCGTGTAATGGTTACCGTCACACAAGGAAATGGACACGGCGAGACGAGTTCAAATCTTGGTCGCGTGTGTTTTGTATTTTACATACCGCTAATACCCTTGGGAAAGGTATGAATCCAGCTATTTCCCCTCTAGCTATGAGTAAGTAAAGAATGGGTTATTTAACCTTGGTTAGGCAACCAGTCTAGGAAAAGGAAAACTGTGCATGCAAACCTGTTGCAATCCGTTAAAAAAATTAACCTTGTGTCACATCCTTCCCATGCGTAGGGGTTGGTAAATATATATAAGTAAATTAAAGTCGACGGCATCAGTCAGAGAGCGATGGAGTCTATCCCCTTTTCACTAACGGTAGACCAATTTGTTTATGCGTCTGGGGTGGTGTGCTGCACCTACTGTCAGCTCCCCACTTTAAAGATCAGATAACATAAGCCGTTTCTACTCACGCGCTGGGTTTGCGGTGACCAGTATCGAACCCAGAACCTTGCGATTCCTAGGTGAACGCTCTACCGACTGAGCTAAACCGACCCCTTTTGCCTAACTTTTGCCACTGTACTCCTGAACTATGATCGTGTGGAATTTGAAAGTGGGCGGGTAGGTGAAGCTTTGAAAAAATCTGAATCAGTATTTATTGGCCTGTCTGGAAAGGGGTGCCGGGTGAAGCTCTCCCACTTCCCTCTGGATTACGACGATTACACGCCACTATCTGATTCTACTATTGCTCGATAAACCCCCGCCCACTTAGTGTTACAAATTATAATAATATATTAACTTTATTATTAAATGATATATATATTAACTTTCACTGCCAGCATAAAGCAATGATCGTCTGTTTACAGACTGGATCTCTCTGGTTATCGTAAAATATATAAACAAAGTATGTATTTAATAGTTTAGACACCACCCCTTTACGACAGCTGTCAAATGGCCGAAAGGTTAACGAATCGGGCGGACGAAAAGTCAGTCGGGTTTGGCTCCTGGTCAGAGGTAGTTGTTATGTCTAGCCACACTGAAGAGACGTGGAACGTCGAAACACGATGTCTGCGGATGACTTTATATATATATGTGAGTTTGTTGGGTTAACGATTTGGGGTGTATATTGGATATTTTGTCCATTTTTCTACAATCGTCTAAACAATTCATTCACTAAAAACATGTGACAAAACAGTGAAGGGGTTATAACAGGACAAATACGAGGGTGAGTCAAAAACGTTTGCACAATTCATGCACTTGGCCTAAAGTCGGTATCAGCAAGACAGCGAGGGAGTCTATCCCCTTTTCACTAGTGCTAGACCAAGGAGATTTTTTTGCGTCAGAGGTGGATCACTGGGGAGCGTGGAGTACCCCTTCATCGCCATTACTCCCAGGTCCACTCTAACCCAGAGTGGTATCACCTGTTAGGGTCTTATCTATGGGTTAAATAGAAAAAAGTAAAAAAAAAAACGTGTTTAAAAAATTGAGTTAAAAAATGAATTACTCATCAAAAATGAATAAAACAAAATGTCTTCAGCATAAAATAACCCTCTAAGAGTTGGAATACGTCTAACCAATCCAGCAGTGTACGGGGAATAGAGGCCATCATCCAAAGGACATAATTTTAAAAATAAAATTGATAAAAACTGTAACCCTCTATTTAAATAATAGGGAAGACATGGTCGGCTATAAACAGATTATCAGTCATATAGAAATCCGATCTCAGTGACAAGTTAAAACGACAATTCTTCCAAGCTGTGGTTGTATCAGTGCTGCTGTATGGCTGCACCACTTGGACACTAACGAGGCGCTTGTAATATAAGCTAGATGGGAGCTGCACAAGAATGCTGCGTGCGATCTTGAACAAGTTGTGGAAACAGCACCCTACAAGGAAGCAGCTGTACGGCCACCTGCCACCTATCTCACAAACCATCCGAGTGAGACGGACAAAAAATGCTGGACATTGCTGGAGAAGCAAGGACGAACTTTTAAGCAACGTTCTACTGTGGAAGCCAACACATGGACATGCTAATGTGGGCCGCCCGGCAACGACCTACATTGACCAGCTCTGCACGGATACTGGATGCTGCGCGGAGGAACTCCCGGAAACAATGAATAAGGGAGAAGGTTGGCAAGATATTGTCATGGATATCCGTGCTAATTGCGCGACATGATGATGATGATGATGATGATGATGGTGGTGGTGGTGGATATTACTTGGCATTACCCATCTCCTCTCCAAGATGCACGCAACATGCTGTTCTAGGTTAAATGTCTTCGGTAGCAAGAAACGATCTCTGAACAACCTATTGCTGGAGGTTTAAGATGGTTAACCTTTTACAAGGCCAAAGGACTAACTACTATTCGTTCTTAGAATACGCCGACTGCATCCCATGGCGAGGTTTAAGATCCCCCCCCCCCAAAAAAAATGATGTCCTTGGTATAATGCTGAAATGTATCTGGTGGTTAGGCTCTAGTTCTAGAGATCTATGTAGAATGGAATACCTCTTTATTACCATTACTCCCAGGTCCACTCTGATCCAGAATGATAGTAGCTGTTATGATCCCATCTACAGATCAAATAGATCTGTTTAAAAAATTGAGTATCGGATAGAAATGTTTGCTACTATATAACTGTAAATTATTTGAATTAAAAATAATAACTTGAAGTTACAATTGTTAAGTGTTAATTATAGATTACTTTCCCTTATTCATTCATTTATTTATTTGTAATTAGTTATAATATACAGCAGACTGGGGGTTCTAGTAAATATTACGGATAGGTAAGTAGCAAGTTAATCTATCTTAGCGGCCGTGATAGTTGGTTGGTTGGTTGGTTGGTTGGTGATTCTTGTTTGGGTATGCAATTTTAAAATTCGATCTATTTAACCCCTAAATGGGTCCCTAACAAGTACTACCACTCCAGGTCAGAGATGATCTGGGAGTAATGGCGATTAAGGAGTCATAGCCTTAATAAGAGCCAAAGTGGGGTGTTGCATGTCATGGACTGCTCAGTCACCAGGATTCCGCCCTTAAGCATCACTGGTCGCCACCCAAAGCTAATTGGTGCCCCCACTGGGTGGATTTTACCCCCTTGCAGAGGAAGTGAGGTGGTACTGTTACGACTTTATGGGCCATCCTTTAGGTTCCAAGCAAGAGCACTTGTCCAGCGGAAATCCTTGGTAAAGAATCCTTTGGTTGTTCCTTGGTGCTCCTCAGTATTGCAAGTCCTTCGTCAATGAATGCAAATAGACGTCTCTCAGTATCAGTGATTAAGTAGTCAACCAGCCACGCATTCGGACTGTTGATTGGCTGAGGTTTAAACCACGTGACATATTTTAAACGTCCTCACTTGTACTAATTACGTTACAATTTTCAAATAGGAAAACTCGCAAAACGGTTATGAACCTTTCAGTGTATCCACTTTTTATGTTCCGTTATTTACAAAAATCAACAACAACAAAAAAACCAAAAAAAAAAACCACCCATCACTGTTCAGACAACACTTTTTTAAACATTATTAATTTCCAACCATTGGTTCGACATTGCGCCAGTAGTTCGGCTTACCTCGACTTCTCCCCTTAATGTGCTTCATCGATATATTCCTCCCATGGTACGGTCAATTCCCACATTGCAATAGTTTTTCATTTATTCGAGAAGAATATTAAGTCTGGGCGCAAGGTTGTTTTTACTATATGGTCTGGAAATATTAATCTTGATTCTAAGTCGACTATTAACTCCCAGTCTGTTTGGTTTGAGCTTTTTCGTATTATTAGGTTTCGTACCAGCTTTGAGGAACCCCATCTCAGTCTTCCCTGGGTTAAATTTATTTGTACGGATGGCTGTACAGACTATATCAGCTATCACTTTTAAATTCTGGTCGTGCCACCATCTGTAACGTCCTTCTGCAAGTGCAGTTGGGCAGGTGTTCAGGATATGTTTTAAAGTCCCTGTACGCTTGCATAATGGGCATAGTGCCGAATCCGCTTTGCTCCATATGCGGAGGTTCACACAGGGATGGGGAGGATATGTTCCCTGTTATTTTAGCCCCACCATTTTTGCTAGTCTATTTTCGTCTTCTTTAGTATCATCTTGAGACTCGAACAAAATCTGAAAGATCTATAATAGAAAAAATCAAATTTTGAGTTACTTAAGTCTTCATAACCAAGAGAGAGACAGACAGACAGACAGACATAGACAGATATACAGACAGATAGTCAGAGACGGGAGACAGAGGGAGAGACAGATCAAAGTAGAAAGAAGCAGAACTTCAGAGAGAGAGAGAGAGAGAGAGAGAGAGAGAGAGGGGGGGGAGAGGAGAGAGAGAGAGAGCAATATATATATATAATATGTGTGTGTGAACATAAACACACACACAGAGAAAGAAAGAGAAGAGAGAGAGAGAGAGAGAGAGAGAGAGAGAGAGAGAGAGAGAGAGAGAGAGAAGAGAGAGAGAGTCTACTCATTTATTGAAGGACTCATGTCCATATATATATACTCATACACACATACATATTTATGGACCGAAACTCAGATGATCAACTTGAATATATGTATATATATATTTGTGTGTGTGTGTCTCTCTCTCTCCATATATATATATATATATAATATATATATATATATTATATATATATAGAGAGAGAGAGAGAGAGA
>CM042145.1:12210642-12223142 GCA_023376005.1 Doryteuthis pealeii | reverse complement strand
AAAGCATTTGATTTCATACACAGAGGGAAAATGGAACAAATACTACTAGCCTACGGCCTCCCCAAAGAAACAGTTACCGTCATAATGATGCTCTATCAAAACACCAAAGCCATGGTACGTTCACCTGATGGAGACAGATTTCTTTGACATCGTAGCTGGAGTCCTACAAGGAGATACGCTAGCACCATATATAGTTATAATATGCCTAAATTACGTACTTCAAACGTCACTGGACCCCATAAAAGAGAAAGGCTTCACACTAAAAAAAGCAAGAAGCAGGCGATATCCCGCTCAGACTTGAGTAAGTGGACTATGCAGATGATCTTGCACTTCTTGCAGATACACCTACACAGGCCGAATCTTTGCTACACAGCCTTGAAAGGGCAGCAAGAAACATCGGTATATATGTGAACTCCGGTAAAACCGAATTCATGTGCTTTAGAAATAAAGGAGACATCTCCACACTCAATGGTAAACCCCTAAAATCGGTGAAACAATTCACATATCTAGGTAGTAATATTTCTTCATCAGAAGACGACGTCAATGCACGCATAGGAAAAGCATGGGCTGCTTTAAACAAATTATCAGTGATATCGAAATCAGACCTCGCTGACAAATTAAAGCGAAAATTCTTCCAAGCCGTAGTAGTTTCAGTGTTACTGTACGTCTGCACTACATGGACTCTAACGAAGCGCCTAGAGAATAAACTAGACGGGACTTACACGAAAATGCTGCGTGCAATATTAAACAGGATGTGGAAACAACACCCCACGGGAACACAACTGTATGGCCACCTGCCCCATATCACATATACCATCCGTGTGAGGCGAACAAGACACACTGGACACTGCTGGAGAAGCAAGGATGAACTCATAAGTGACGTTCTCCTGTGGAACCATCACCAGAAAGACGTACATAGATCAACTCTGCGCAGATTCTGGGTGCTGCGCAGAGGATCTCACAGGAGCAATGAGTGATAGGGAGGGATGGCGGGAGATTGTCATGGATATCTGTGTTGACAGCACGAAAGGATGATGATGATGATGATGATGATGATTCTAAAGGCTAGATTTTTTTGTACTTACTTATGAATAACTTTGAAGAATTCCGCAAATCGATTGATGTTTAATTATTGATTTGTATCATTTAATCAATAAAAATCAAAAACTAAATTTTGTAATTTTTCTTAATATAAAATAGATGTTATTTCAATATTATTTTTAATATTATATATATATATATATATATATATATATATATATATATATATATATATAAATATGAATATATTATTATATTATATTATATTAATATATTAATATATAATATAATATTATTAATATATATTAATAATATTAATATATTATTGAATATTATATTAATATAATATACAATAATTAGTATTATAATTAATATATTATTGGTGAAAGAGGAAGGGTAAATAATTCCTACGAGGATAATTCCATGTCAAATCATCCAGAAAAATGTAAAATTGTCACGCACCCCCTTCAATTTTTATGAAATTTTTCCAGGTGTGGATTATGTTACGGTTAGACAATCCCCAAAATTTGAGCTTCCAATTTCAAAAATAATAATAATATATTAATAATATTAATATATATTAATATATTAATATATTATTATATTATATTATATTAATATTATATTATATTATAAATATGAATATATTATTATATATATATATATATATATATAAATATGAATATATTATATAAATATATATATATATATTATAATATATTTTCAATATTATATTTAATATAAACATATCAAAATTTTAATGATCAATGACATCTCTTTCCTGAGTTATAAGTCAACAACACCTACATATAAAAACAGACGCGATTCCTATATATATATATATATATATATTATATTATATAATTTGTATATGTATAAGTATTAACTTACCGGTGGGTATAAGAACGATCGTTGGAAGCGCCACAATATCCAGAGGTTAAGGTTGAGAAAAAAAAATACAAAGTGCTCAATACAATGTAGAGCATGTATATAATATATATATATATATATATATATATATATAATGATGTTGTTCAAATTAGGTTAAAGGTGTGGGAAACAAATCAACATTGTGAAACATTGCTTTCAAAAATAAAAAATAAAAACAACTATAAAAATTAAGGGCCAACCCATTTCTTTCAAAATGGGCCAATGATACATTGAAAGATTTGGAAATGGGAACTGCTTTCTAAGAGCGGAAGTGAACCGGTCTGGCCCTTGTTTCTCAAGACTCGATTTAGATTAATGGCAAACAAGCCAGCCAAGGAGAAGGACGTTGCCGCTAACGACTTTGACACGTTTCTATTTTGGCAAAAGGCACAAATCGTCGGTCGGGAAACAATTTTTTGTTAACGTCGATATCTCGTAGCATGAATGTCACTTAATACCGCCATTTTTTTTTCTTCATAATATCTGTGAATTCACGATTGTGTTTTGTTTTGTTTTGTTTTACGGCATATCAACCACGGTGGGTCATTTAATGCCGGAAACGTTTTGAAACATTCATAGCGAATAAAATTCTGTTGACTGTTCTTTAAGCCACTTCTTCACTACAGATTTTACTTTCTCGGCCCCATGAAAGAGGGTTTGAGAGGCAAACATTATTCCAGTGACGTGGAATTTAAATCTGTAGTGAAGAAGTGGCTCAAAGAACATTCAACAGAATTTTACGGGGCAGGGATACGTGCTCTTATTAAAACATGGAATATTGCTATTGAGAGAAACGGTGACTATGTGGAGAACTAAGGGCGTGATTCATAGAGAACCAGCTTCATTTTGATGCATGATACATGTTCCGGTGTTGGTAATCATACCTGTCCTAAACAAAATGCCATTACTTTTTGACTCACCTATGTGGAGAAGTAGGATGTGATTCATAGAGAATCAGCTTAATTTTGATGTATGATACATGTTCCTGTGTTGGTAATTATACCTGTCCTAAACAAAATGCCATTACTTTTTGACTCACCTATGTGGAGAAGTAGGGATGTGATTCATAGAGAATCAGCTTAATTTTGATGTATGATACATGTTCCTATGTTGGTAATTATACCTGTCCTAAATAAAATGCCATTACTTTTTGACTCACCCTCGTACTAATTCACTGGGCTCAACCCGAGCAAAATTTTAGACTTTTTGTTCATTTTATTGACATTGATTAGAACCCGTGGTATTTTGAATCACAAAGTTTGTCTGCACCTATGTCAATTAAGGGATTGACTTTCGCTCAAAGATCTAGCGCCTTTGTGTCTGGAATTTCTGTTCTATAGACTTGTTTAGACTTATGTTGCGTTGAGGGGTCTCAACGAATGTTGACGGAGACAAAAACGAGACGAAGGGATGACGACGAGTTCATAGAAAAGGAGAAGTCAGAAGCGTGGTCACAGAAAAGGTACCACTCAGTTTATCAATGTGTTCCTGTTGTATACTCCTTATAATATCGTACGTCAAACATCGGGTATATGTCTCTCCCTCTCTGTCACCCGAGTTCCTCTCTCATGTATATGAGCTTGCTGAATCTTCTCATTACTTGGTATTTTATTTTATTTAATATAATCTAAAGGCACAACACACCAGGTATTCATTGGGTTAAAATATTTTATAGCTTGAACTCATTGAGTCATTTGATAACATTAAAAAATTAAACCTTTTCTACGGCGAAGATTTTTAAAAATGGACCTTTTCTACGGGGAGATTTAAAAATTAGACCTTTTTTATGGGAGAGATTTAAAAATTAGACCTTTTCGACGGGGAAGATTTTTAAAATTAGACCTATTCTATGGGGGAGATTTGAAAATTAGACCTTTTTTATGGGAGAGATTTAAAAATTAGACCTTTTCGACGGGGAAGATTTTTAAAATAGACCTTTTCTACGGGGAAGATTTAAAAATTAGACCTTTTCTACGGGGAAGATTTAAAAATTAGACCTTTTCTCGGGGAAGATTTAAAAAATTAGACCTTTTCGACGGGGAAGATTTAAAAAATTAGACCTTTTCGACGGGGGAGATTTAAAAATTAGACCTTTTCGACGGGGGAGATTTTAAAAATTAGACCATTTTTATGGGAGAGATTTAAAAATTAGACCTTTTTTTACGGGGAAGATTTAAAAATTAGACCTTTTTTATGGGAGAGATTTTAAAAATTAGACCTTTTCTACGGGGAAGATTTAAAAATAGACCTTTTCTCGGGGAAGTTAAAAATTAAGACTTTTCTACGGGGAAGATTTAAAAAATTAGACCTTTTCTACGGGGAAGATTTAAAAATTAGACCTTTTCTCGGGGAAGATTTTAAAAATTAGACCTTTTCGACGGGGGAGATTTAAAAATTAGACCTTTTCGACGGGGGAGATTTTAAAAATTAGACCATTTTTATGGGAGAGATTTAAAAATTAGACCTTTTTTTACGGGGAAGATTTAAAAATTAGACCTTTTCGACGGGGGAGATTTAAAAATTAGACCTTTTCGACGGGGAAGATTTAAAAAAATTAGACCTTTTCGACGGGGAAGATTTAAAAAATTAGACCTTTTTTATGGGAGAGATTTAAAAATTAGACCTTTTTTTACGGGGAAAATTTAAAAATTAGACCTTTTCGACGGGGGAGATTTAAAAATTAGACCTTTTCGATGGGGGAGATTTTAAAAATTAGACCTTTTCGACGGGGAAGATTTAAAAATTAGACCTTTTCGACGGGGAAGATTTTAAAAATTAGACCTTTTCAACGGGGGAGATTTAAAAATTAGACCTTTTCGACAGGGGAGATTTTAAAAAGTAGACCTTTTCGACGGGGAAGATTTAAAAAATTGACCTTTTCGACGGGGAAGATTTAAAAAATTAGACCTTTTCTACGGGGAAGATTTAAAAAAAATTAGACCTTTTCGACGGGGGAGATTTAAAAATTAGACCTTTTTTTATGGGAGAGATTTAAAATTAGACCTTTTTTTACGGGGAAGATTTAAGAATTAGACCTTTTCGACGGGGGAGATTTAAAAATTAGACCTTTTCGACGGGGAAGATTTAAAAAATTAGACCTTTTCGACGGGGAAGATTTTAGAAATTAGACCTTTTTATGGGAGAGATTTAAAAATTAGACCTCTTTTATGGGGGAGATTTTAAAAATTAGACCTTTTCTACGTGAGAGATTAAAAAATTAGACCTTTTTTACGGGGGGGGGGGATTTAAAAATTACACCTTTTCTACGGGGAGATTTAAAAATGATCTGTACTTTTGTTTTATGGTCCAGTGAAAAGGGGATAGACTTCTTCACTGTTCAGCTAATACTAACAATAGGTCAACACCGCCTTTCTTTAAAAGTATAAATAAATGTTTGAATGTTTTCTCTTTGTGTCATTGGATGTTGAAGAAATTTTTTGTATTCTAGGCATAGTCATAAGTTAGGGGTCATTCATTACATACAGTATATGATAAAAACGTCCTTTTGTGGCTAAAAACTAGGTGTCATTAATCTCACGAAGTTGTTCATTACTTGGGTATATACGTTTTTTTTTTAATCTAATATAATCTAAAGGCACAACACCCCAGGTATTCGTAGGGTTAGACTATTCTATAGCTTGAACTCATTGAGTCATTTGATAATATTTAAAAATTAGACCTTTTCAACGGGTGAGATTTAAAAATTATCAGTACTCTTGTTTTATGGTCTAGTGAAAAGGGGATATACTCCCTCACTGTTTGTAAATCAAATTAAGAAAGAAAGAAATCACATGGAACTGAGGAAAAGAATTTAATCTTATTATAATGGAGATTGTGGGTTTGTCTGTCTGTAATCGAAACTATATTACTATACAAGTCACATTTCCTTTCGTTATTTACATCATATTCTCCATGATTTTATTTTTATTTAAATCTCAATTATTAATAAAATTGTTTTACATTACTTACACTGTTGACCATATCCACATACTAATAACATGCAATTGTATTTATATATACAACAAAATAGAGGTTTACAGTGTGAATGGGAAGGCTCATTTGCATATTGATCTTAAAAAATTGATTTTAATAAATATATGCTTAGTATTATTGATTTCTTTGTTTGGTTTTATCTTATTGAATATGAGCAAAAATCTCTTCAATAAATCTTAAAAGAAATCCCTTAACAAGAAGAAATAACTGTAATATTATTCTTTACTTCCTATTTTAACTAAACAATTTAATTAGGAAAATTTACCAATGAAAGACGGGAGTAACGGTAAATGACGGAAGAGTTAGTTTCAAAGTTGTTCTATTTTTCAATCATACCCCCTCCGTTCAAAATCTTTTTATCTACATTCTTATTCAGTTTCATTAGCCTTTCTAATTTAATATGATATTTTATTATAAAATTTAACTAAAATACTTGCACCCGGAGGGTGCATATATTTGCTAGTATTTATAAGGGATGAACTGCTCCTTAATTATTGGGCTTAGATTTTCTGATTAAAAAAATATTGAATAGAACAATGATTTAAATAAATACATTCTTTGAATATTGCCCACTTCACAATATTTCTGAGGGATGTCAGCCAACAAAATGGTATGATGAGGCTCTAACTTCGATCACATGACCACAACAGTGACCAGTATAAGCACGCATGCGCTGAACGCAGTGCGACAATAATAAAGATATTTCATGCCTCCGCTAGGTCGGTAGAGTATTCACCGAGGAACCACAACGTTCGATACCGGCCCTCGCTAACTCAGCGTATGAGTAGTACAACTTGGACTTGTGCGGCTAAGTGTGGAATTGATGGTGGGTGTGGCGCTCCACCTCAGACACAAAAAAACAACCTCCGTGGTCTAGCGCAAGCGAAAGGGAATAGACCCCCTCATTGTCCGGCTGATACCGACAATACGCCACTCCGACGATTTTACTTACTTTTACTTATTGTGAAAGTGTGCATAATTTTTTACTCTCCTTCGTATGATTGAAAATAAATAGAAAAACAAATGATAATAGTAGTATGCTGACAGATATCTGTTTCGACCTTTTAATAAAACGGTCTTCTTCAAGAGCAACTATATTTATGAAAGAAAGAGGAAATAGTTAACCGTTTGGCACGAGAAGCTCAAACAACGTTCACGTTCTGTGCCGGAATGTCTGTCAAAATTTGTATAAAAATGCGTATTTTGTATTAAAAATAAAATTAATTTTATTTTTAAAACTAAAAGTGTCAGCATTAATGAGAAAAATCAATAAAGTTTGAAGTGAAAACGTATATATATATTTACCAACCCCTCCGCACGAGCAGGATGCGACACAAGGTCAGTTTCTTAAGCGGAGTTCAGCAGGTTTGAATTCAGAGTTTTCCTTCTCCTAGACTGGTTGCCTAACCAAGGTTAAAGAGCCCAGTCTCTCCAACTATTTACCCATAGCTTGAGGGAGAGTAGGATTCATACCTTTCCCAAGGATATTAGCGCTAAGTGAAATGCAATTACTACGTCCAGGATTTGAACTCGGGGCGACGTGTCCATTTCCCATGACTCTAACCATTACACCACGCGCTTCCTACTATATGTATATAAGCTTATTGGAGCTTTGGCCACTCAAACACTGTCCAATTGCCCGACTGCTCAGTCCACTCCTTGTAGAGTAAGCGAGCTTATGGTACTCAGTTTATGGGCCACCAAGATGGAGCACTTACTTAAGATCAAACAAAGAACAACAGCTTGAAATACTAATCTACTAACTATCAGTACGGCAAGCGTCTTCGTCATAAGATGTTTATCTCAGATCTGAATCTTACATGTTTGCTGTTTGAAGAATAGGAATGTCTTTTCATTTTTCTTTTGCATGTTTTTATAGGAACGGATTTCAACCAGCCAACATTTGCGCAGAAATTCAAAACCTTTTTCTCGGTGCAAATATGATGAAAACACAAGAAAGAAACCTGTAGAATATAAGAAGATTCAGATGACAATACCGACAAAAAAGAAAAGAAAAGAAAAGAAAAGAAAAAAAAGGAAAGCTATTTAATAAATAAATAAACGAATAAAAATAAAATAAAATGAACAAGACACAAAACAAAAACAGGGAAGAAATTAGTCTTAGTTTTTTTTAAAAAAAAAAAAGCAAAAAGATGAACAAATAAACAAAATAAACAAACCAAGAAAACTTCCAGCAAAATTGGATCTTGACTTTCCTGGCGACTGCAAACGCTAAAAAACACAATGTCCTAGAGTTCAATTACTGAAACAACTTGAACGAATTCTTCTGAGGCAAAACCTGCAGGGAAATATGCATTGTTATTTCTCGAATAGCGAAACTGAGACCGAAGATTGTGTTTTGCTTTAGGCGTAAAGTAAATATGTTGTAAAAAAAATGCGCGGGAGAAGTTAGACGCCATTAAAACCGGCTTCAACGGCAGCCATGTTTATCTTTTGATTTTCTTTACGTGGCAACCAAACAGCAAAATGACGGCAGCGTTCGAACGGAAATGTGTGGAGCAGATGTTGGAACAACATTTGCTGTTTGTTGCAGGCGTCAGCGCCAGGTGTTTGCACATGGAAAGAAGAAGAAAGAAAGAAAGAAAGAAAGAAGAAGAAGAAGAAGAAGAAGAAGAAGAAGAAGAAGAAGAAGAAGAAGAAGAAGAAGAAGAAGAAGAAACACAAAAAGAAAGAAAGAAGAAGAAGAGGAAGAGGAAGAAGAATAAAGATAAAAAGAGAGAAAGAAAGAATAAGAGGATGAAGAAGAAGAAAGAAAGAAGAAAAGAAAGATAAAAAAGAAAAAAAGGCGAAGAAAACGAATTATGAATGAAAAGAAAGAAAAAGAAACACAAAAAGAAAGAAGAAGAAAGAGGAGGAAGAAGAATATAGATAAAAGAAAGAAAGAAAGAAAGAAGAAAAAGAAGAAGAAGAAGAAGAAGAAAGAAAGAAAGAAAAGAAAAAAAAGAAAGACGAAGAAGAAAACGAAAGATGAATGAAAAGAAAGAAAAAGAAACACAAAAAGAAAGAAAGAAGAAGAAGAGGAAGAAGAATATAGATAAAAAGAAAAAAAAGAAAGAAAGAAAGAAGAAGAAGAAAAAGAAGAAGAAGAAGAAAGAAAAAGAAAGATAAAAAAGAAAGAAAGACGAAGAAGAAAACGAAAGATGAATGAAAAGAAAGAAAAAGAAACACAAAAAGAAAGAAAGAAGAAGAAGAGGAAGAAGAATATAGATAAAAAGAAAAAAGAAAGAAAGAAAGAAGAAGAAGAAAAAGAAGAAGAAGAAAGAAAAAAAGAAAGATAAAAAAGAAAGAAAGACGAAGAAGAAAACGAAAGATGAATGAAAAGAAAGAAAAAGAAACACAAAAAGAAAGAAAGAAAGAAAGAAAGGAAGAAGAAGAAGAAGAAGAAGAAGAAGAAGAAGAAGAAGAAGAAATTAAATAATAAAGTAAATTGAACGCGTTTGTTTTGCTATGCGTTAAAATAATTAGTTAATTTGTAATTGATAGCATTCAGAACACGATGCCTCAGCTTTTACCGAATATTGTAAGATCCAGCTGGGTTCATTTCGACTTGGATTTCTTATATATATATATATATATATATATATTATATATATATATATATGTGTGTGTGTGTGTGTGTGTGTGTGTGTGTGTGTGTGTGTGTGTAAATATTGACATTTCATTAACATGCAATATTGCATTATGCCCCCCCCCCCCTTAAAGCTAGTTTGTGTAACGAATGCGCTGCTAGTAACTCACAGATAATAATTAGTTCTATTATCATCTTCATCTGGTTCCAGAGGCGGAACGAAGGGGGGGGGGTCAGGGAGGAGTAGCTGCCCCGGGGCGTAGCCGCAGGGGGCGCAAAATCCCCCTATCCCAAAATTATTTGCGTCGCTATAACATTCAGATAAATGTGGAGGTGCCTCGTGTAATGGTTACCGTAACACAAGGAAATGGACTCGGCGAGACGAGTTCAAATCTTGGTCGAGTGTGTTTTGTATTTCACATACCGCTAATACCCTTGGGAAAGGTATGAATCCAGCTATTTTCACTCTAGCTATGAGTAAGTAAAGAATGGGTTCTTTAACCTTGGTTAGGCAACCAGTCTAGGAAAAGGAAAACTGTGCATGCAAACCTGTTGCAATCCGTTTAAAAAATTAAAAAAATTAACCTTGTGTCACATCCTGCTCATGCGTAGGGGTGGTAAATATATATAAGTAAATTAAAGTCGACGGCATCAGTCAGAGAGCGAGGGAGTCTATCCCCTTTCACTAACGGTAGACCAATTTGTTTATGCGTCTGGGGTGGTGTGCTGCACCTACTGTCAGCTCCCCACTTTACAAATCAGATAACATAAGCCGTTTCTACTCACGCGCTGGGCTTGCGGTGACCAGTATCGAACCCAGGCGAATGTTCTACCGACTGAGCTAAACCGGCCCCTTTTGCCTAACTTTTGCCTCCTGAACTATGATCGTGTGGAATTTGAAAGTGGGCAGGTAGGTGAAGCTTTGAAAAAATCTGAATCAGTATTTATTGGTCAGTCTGGAAAGGGGTGCCGGGTCGAGCTCTCCCTCTTCCCTCTGAATCACGACGATTGCACGCCACTATCTCATTCTATTATTGCTCGATAACCCCCCCCCCTTTTAGTGTTACCAGATAACAGGACAAATACGAGGGTGGGTCAAAAAGGTTTGTACAATTTATGCACTTGGCCTAAAGTCGGTATCAGCAAGACAGCGAGGGAGTCTATCCCATTTTCACTAGCGCTAGACCAAGGAGATTTTTTTGCGTCAGAGGTGGATCTCTGGGGAGCGTGGAGTACCCCTTCATCGCCATTACTCCCAGGTCCACTCTAACCCAGAATGGTAGCACCTGTTAGGGTCTTATCTATGGGTTAAATAGAAAAAAGTAAAAAAAAAAAAACGTGTTTAAAAACTAGAGTTAAAAAATGAATTACTCGTCAAAAATGAATAAAACAAAATGTCTTCAGCATAAAATAACCCTCTAAGAGTTGGAATACGTCTAACCAATCCAGTGCTGCTGTATGGCTGCACCACTTGGACACTAACGAGGCGCTTGTAATATAAGCTAGATGGGAGCTACACAAGAATGCTGCGTGCGATCTTGAACAAGTCGTGGAAACAACACCCCACAAGGAAGTAGCTGTACGACCACCTTCCCCCTATCTCACAAACCACCCGAGTGAGACGGACAAAACTGCTGGATATGCTGGAGAAGCAAGGACGAACTTTTAAGCGACGTTCTCCCGTGGAAGCCAACATATGGACATGCTAATGTGGGCCGCTCGGAAACGACCTACATTGACCAGCTCTGCACGGATACTGGATGCTGCGCGGAGGAACTCCCGGAAACAATGAATAAGGGAGAAGGTTGGCAAGATTTTGTCATGGATATCCGTGCTAATTGCGCGACATGATGATGATGATGATGGTGGTGGATATTACTTGGCATTACCCATCTCCTCTCCAAGACGCACGCAACAGGCTGTTCTAGGTTAAATGTCTTCGGTAGCAAGAAACGATCTCTGAGCAACCTATTACTGGAGGTCTAAGATGGTTTACCTTTTACAAGGCCAAAGGACTAACTACTATTCGTTCTTAGAATACGCCGACTGCATCCCCTGGCGAGGTTTAAGATCCCTCCCCCCCAAAATGATGTCCTTGGTATAATGCTGAAATGTATCTGGTGGTGAGGCTCTAGTTCTAGAGATCTATGTAGAATGGAATACCTCTTCATTACCATTACTCCCAAGTCCACTCTGATCCAGAATGATAGTAGCTGTTATGATCCCATCTACAGATCAAATAGATCTGTTTAAAAAATTGAGTATCGGATAGAAATGTTTGCTACTATATAACTGTAAATTATTTGAATTAAAAATAATAACTTGAAGTTACAATTGTTAAGTGTTAATTATAGATTACTTTCCCTTATTCATTCATTTATTTATTTGTAATTAGTTATAATATACAGCAGACTGGGGGTTCTAGTAAATATTACGGATAGGTAAGTAGCAAGTTAATCTATCTTTGCGGCCGTGATAGTTGGTTGGTTGGTGATTCTTGTTTGGGTATGCAATTAAAAAAAAGGTTTTTCGATCTATTTAAGCCATAAATGGGTCCCTAACAAGTATGGGAGTAATGGCGATTAAGGAGTCATAGCCTAAATAAGAGCCAAAGTGGGGTGTTGCATGTCATGGACTGCTCAGTCACCAGGATTCCGCCCTTAAGCATCACGGGTCCCCACCCAAAGCCAATTGGTGGCCCTACTGGGAGGATTTTACCCCCTTGCAGAGGAAGTGAGGTGGTACTGTTACGATTTTATGGGCCATCCTTTAGGCTTCAAGCAAGAGCACTTGTCCAACGGAAATCCTTGGTAAAGAATCCTTTGGTTGTTCCTTGGTGCTCCTTAGTATTGCAAGTCCTTCGTCAATGATTGCAAATAGACGTCTCTCAGTAACAGTGATTAAGTAGTCAACCAGACACGCATTATGGCTGTAGATTGGCTGAGGT
>CM042145.1:12183142-12203142 GCA_023376005.1 Doryteuthis pealeii | reverse complement strand
GGCTCCCGATTACGACAAGAAGAAGGTTCCCGATTACGACAAGAAGGTTCCCGAATTCGAGATGTTCCTGAGTACGAGAAGGTTCCAGTGTCCAAATAAGAAATACCTGAAGAAGGCCGGAGGGCACATCGGCCGAAACGTTGTACAATGAAGATGAGGACAATAGTCCGAATAATACAAATAATACTAATCATCAAGCCTCATCTCAAAAATTCAGAGAAATTCTTTAAAAACATTTCAATAATCTAGACAGTGGTACCTTGACTTGCGAGTGCCCAAACTTGTGAGTTTTCCGAGTTACAAATAATGTTCAATATATGTGAAATAATAATAGAAAAATTGTTGTCGTAGACGCAGTGCCACATCGGGATATTGATCTTGCTATGAAAAAATCAGAAATCATCAATAACTTAAAATTGGTTGACTTTAAGATTTTTTGGATAGCATTCTTTGATTTGCTGGGCAAAAATGCTTTTATAAACTAATTTTTAGGAGTAGGGAAGCTCTAGAACTCATTTTGCCGACAAAAATAGATTACAAAAAGTCGCAATGTTACGCGACACCCCTCAAATTTGGAGAGTTAAAAATCGATTTAACTCCGTCAATTTTTGGAATTGGAAGCTCAAATTTTTGGGATTGGCTAACTTTATCATAATCCGCACTTGGACAAAATTTCAGAAAAATTGAATGGGTGGGTGACATGGCCTGGATGATTTGACATGGAATTACCCTCATGTTAATACGAGGTATGACAGAAAAGTTCCAAGTTGATCGCATTCTTCGATGTGAGAGACATCGTCCACTGCGATTTCTTGCTAAAAAGTCAGACGATCAACCAGCATGTCTACAAAGAGATACTGCGACGTTTCCTTCGTTCAGTGCGCGAGAAGAGACGAAAGGTGTGCCAGGACAACTCGTGGGTGCTTCACCATGACAATGCCCACACTGCACTGAGTATTCGTGAATTCCTGACCCAGAAGAACACCACTGTGCTAAAGCAACCTGCCTACTCGCCCGATCTGGCTCCATGCGATTTTTTCCTCTTCCCCAAGCTCAAGGGGGTCATCAAGGGAACCCGTTTTGAGGATGTGCACGACATCAAAAATACCGTGAAGACAGAACTACGGAGAATCCCGGAAGAATCCTTTCAGGAGTACATGCTAGCATGGCAGAGAAGGATGGAAAAGTGCATTAGACTCCAGGGGGATTACTTTGAAAGGGATAACTTGTAGTTTGTAGATTTGAAATAATTTTTTTGTGACACCAGTCCTGGAACTTTTCTGACATACCTCGTAAGTTCACAAAAAACATTTTACTAAAAAACTAAAAACAGTTTACAAATTAATTACGCTAAATGAAAATATCATTCATTAAAAAATGAATATCAAAAAATATTACAGCCCATAATTCATTACGCTTCATTCTATTATGTTTTATACAATACTGTGCTATTTTACTTATTCAAAAAATGTAAAAAAAAAATGACGCTGTCTTTTTTGGTGGAGGGCTGGAACAGATTAATGGCATTTCAGTTTAATTTAATGAGGAAAATTGATTTGATATACGAGGAAATTGAGTTACGAACGGAACGAATTAAATTCGCTAGTCATGGTATCATTATATATATATATATATATATATATATATATATATATATTATATATATATATATTCATACAAACCGCCAGAAAACTAAAGCTAATAAGTAAAAAATGCTCAATACCTAAGATCTTAGGACTGAAGATCATTAAGCGAAACTTTTAGTAGGTTTATCTGACTCATTAGATTTATATATATATATATATATATATATATATATATATATATATCTGTTTTAAGTCGTTAGAAAGAGCAAAGTGTGCACATTCGCCATTTTTTAGCCAAATATTTATTCATCCATTGGTCATACATCATCACCATCAACCACATCAGAGCATTGGAAGACATAAATGTTGTGGTCACTGCTTTTTTTCTTTTTTGTCTTTTGTTGTTGCAGATGGAAATGTTTGACGCCTGATGAAAGGGGAGGTAATTAGTGTTAGTCTTGCTTTTATCCGCCTAAGTCAACACTTAGCGAAGATTTCCGCTTATTTTGATATCATACACTTTCGCCCCCATCTTGTCAGAAGTAGACCCAGCCTATTTTCACTTCATCTACTGTGCGTATTTGTATAACTTCCTGTTTCAATAATCCGAAATTTTGGAAGATCTTCAGCGTTTTATTTTTATTTTTCTTGTAGTAAGTAAAAAAAAAAAAAGAAAAAGTGTTATGGGATTCGTGATTTCATCTAAAGATGATATATATATATATATATTTATCAACCTCTCCGCACGAGCCGAATGCGACACAAGGTCAATTTTCTTTAGCGGAGTTTAACAGGTTTGAATTCAGGGTTTTCCTTCTCCTAGACTGGTTGCATAACCAATGTTAAAGAGCCCAGTTTGCCCTACTATTTACCCATAGCTGGAGGGAGAATAGTTGGATAAAAATTTGCATATTCAAATTGTGAGTGTATATAACACAAGAATATTGTGACGTGAGCTGTGACGTAGAGCTGTGACGTAGTTTTTATTTTTATTTTTCTTGTAGTAAAAAAAAAAGAAGTAAAAGTGTTATGGAATTCGTGATTTCATCTAAAGATGATATATATATATATATATATATATATATATATATATATATATATATATATATATTAACCAACTCCTCTGCACGAGCAGAATGCGACACAAGGTCAATTTTCTTAAGCGGAGTTTAACAGGTTTGAATTCAGGGTTTTCTTTCTCCTAGACTGGTTGTATAACCAATGTTAAAGAGTCCAGTTTGCCCTACTATTTACCCATAGCTGGAGGTAGAATAGTTGGATTCATACCTTTCCAAGGGGTACTAGCGCTATGTAAACAGCCTCATCCAGGATTTGAACTCGGGTCGACGAGTCCATTTCCTACGACTCTAACCATTACACCACGCGCCTCTGTAGGGGATATAGTTGGTATATTCTAAGCACCATCGACAGAGCAATGATCTTTCAATTGGTTGGTTGGTTGATTGGTTGGTTTTACGGCATGTCAGTCGTTTGGGTTATTTTATACCACAGACGTTTTGCTTTATTCATTCATATTGGGTATTAACTTTTTACCAACCCCTCCGCACAAGCAGAATGCGACACAAGGTCAATTTTCTTAAGTGGAGTTTAGCAGGTCTGAATTCAGGGTTTTACTTCTCCTAGACTGGTTACCTAGCTATGGTTAAAGAGCCCAGTCTGTTCTGCTATTTACTCATAGCTAGAGGGAGGATTGCATTCATATCTAAAATTGATTTATAGACATGTTTTTTCAGTAACAAGAAGTTAACTAAAAAGTTTACACTAAATTCAAAAATGTATATTATAGACACACACACACACACACACACACACACATATAATATATATATATATATATATATATATATATATATATATATATATATATATGAGAAGTAAACAAAATCTTTCAAAGGAAGGAAAACTCAACACCGTTATTCCATAATAAATTTATTTCGACCAAAATTGGGGCCTTTATAAATCTAAGTTGATTTAATATAGCTCCCCGAAATTTCGTCTCATCAGATGGTAGATCAAGATAATTTGAATTGCATAACTGAAAAATTTACTTCTCAAAAGAAAAAAAAAACAATAGATAAAATTTCTACATTGGAAGACTATCACCATGGCGACAGGAAGTCAAATGAGAAAAAAGGATACTCTTCAAGGTCTGGTTTCTTAGGGGGATGGTAGTCAGACAAAATTAAACTATGAATTAAACTATTGAATGAGTCTGAAAAAGTATAGAGTAAGGATAAAACAAAACAAAAAAATAATATATGAAATATAAAAATATATAAAGAAATATATAAAAAATTATGTGTGTGTGTGTGTGTGTGTGTGTGTATGTGTGTGTGTGTCTATAATATACATTTTTGGATTTAGTGTAAACTTTTTAGTTAACTTCTTGTTACTGAAAAAAATCACGAGAGTAAAAAACACTTAAAATTTGCTTACTCAAATTGTGAGTGTATATAACACAAGAATATTGTGACGTGAGCTGTGACATAGAGCTGTGACGTAGTTTTTGTTACAGGCAGGAATACACACAATCTCCATTATTTATAGATTAGATAGGAATACTTGAAACAATATATCTGTGTGTAAATTATTTGCATTAGATAGGAATAACTGATATCATATAACTGTGTGCACACGTCTCTTGAGAAACAACTACACAAAATGTAAGTATAAGTATACAATGAACGCAATTGCCTACCCTTAAGGAATAAAATAACCCTAGATGAATTGAGATGCCGTTAAGATAATTCAATCAACCATGCTCGTGAGTAGTAGGTATTCTAGTGACGTCTTCCACGTCTTTGGTCATCTTACCAATACGTTTTTGCATGAGAGAACACAGGCTTGTGGTTACGCCCAAGGAGGATATACGATATATTACTATCGGGTCTGAATAATATTGGTACACCCTTTGTTTTCGAACCTGATACGTATTGATCTGTCTATGTGATAATTTACTGTAATTCATCCTATATAAGTTGCACGTCTAAACTTGCGTAAACACAAGCATATTAAAGTTGTTGCACTGACGGAAAATAAAATAACAACACCAGAATATATGTTTCAATTTACTCGTGATTGAAAGTTCAGGTAATATGTCCGTATTGCAGTAAAGGATCTTATGTACAGGTCATAGACACTATGCACATTCTCTACACAGGTCAAAACCGGCATCATCCTTCAGAGTGTTTCAAGTTTATATTCTGTCATTATATATACTAGCAAATACTTTCGGGTGCAAGTATTTAGGTTTTGCTGTAATAAAATATTGTATCAAATTAGAAACTATTTAGAAAATGATAAACTGAGGGGGTATAATCGAAAAATAGAACAGCTTTAAATCTAACTCTTCCATCATTTTCCATCACTCCCGTCTTTCATTTTTCCTAATTTATCTATTTAGTTAGATTATGAAGTATTTAATAAAATTACAGTTCTTTCGTTTTGTTAATGGATTTCTTTTAAGATTTATACCCGAGATTTTTGCTCAAATTTGTTAAGAGAAAACCAAACAATTAGAAATCAATAATACTAAGCATATATTTATTAAAATCAAATTCTTATTATCAATATGCAAATTAGCCTTCTCGTTCACACTGTAAACCGCTATTTTGTTGAATATATAAATATACTTGCATGTTATTAGTATGTAGATTAATCAAACAGTATTAATAATGTATAACAATTTTATCAATAATTGAGGTTTAAATAAAAAAAATAAAGTCATGGAGAATGTGATGTAAATAACTAAGGGAATTGTAACTTGAGTAGTTACATAGTTTCGGTTACAGACATACAAATACACAACCTCCATTATAATAATAATATATATATATATATATATATATATATATATATATATATAGATGAGAGGTATCCAAAACTTGGTCGTAAGGGATGATTCTATATGTGATTTCTAAGACACACTGTATTATTATTGTATGATTCAGTATGCATAAATACAGTGAATCTTTAAATCACTAAAGAGAGCTCAATGTATAATAAACTTTTTAGATTATATACAGAGCAAAAATTGGGGCCTATATATATATATATATATATATATATATATATATATATATATATATATCGTCGATTCTATTTCAATTCCTAGACGAAGCTGTTGGCATTTCACATAGCGCTAATACCCTTGGGAAAGGTATGAATCCATATATTCTCCCTCCAGTTATGGGTTAAATAGTAGGGCAGGCTGGGCCCTTCAGCCTTGAGTAGGTAACCAGTCTAGGAGATGGATAACTCTGAATTCAAAATTCCTGAGGTCGGTCGTTGATTGGGTTTGTGGCAACCCTTGATGCACCAATTCTTTCCTATCGACTGTGCCAAAAAGTGTGGATGGTCCAACACAAGCCTTCACCACTATAAACAAATCACTGTGTGGGTGTTCATTGTGTGTGTGAACTCTAATGCGTCGAAAATCGACGAGAGAGTCCATAATATATATATAAAGATGAATCTAATGAGTCAGACAGACCTACTAAAAGTTTCGCTTAGTGCTCTTCAGGGCTGAGATCTGAAGAGAATTAAGCGAAACTTTTAGTAGGTTCGTCTGACTTATTAGATTCATCTTTATTATTTGCTCTACTTAGGTATTGAGCACTTTTTACTTATTAGCTTTAGGCTCCTGGCGGTTTTATATGAATATATATATATATATATATATATATATAAATTGTTTTTTCTTTTGGCCAAAATATTGTACCAATAGATTTTTTTTGTTAGTACGATTATCTTGGTCTTTTCTTTTTTCCCAAAATTTTTTCTCCCCGGTTAATAGTGTGATAGTATATTTTTACAATCAAACTATTTGCTGTTTTTTTTTTTCCTCGCGCGGGGATTTACCAATAAGTTTGGTATATATATATATATATATATATATATATATATATATATATATATATATGTCATTCCCATATCTCATCATATATATATATATATATATATATATATATGTCATTCCCAGGACATGTAGACTCTCAGCCACCGCCTTCAAGCACATATATGATAAAAAGGGTTGGGGCATGCCATAAGGGCAATAAGGTTGGGGCAATCATATAGGTGCTATGGCTTGACATGGCCAGTCGATTGATCGGAGAGGGCCTCTCCGGGCGCCCGTCTAGGCCAAGTAAGCGTAAAAGTGGAGTGTTGCATGTCATTGACTGCTCAGCCAACTTGGTTCCGTTCTTAAGGATTACGGGTCGCCACCCACGGCCAACAGGTGGTCCCATTGAGGGAGTCTTACTCTGCAGAGGTGCAGTCTGATGGTGAGGTTCCAGTTTTGGAGGTTTGGGCAATGTGGAGCACCCCTTCATCACCATTGCTCCCAGGTTCACTCTGACCCGGAGTGGTAGTACCTGTTAGGATCCCATCTATTGGTTAAATAGAAAAACATGAGTTGATAAACAAAATTTGATTATCCATTAAGAATGAATTTATTTCAAAACTTTGTCGGCATTAAATGACCCACCGAGGTTGATATACCGTAAAACAAAACAAACCAAACCAAATTGGTTAAATAGGGAAAAAAAAGTTTGAAAAATGTTTTTAAAAATTGGGTTTAAAAAAAATTGAATACCTAACAAGAATGAATTAAACGAAAGTGTTCGGCATAAGATAACCCAACAAGGTTGACATGCCGTAAAAAACCAACCAACCAACCAACCAACCAACCAACCAACCTACTCTTTAGAATCATTATGCAAATTAGATTCCCTTGGCTGGGATTTAAATGTCTTTTATTAGCTGTTGTTTGTTTGTTTATTGATTTTAACGGCATATCAACCCGTCTGGGGTTATGTCATGCCTAACGGTTAGAAAGTTATAAATATCGTGTATTTATATTTATACTTTTTAGTTATTGGTTTTAAAAATGTGTTAGCATTATTGGGGATTATGTTGTATAGTATTGATTTTAAGTTCATGTCTATATTCTATGGTATAATTTTATTTCCATAAAAAAAGAGAGAATATCATCCATGTTGACATTTTCAAACAGATCTTTCATATTGTTTGCTTTAAAATAACGGTTTCTGATGTGAGCAAAAAACCTGCATTCCATGAATAAGTGTTTAACTGTCAAAGGTGTTTGATATATTTCACATTGTGGTTGTTGTTCTTGTTTGAGTATATAGGAGTGCGTTAGTCTTGTTATTAGTATATGTAATCTATTAATAATGGAGATTCGCTTCCGGATTTTGTCTGTAACAAAAATTACGTCACTGCTTACGTCACATTACCCAAAATCATCATAACAGAATAAATACACTCAAAATTTGAACATGCAACATTAGACAGTCATCATTGTTTTTTAAAAACAAGTTTTAATAAAAACATGACTGGTATTATATATCTATATATAGTTTGTTTTATTTTAATACATATTTAAAGTTTACATTTCAAATTGTTTTATTTTTTTAATCCTTTAATGAATTTGATGATTTTACTTACTTAGGATACAAACTCGCTGACATTGAATTTTTTACTCCCACCCTTCAGGTAATATGTTTCAAGAATCTATTTTTACATCGCCCGGAGGGTGTTTTTTTATTTTGTACTAGTACAAATTAATTGACTTTGGTGTATCTTAATGATTTAACATAATGTAGACCATTATGTTCTCCGTGTAGAAACGCACACGAAAATTTGCATTTATTTATATGACAAAAAGAAAATTCTACGTTTCCAGGTTTTTATCATCTCATAGTATCAGATTACCAAGTTGGCACACCTGTGCACAGGTGTGTAACTGGAGTCAATTATATGACCATTAATTCTTTTTACTGGCTTCCGAAGTTAAGTAATTACGCTCGCTTCCCACCTACCCGAGACCTAGCTGCTGACCTCATGTCACATCCTATCCGTGGCGGAGGGTTTGGGTAAATGCATACACGAGTCCCTCCCCCACCTCCAGAGGCGCTCTTAACGTAACGGTTATCATCGTAGGATATGGTATCAGTGAACTAAAAATCCTCGTTTTCTAAAGGCTAATTTTTTGCGAAAACGAGGATTCTAGTAGACGATCTTTGATGCTATTTCCTCAAACAATGGTGCAAGTAAAAGATCTAATTTTTGGTATCAGTATTCAGTATACTAACACACAACTTTCGTATAGATGGCAAATTTGATATTTTTTAAAAGTGAAAAATCGACCTACTCTACTGTAAAATACGCCGATTTCACTCATGTAAAGGAGTAAGGGTCACCATTTGGCCGAAGATAATGACCCGTGATGCTTAAGGACGGAATCCTGGTAACTGAGAAGTCCATGGTATGGAACACTTTGGCCTTTACTTAGGCTAGACGGTCGGTCGGGGTGGCTCCCTCTGATCAATCGGCTAGTCACGTCAATCCCTAGCATCTATATGATTGTCCCAAACCTATTGGCCTTATAGCAAATCATCAAATCTTTTTTTATCATATATGAGCTAGAAGGTGGAGGCTAAGGGCATTAGTGTCCTGGGTGTGACGTTAAACTGCACCTAGTGATGAAATTCCAATTCTGGAGCTCTGGGAATGTGGAGTACACCTTCAGCGGTTTGAAGACGTTTTTATCGACAAGTTAATGCGATAAGAAAGCGATATTTTAATGAAAATAACTAAATATATATATATATATGTATATATATATATATATATATTATAAGGGGGTTATTTACATTTACTTGTCGATAAAAAAAAACCTGGCAGGGGCTGTAAAATATCGATTTCTTATCGCGTTAACTTTGTCGATAAAAACGCCTTCAAACCTCTATAGGGTTCATAACTAGCAGGGTTCACTTTTTCAGCAGGCGCCGCAAAGCGTATTTTAGGGCAGGAGGCCGGGACGAGACCATCCGAAAATTACCCAAATTATTGAGTAATTCTCTTTATTTATTTATTTATTTGCAGTTGATATAAGTTATGTAAATAGGATATGATAGGATATCGAGCTTAATGACTGCCGAGGGCGTCTTTTAGATGAATAGTTATAAAACTTGTTTTTAACTATTCTAACGAAACTAGTATTGTCTAAAAAAAATTGTAAACAATAATTTGACACCCTCCAATGAAATAAGGATCTTGTAAATATAACACCAACAACAAACACCTGCAGATGCATAGGATTAACAAACAAACAAACAAACAGACAAACAAACAAACAAACGGGCATAGACACTCTATTACATGTAAGAGGCGTGGTGAAAAATATCCACAGAATATTTAGACCGTATTATATATAAGGTCAGTATTCAAATGTAGACGCAAGTTATGTAAATCCCTCGCCATGGTAAAGAAAGACACACACACACACACACACACACACACACACACACACACACACACATGCGGAGGCGTGTGGTCTAATGGTTAGAGTCGTAGGAAATGGACTCGTCAACGGGAGTTCAATTCCTGGACGAAGCTGTTGGCGTTTCACATAGCGCTAATACCATTGGGAAAGGTATGAATCCAATTCTCCCTCCAGCTATGGGTAAATAGCAGGGCAGACTGGACTCTTTAACCATGGCTAGGTAACCAGTCTAGGAGAAGGAAAACTCTGAATTCAAACCTGTTAAACCCCGCTTAAGAAATTGACTTTGTGTCACATCATACTCGTGCGGAGGGGTTGGTAAATATATATAAAACACACACACAATTATGCGCATGCGCAAAGAAAAATATTAAAAAAACAGACAAATAAACAAAAAAAAAAGGAAGAATTGTTTGATGGATTGATTTTAGCGGCATGCCAACCCGTCTAGGATTATTTTATGCCTAGAGGTTAGGGAATTGCGTTCAATGTACATTTATATTTTCACTTTTTGTGTCTTTTTCTTTTCTTTTTAATGACTAATGTTTGCTATTTAGCTGTTTAGAAGACCCTCCTCTGCCCAGGCAACGTGTCTTCTTCTTCTTCTTCTTCTTCTTCTTCTTCTTCTTCTTCTTCTTCTTCTTCTTCTTCTTCTTCTTCTTCCTTTCTTCTTCTTCTTCTTCTTCATTTTCCTTTCTTCTTCTTCTTCTTCTTCTTCTTATTATTATTATTATTATTATTATTATTATTATTATTAAAATTGATAAAGAAAAAAAAACAGATGAAGACAGACAGGCAGAAAAAAAAAGAAAGAATTATAGATAAATGGATATTTATTTATTTCTCCTCTTCTTCTTTCTCATTCTCTCTTTCCTCTTCTTTCTTTCTTTCTTTCTTTCTCTCTTTCTATTTTCATTCATACTTTCTTTCTTTCCTCCTTCACCTATCTCATCATGTTTTCCTTTCTTTTTAAATTTGCTTCTTTCTTTCTTTCTTTTTTTCTCTTCTTACTTATCTCTCTGTCTCTGTTTCTCTGTTAATCAGTGGTTATAAGCAATACATTCACTCTCATGTTCCGCAAATTACTATTTGATATACCATGGTATGATAATTTGACGTATTACAACGTTTACTTAAGAGCTATTGGTATGTAGTTCAATATGCAAAAAGTATAATAATCTCTGGCATATTTCTTTTTTTCTTTTCTCCCTTTTCCTTCTTTTTCTTTCTTTTTCTTTCAGTTTTTTTTCTATTTCATTGAAACAGACAATAAGTGCTGTCACTCCCTACCTCTCACTTTTCTTTCTTTCTTTGCTTTATTTTTCCCTCTGATGTGTAGTACGTTCTTTTTATTCCCTTTCTTTCCTCACAATTACAACGATACGGTCCATTATTTATCTGATGTGATGACAGGGCGTAACATTTTAACACATGCATTCATATCTTATGAATCAAAACGGAATGGTCCATTATTCATCTGAGGTGATGACAAGGCGTGACACACATAAGTAGGTACTAGCGTATTAATGTATAGATTATTATTATCAAAAGTATTTTCATTTTTACATATAACAAAAAAAAAAATTAATTACACATTAAATACCATCCATGACTCTATTTAATATTTTACACCTAGCGAGTTTTTCACAAATGTTTTAACTAATGATTTTATTTTAATCACTGGCGTCTGGGTGACAACAAGTCTGCACAGGTCTTCAGAACTCTTCTGAGTATTCTAGTTGATCTTAACAGTGCTATCATTTGGATGGTCTCGAATTCTTCCTCTGAAATCTAGTTCCCCCAGTCTTGTTTCCAGGCCATTGGTACCGGTACAAGGCCACTATCTACGATTGGTATCACCGTCACTTTCATGTTCGACAGCCTTTTCAACTCTCTGGCCTTTTCGCTTTCTTTTATTGGTTAGATTGAACTAAACGGACGTAAATTCCACCATCGTATGTCACCCCACCGAAGGAAAAAAAAACCCCAACATCAGGGAATTAACCGAATTTAATGAAATTTTCAGTGTTGATATATTAATGAATAAAAGATATAATGCACCAGTTATTTTATTACATTTTTTTTTACATTTTTTCAGGTCAGTTAATTTTGAACCATGTATCTTTGAGAATCTGTGTTACGCCTCAAATATACATGGTACAAAGTTAACTGACTTTAAAAAATGTAAAAGTTTTTAAATAAAATAACTGATGCATTATATCTTTTATTCATTAATATATCAACACTGAAAATTTCATTAAATTCGGTTAATTCCCTGGTTTTTGGTATTTAAAATTTTTTTTTTATTTCGGCGAGGTGACATACGATGGTGGAATTTAGGTTTGTTAAGTTGGATTTAACCATTTTATGTTTATTCTATGGTCCGCGGGAACAACAAATCCCATTAGTTATTTTTTTCATCTTGTTAATTAGAAAGGGACAGTGGGTATGGGTGGAAAAAGGGAGGTTCCAGATGCGAGTGTCATGTGGTCATTGGCAGGTCACAGGTCACAGGTCAGAGGACAATCCTCAAAATAAGGCAGTGACACTTTACATGTGTGCAAGAGATAAGCCCATGCCCCGCCCCTTTCAGAGAAAGATACGAGATAAAAAAAACACAACAGACACCTGATGAAAGTCAGAGGGTATATATATATATATATATATATATATATATATATATATATATATATATATATATATATATATATATGAAAATGGTTGAGACGAGAAACTGTCAGTTACCAAGCGCCGTTGATTGCATGTCTTCGCTACCCTAACTTAGATATACATGCTCTATCAATGTCATTGAGCACTCTTAATTTACAGATATAGCAAACTATATTATCAATATTGATATTATATATATATATATATATATATATATATATATAAACGAACAAAAATAAAAACAATAAGTAGTAAAGTCGCAGGAGTGGCCTATTGTTGGCAACAACCGGACAGCAAGTGAGTCTATCCCCTTTTCCCTAGCGCTTGACCGCGGAGATTGTTTTGAGTCTGAGCTGAAGCGCCACACCTACCACCAGCTCCACAATTTGCTAAACATTGCTTCTCATGGACTGAGTTGACGAGAGCCGGTATCGAACCCGGAACCTTGTGGTTGTTAGGCAGATGCCGTACCGACTGAGTTAATGAAATTTGGTAATCTGAAAATTAGCTACATAAATGAGAGCAACCTTCCTTTGTTTATTACACTTTGAGGAAGCCATATGTTTTGGTCGGCCATTTTCATTTCACCGTAATCAATACAACTGCATGTTTTAACACGAAAATATAATAAAATGTGTTCTTAAAAACAGTTTATTTCAATTAATGCGCAACCACAATTAAGAACACATTTTATGATATTTTCGTGTTAAAACATGCAGTTGTATTGGTTCAAACAAATTCGTATTTTCAGTGTAGATCTACGGTGAAATGGAAATGGCTGACCGAAATATATGGCTTCCTCAAAGTGAAACAAACAAGGGGAGGTTACTCCCATTTATGTAGCTAATGTTCAGATTACCGGAAATTAATGTTAACTTCCGTATACATAATAACTGAAACTATTGTTGCCAGAGATGAAACAGTGGAACATGAGAGTGATACCAATTATAGTTGGTATGAGATATGGTTATGATACTGAGAAGAGTCCTGGAGAGCTGAGAAGACTTGCTGTCACTCGAACTCCGATTTGAAGGTCGAATTCGACCATTTTATTTTTTTCTGTTATTTTTTTCTTTTCTTCCCGTTTAATACTTGAGAAAATAAATGTTTATCGGTTGACAATTAGTCGTCCGTATGAGGCGGATTTGGATCTGTTAGACGTCGTCAATTTTCCTCGGCTTTTTAGAAAATCTATTAAATGCGGTTCTGTTTGTTTTATATGACTCAGCTTTTGTAAACAACGTCGCCAAATACACGATGATAAATTGCTTTTCTAACGGGTGAAATATCAGTTTCTTAAACATATACCTTCATCTTTCTTTCTTTCTTTCTTTCTTTCTTTCTTCTCCCACTTGATCTCTGTCTATGCTTCTCTGTTTATTTCTTCTCCCCATCTTTTCTTTCTTTCTTTCTTTCTTTCTTTCTTTCTATTTTCATTCATGATTTCTTACTTCTCCCTTCACCTATCACTACATGCTTCTCTTTCTTTTTAAATTTGCTTCTTTCTTTCTTCCTTTCTTCTTTTCTTTCTTTCTTTCTTTCTTTCTTTCTTTCTTTCTTCTTTTTTCTTTCTTCTCCACTTGATCTCTGTCTATGCTTCTCTGTTTATTTCTTCTCCCCCATCTTTTCTTTCTTTCTTCCTTTCTTTCTTTCTTTCTTTCTTTGCTTCTCTCTTTCTATTTTCATTCATGATTTCTTACTTTCCCCCTTCACCTATCACATCATGCTTCTCTTTCTTTTTAAATTTGCTTTCTTTCTTTCTTTCTTTCTTTCTTTCTGTCTCTGTTTCTCTGTATATTTCTTCTTACCCACCCTCTCTCTATTCTTTCTTTCTTTCTATTTTCATTCATGATTTCTTTCTTTCTTTCTTTCTTTCTGTTTCTCTGTATATTTCTTCTCACCCACCCTCTTTCTATTCTTTCTTTCTTTCTATTTTCATTCATGATTTCTTTCTTTCCTGCCAAATACACGATGATAAATTGCTTTTCTGGGGGTGAAATATCAGTTTCTTAAATATATACCTTCTTCTCTTCTCTTCTCTTTCTTTTTTTCTTTCTTTCTTTCTTTCTTTCTTTCTTTCTTTCTTCTAATCTCTCTGTTTTTGTCTCTGTTACCCTATTTATTTCTTCTCTCCAACCCTCTCTTTCTTTCTTCTCTTTCTTTCTTTATTTATTTATTTATTTATTTATTTATTTCCTTTCTTTCTTCATTTATTTATTTATTTGCTTCTCTCTTTCAATTTTCATTCATGCTTTCTTTCCTCCTTCACCTATCTCATCATGCCTGTCTTTCTTTTTACCTTTACCTCTTTCTTTCTTTCTTTCTCTTTCTTTCTTTCTTTCTCTTTCTTTCTTTCTTTTCTTTCTCCTCTCCCTGTCTCTGTTTCTCTATTTAATTCTTCTCCCCAACCCTCTCTCTCTATTTTTCTTTCTTTCTTTCTTTTCTTTCTTTCTCATTCATTCTCATTTTCATTCATGCTTTCTTTCTTTCCCCCTTCACCTATCTCATCATGCCTCTTTTTCTTTTTACTTTTTTCTTTCTTTCTTTCTTCCTTTCTCTCTTTCTTTCTTTCTCTCTATTTATTCCTCTCTCCCTCCCTCCCTCCCTCCCTCCCCCCCTCTCTCTCCCTCTCTCTCTCTCTGACCTTTCATCTTTACTTTTCACTGATTTTTCGCCTTTTTATTTTCGTTGCCTTTAAAGCCATTGCTGGAGGCCCAGTTGTTGACGTAATGCGATCGCCCGTGACGTCAACAGGTTTGTACCCGTGACGTCACGCCCTAACTTCTTGTTACGTCACGCCACTTGCAAAGTTACTCTTTTTTTCCTTCTCCTTGCTACCCCCATTTTTTTTTTTGACTCCGCAGGGAGACTCCCTGTGTCTTTTTTTATGCCGACACTCGACACACGCCTCCCTTGTTTCTCTTCTCCGCCTTCTTAAATACGTTTTCCTTTTCGCAGAAGAAAACTGGAAAAGCAAAGAACGTTTAATAGTAAAACGATTCCATTAAACTGATGTCAAAAATTATGGAATTAGCACAAAGGGGATGTTCACCTTGTTTTTTTTTTTTTTTTTTTTTTACTTAGCAGTAAATAAACTAACAAGAAATAAGATGTAAAACATTTTTTATTTAATAGCTGAACATGTGAGGGTAATCTCAAAGCTAAGGTCATAAGTGACATTCTCTTTTGACACCTACACATGGACACACCTGAGTGGGCCAATCAGCAACAACTGACATTGATCCAGCTCTGTGCAGATGCTGGATGTTGAGAGAAGGACTTAATAGGAGTGATGACCCATGGAATTAGCATATAGAGGATGTTCACCCTGTTTTTTTTTTTTTTTCTATTTAGCAGTAATTCTTAGTTAGTTTCATCAGCCTTTCTAATTTAATTATTATATTTTTCATTACATTAAATATCCATCCTGTCGGTGGGGCGTTAGAATGCACCGACTGCACCTCTGCAGAGATAAGACTCCCCCAATGGGACCACCTGTTGGCTGTGGGTAGCGACCCGTGATGCTTAAGGATCGAACCCTGGTGGGTGAGCAGTTCATGACATGCAATACTCCACTTTGGCCCTATCTTGGGCTAGACGGGCGGTCGGAGAGGCACCCTCCGATTAATCGGCTGGTCACGTCAAGCCCTAGCACATATATAATTTTCCCAACCCTATTGCCCTTATGGCAAGCCCCAATCCGTTTTTATCATATGGGTGCTAGAAGGCGGTGGCTGTGGGTCTACATGTCCTGGGAATGACGTTAAACTATCTGATGGTGAGGTTACAGTTTTGGAGGTTTGGGGAATGTGGAGCACCCCTTCATCACCATTGCTCCCTGGTCCACTCTGACCGGAGTGGTAGTACCTGTTAGGGTCCCATCTATGGGTTAAATAGAAAAATGTATTTATAAATTGTATTATCCATTAGGAATTGATTTATTTCAAAACTTTATCGGCATTAAATGACCCACTGAGGTTGATATGCCGTAAAATAAAACAAAACAAACCAAACATTAAATATGCACCCTACGGTGCATATATTTGCTAGTATAAAAATATTGAATATGGTGTGTTTAACATAACTTTAATCTAAAGCTGAATGCATTTAATAATAAGATAAGAAAATGAAATAAGTCATCATGTTTCTTCTTTTTTGTCTTTATTATTGGCCTTTCACTATAATATAGTTTTTGTGCTCTGTGAAGTCCAATGTCAGAAAAACATTCTCGACCACAGATGTCGTATGCGAAGGCTGTCCCTGAAGATGTTGATGTGCCGGTGCTTTGTTGCCCCTGCTTTCTTCTGGACCTCCTAACCTCCTAGCTTCTATTATAATCACCAGATTTTAAATAAGAAAGTGTTTTTGCTTTTCCCTTTTTATTCTCATGATAACTCATTTCCATACATATTTGATTTGCAATAAATATATTATTACACTGGTTTACAAAGAAATTGTGGCAAGCATAAAAATAGCTGTTTTAACCTAATTTGGGGGTGCTGCTGAATTCAGATTTGAAATCCGTTTTTATTCATCACCTCTAGTTTTTTTTAGATATGCATACTGTACATTTTGTACACATACTGTACATAAAGGCCTATATGCATTCAGGGTTAATTTCTTATATTGTGTGACTTATGTCTTCTTTTTTAGTTATTATGCAATAAATGTGATAGTATTGCATTATATATATATAGCTATATATGAAGACGGATTTTGGCAGTTAAGCGTAGCTAACACGTCTCAATCAACAGCCAGTAGTGCACTGGCAGTCAGCGCAGGAGGTTGTCGTCCTCTGCAGTGCAGGAGGAAGGTGTCCTTCGACAATTGTGTTACACAATCTTTTGGGTATATATTTGTATAACAATTTCCAACGACGCACATTTTATTGCCTTACATATGATTTAATTTTACTTTGTTTTGTTTTTTTCATATTCTCCAATGGCTTCAAGCTCGTCAAAACATCGAGGATGCCTCAACAAGGCCAATTCTTTCTGAATTGTGTACATTGTGGCATCCAAGCATATTTATTCCGTCAATGTTCTTTATCTATCCTGTTTTATCTGTAATAAGCTGCTGCAACTGTTGAAATAAGCACGTATATACTCTGTATATGCTAAAATGAGACTATTTAAAAGACAAAGGTGATAGAGCAAAACTGTTAATAAATTTGAATTCAGCACTCCCAAAATAGTAAAAAACACCTATTCACATTCTTGCCTCAGACAAAAAATATTTTTTGTAAACCAGTGTTACTGTTATTGGTATTTCAGTCTCGGAAGACTAATATAGTTCTTGTGCCCCTGAAGTTACAGCGCCTCCTGTGACTGTGAAGTCCAATGTGTGAAAAACATTCACGACCATAGATGTCGCATTTGAAGGCTGTCCCTGAAGATGTTGATGTGCCGGTGCTTTGTTGCCGCTGCTTTCTTTTGGGCCTCTTAGCTTCATGGTGTTGTGCCAGGGTGACTTCAGACATAGACAGTCCTCTACGGAGAGCCTGCCACCACCGAGGGCGGTCCTGAATCAAATTTTCCCAGCTGGAAGGGGCAATGCCAAAGCACCTGAGATCATTCTTGCAGCTGGGGGCGACCAATCTGTCTTTTACCAGACGAAAGCTCTGCATAAAGGGTATCCTTCTTTTTTGTCTTCATATCTATATAATAATTCGCTTGTTCCTAAATGTTTATGCAAAAATGTAAATCCAGATTATCTGGTGTCGCTTAATCGCAGATTTCTTATTTGTCCAATTTTAAAAATGAAACGTTCCAAACGGTCTTGCGTCGCTTAAATGGCCAACTCAAAATTAAAAATGAATTGATAAAAAAAAAAAAAAATGAAGAAAGAAGTTACACGTTTGTTTTTTGTTTTTTTTGTAATATTGAACTTGTGAATTACAGAATATATGTTTTAGCAATTTTAATCTTATGTCGTCCCGGCCTCCTGCCTTAATTTACGTTTAATTTATGTTTGAGCGAGCCAGCATTAAGCGAATTTCCGGCCCAACTTAGATATTTTCTGAGTCATGTTTTTGTCACTTTTTGTCGGCAAATTAGTTAAATATTCTAAACCACCCTTTGTTTAAGAAAGATTGTGTGTGTGTGTGTGTGTGGTGTGTGTGAGAGAGAGAGAGAGAGAGAGAGAGAGAGAGAGAGAGAGAGAAGAAAGAGAGAGAGAGAGATTGTCAATATTATTTATACTTTTTATATATTGAATTATTTTGAAATCGCTATTAAGTAAACATATCAAACGTTGTAATAGTTGAATTATCATACTGTGGTATATCCACAGGTTTTGATAGTTATAACTATCTTACTCATAAGGATTTTTCACACTAGCATAAGCTGATTGACTTTCACTGGAGTCTGAGTGACAGCGAGTCTACTCAAGAATCTGGGACTCTTCTGGGTATTCTAACCGTTCTTAACAATGTTGTTCTGGGTGGTCTCCATTCTTCCTCTGATTTCCAGTTCCTCCGGTCTCCTTTCTCACCAACTACAATTGGTATCATTTTAACCCTCATATTCCACTGTGTTTTTAGTTCTCTGGCAAGGTTTAAGTATTTGTGTTACGATTTTTATGTCCGAGACATTTTCAGAACTTTGTAATAAGTTAGGACCTAAAAGTGTGTTTTGTTTCCTCCCATGTTTGTAATTTCTATTTCAGATACTCGGTATTTTTTTTTTGGGGGGGCGGTATCTTGTAACGGGCATTATTTTTGTGGTGCAATTAATAGATGTCTGCGGAAGAGACATGAGGATATGCCACATTGACACAAACACATGGGAGGTAGATGTAGAAAATCGAGCCGCGTAGCGCTTTAACGTTAAGCAAGGCACGAAGAGGAGTGAGACGGAGAGGAGAGTAGCCTCAACAGCAAAAAGAGCTAGAAAGAGGGAGAAAAACAGCAACCCCAGAAAGCATCACAGTTTGTGTGCAGTCTGTGTACCAAAGACTGTCACCCATGGATAGGCTTGAGCAGCCACTTGCGCAGATGCAGATAATTTTATATTATTATTTTTTGTACACTACGCCATCGTCTCCAACAATAGAGATTCAGTTTTTCTCTTCAGGTTTTCCCTTTTTAGCTATGTTCAGTTCACCTCATATGCAATTTTCATAATTTGTTGCTTGACGTATCAATACATTTGTTTTTCTTCCCATTTTTTTTTTCTTTTCTAGATTTCTTCTTTGTAGTTTTCTGTTTGTCCTTAAGTTAATTCTGGTGTTATTACTGTTGTTGGCTTCAATGTTGGTGAGTCCTCTTTGTCCTTTTTGTGGACCAAGTAACCAATAAGCACCCCAGCTGGGAGCTGTTTTGAAAGGAACACCTTTTGCTTTTCCCTGTAAACTCTTAAATTATATAATACTCTTATCTTATATTATATTTTGCAAGTAGAATATTTGTGTCAATAATA
>CM042145.1:12138142-12178142 GCA_023376005.1 Doryteuthis pealeii | reverse complement strand
TCTGTAAAAACAGAATACGCATTTCTAAATTTAAAAAAAAAAAAAAAAAATTTAAATTAAAAAAAAATTCCGGCTATAATATTGAACGTTTCATCTGTACCACTTTCGTCTCATAACGGTCCACTTTCAGCGTTCTCTCTATCATACACAACTCACTCTTGATGAAGACCACTTCAATAAAGGGTCGAAACAGAATTCTGTCAGCGAATTTTAACATCATGTGTTTTTGTTTTTTCGAAATATTTATTTCACACTGTCGGATTCACTTCCATTCATTTTTCATTTATTATTCTTATTCTTGTATGAAGTAAGCGACAATTCTTCCGGTCGTAGTGGCATCAGTGCTGCTGTATGGCTGCACCACTTGCACCTTGACGAGGCGCCTGGGAAATAGGTTGGATGAGAGCTACACAAGGATGCTGCGTGCGATCTTGAACAAATCGTGGAAGCAACATCCCACAAGAAAACAGCTATACGGCCACCTGCTCCGTATCACACAAACCATCCGAGTAAGACGAACAAGACATGCTGGACACAGTTGGAGAAGTAAGGATGAACCCATAAGCGACGTCCTTCTTTGGAAACCAGCACATGGACATGCTAGTGTGGGTCGTCCAGCAAAGACCTACATAGACCAGCTCGATGCGGATACTGCAATATTGATAAAAGGATTTTATTTGAATAGAATAAGTTATGAGTTGAACTAATCGTGAACTTTGAAATATCCCATCATACAGGTAAAAAAATTACCGAGAAAATTTGGTACAGCCGTGGGTGAAATTTGGTAGGCAAAGAGTTAAAAGTTGCTGTCTTGAACAAATATTGGAAACGGCACCCCACAAAAAAGCAGATGTATGGCCACTTAACTATTATCACATAAAGACGAACAAGACATCGTGGATACTGCTGGAGAAGCAAGTTTGAACTCACGTGGACATCTACGCATGGACACACCAGGTGACCAGCAAAAGCCTACATCAATCAGCTTTGTGCGTATTCCAGATGCCCGCGGAAGACCTGCCACGCACGATAACCGACAGGGACGGGTGGTGTGAGAGGTTCATGGGAATCCCTGCTGCCAGCGCGACCCGATGGTGATGAAATAACAAACTTGGTAACGCTTAGTAAATAAAGTTTCGTATATAAATTTTTATAGTAGATTTATTATAGTAAAATTTTTATAGTAAATTACTAAGTAAATAACAATGTAGTTAATGAAGCTTACTAAATAACCTCTCGGTTTGGTTTGGTTTCTTTGTTTAATGGCATCGTGGGTTATTTAATGCCCAAACCATCCTTGTAGAAAATAATAGTGGTGCTACTGGTTTGGTTTGGTTTGTTTTACGGTATATCAACCTAAGTGGGTCATTTAATGCCGATAAAGTTTTTAAATAAATCAATCAATAGATAATACAACTTTTTTATAAATACATTTTTCTATTTAACCCATAGATGGGACCCTAACAGGTACTACCACTCCGGGTCAGAGTGAACCAGGGAGCAATGGTGATGAAGGGGTGCTCCACATTCCCCAAACCTCCAAAACTGGAACCTCACCATCAGATAGAGTTTAACGTCATTCCCAGGACATGTAGACCCTCAGTCACTCCTTCTAGCACCCATATGATAAAAAGGGGTTGGGGCTTGCCATAAGGGCAATAGGGTTGGGGCAATCATATAGGTGCTAGGGCTTGACATGACCAGCCGATTGATCGGAGGGAGCCTCTCCGAGCGCCCGTCTAGCCAAGATAGGGCCAAAGTGGAGTGTTGCATGTCATTAACTGCTCATCCACCTTGGTTCTATCCTTAAGCATCACGGGTCGCCACCCACGGCTAACAGGTGGCCCCATTGGGGAGTCTTACCCCTCTGCAGAGGTACAGTCGGTGTATTCTACGCCCCAGTCGCCAGGACGGGGTGCTACTGGGTTAAATTGTTCAAAAAGGAGTTTTTTAAAAATGTGTTTGAAAAAAAAAAAACCAATAAGAATTAATAAAGCAAAACGTCTTCGGTATAAAATAACCCAAACGACTGACATGCCGTAAAACCAACCAAACCAACCAACCAACCAACCAATTGAAAGACCATCGCCCTGTCGGTGGAGCTTAGAATACACCAACTATATCCCCTATTACGCGCGTGGTGTAATGGTTAGAGTCGTAGGAAATGGGCTCGTCGACCCGAGTTCAAATCCTGGACGAAGCTACAGTTCACACAGCGCTAATACCATTGGGAAAGGTATAAATCAAACTATTCTCCCTCCAGCTATGGGTAAATTTTAGAGCAGACTGGGCTCTTTAACCTTGGTTATGCAACCAGTCTAGGAGAAGGAAAACTCTGAATTCAAACCTGTTAAACCCCGCTTAAGAAATTGACCTTGTGTCGCATCCTGCTCGTGCGGAGGGGTTTGGTAGATGTATATTCCCTACAGAGAAGTAAGAGGGCTTCGGTATGACACTAGACTACATCTGATGGTGAAGTTAATTATAAAATAAACCAAAGGGTTGACATGCCATAAAATCCAACCAACCAACCAACCAACCAAAACAAACAAACAACTTTAAAACAAATGTCATAAAGTTTCTTTCCAACCGAATAAAGGCGATATTTTCTCGAGGAACCTAATATGTCCTCATTTATTTCATTATTTTTTTTTTACATTTAAACTGAAATTTAATTAGCACATGTTTACAAATTTTGAATCAATTTTTATGCGAAGGCGCTACATGAAACTTATAAGAACCAAAATTTATAAACAATGAATTTCCTGTGAATATGTAATCCATATGAATCTGATTAGCACAATATTTTTCCAGAGATCAATTAACCGTATTAATCAAGATTTCGATATATATATATATATATATATATATATATATATATATATATATATATATATATATATATATATGTGTGTGTTGTGTGTGTGTGTGTGTGTGTGTGTGTGTGTGTGTGTGTGTTGTTAAATAATGCAGCCATTTTTGAATACGAGTTTTGTCCTTTGTTTTTTCGTATTGCCGGATTATTTTTGTAATATCTGGCGAAAATTGGCTGATGTATTTGCCATATGTCATAGACCAAGTACTTTCCGCCCTATCGTGGGCCATCTTCAGGGTATTTTGAAATCGAGGGAGTTTGTATCATAAATTAGCAAAATCCTCATATTTATTAAAGGATTTTAAAAAAGTCCCGTCCCCCCCTCAAATAAAATGTTGCATGCATGTATTAATTCAAACAATTATTTTGAATATTTTCCACATAGATTTTCCACAAAATCGTAGGTATTTATTTATTTTAAACTTTTTACTGAAAAAAAGGGTGGGAGTGAAAAATATTTTTTAAATTGCTTACTCAAATTTTCAGTGCATATAACACAGGGTTGTTTTTATTCTATGTACTAGCAAATATATGCACCCTCCGGGTGCAAGTATTTAAGTTTAAATGTAATAAAATATTAGATTAAATCAGAAAGGCTAATGAAACTAATTAAGAATTCAGATAAAAAGATTTGAAACGGAGGGGGTATAATCGGAAAATAGAACAACTGAAACTTACTCTTTCATCACTTCCGTTTTTCAATGCTAAATTTTCCTAATTTAACTATTTAGTTAAAATAGGAAGTAAAGAACAAAATTACAGTTATTTCTTCCTGTTAATAAATTTCTTTTAGGATTTATTGAAGAGATTTTTACTCATATTCATTAAGATAAAAAAACAATTAGAAATCAATAATACCAAGCACATTTTTATTAAAATCAGTTTTTTTAATATCAATATGCAAATTAGCTTTACGTTTACACTGAAAACTGGTATTTTGTTGTATATATAAATACAATTGCATGTTATTAGTATTTAGGTAAGGCCAACAGTATTAATAATGTCAAACAGTTTTATTATTAATTGCGGTTTAAATAGAAATAGAATCATGGAGAATGTGACGTAAATAACTAAGGGAATTGTGACTTGAATAGTAATATAGTTTCGGTTACAGACAGAAAAACACACAATCTCCATTATAATAAGATTATAACATTTTGACCATAAATACTCATTGCGAAATCGTTGAGAATATTGTGACGTAAGCTGTGACGTAGTTTTTGTTACAGACAGAAACATACCCAATCTATTATTAATAGATAGTCACCACAGAAAATAAGTCTAGCGAATGTTAAAACTATATGACATTTTTGAAAATGTAAACAAAAGCGGAAAATGATTTAAAACAAAAAGTATACTTTATGTATGACAGAATGCATTTTTTTCTTTTCTTTTTTGAACACATAAACTTGGAATTGTTCTTTATATTAAATATGATATACTAAAATATAGCATTGTATAGTAAAAACCCGAGGGGGGGGGGACTGAAAAAAAGTTCTAATGAAAAATGAGGCTTATTCTTTGAGGGAAACAAGGAGGTTCTTGTTTGAAACTTGATGGGACGAACTAATTTTGGTTAGGATATCAAGTGACATGTGCTCCTGCATGCAAGAAATTAGAAGATGCAAAATAAACAACAGAACATCTATTTCAAGGGGAAACAAATCATAAGACTTGAAACGTACTGGAATTGAACTCGCAAAATGAACTCTCCCTTTCCACATGACTGTATATTTTGGTAATAGATCTTGGTGACATTTGAAAATCTTATACTAATTTCGCAGTATATTTTCGTCTTTTTCACGAGGCTTGATTGATAAATAAGGTCTCCAATTTCATGATGCTAATAGCTGACGCCCTGGCGGCTGAGCTGTAGAATATACCGACTGCACCTCTGCAGAGTGGTAACACCCCACCCCAATGGGGCCTTCTGTTGGTGGAGACCCGTGATGCTTAAAGACGGAATCCGGGTGGCTGAGCAGTACATGACATGCAATACTCCACTTTGGCCATTACTTAGGCTACACGGGCGGTAGGAGAGGCCCCAATATAATCAATATACTGGTCACGTCAAGCCGTAGCACTATATGATTGTCCCGACCCTACTGGTCTAATGGCAAACTCCCAACCCTTTTTTATCATATACGTGCTAGCAGGCGGTGGGTGAAGATATTAGTGTCCTAGTATGACATTAAACTACATCTAGTGGTGAAGTTCCAATTCTGGAGATCTGTGGGAGTCTGGAGTACCCCTTCATCGTCATTACTCCCATTTTTAAGCGGAGTACAACTGGTTTGAATTCAGAATTTTTCCTCTCCTAGTCCGGTTGCCTAACCAAGGCTAAAGAACCCACTCAGTCCTATTATTTATCCATATCTGGGCGAGAATCGATGTATTCATGCCTTTCCCAAGGGCATTGGCGTGAAGTGAAATGTAAAAAGTCACGTATAGAATAGGAACTCGGATTGCTGAATCCATTTCCTTTTTCTTCGGAAAAATGTGTAGGATTAAATGGTGACTATGCTGAAGAAATAAAATTGTAATTTTCAGACATTATTCTATCTGGTATAAAACTTATTTCATAGAATTTCATACAACAACACTGGAATAACAACATCCACAATAAACTCTTCGTAATCAAACCCACTTTGAGAGCTGGAGACCAACTTTAAGGAAGTCTAGAAAGGAACAAGTCATTGTGTCCCGATTACGCATTGGTCACACAAGACTAACGCACTCCTATATACTCAAACAAGAACAACAACCACAATGTGAAACATGTCAAACACCTTTGACTGTTAAACACTTATTCATGGAATGCAGGTTTTTTGCTCACATCAGAAACCGTTATTTAATGCAAACAATATGAAAGATCTATTTGAAAATGTCAACATAGAGGACATTCTGTCCTTTTTGAGGGAAATAAAATTATACCATAGAATATGGACATAAACCTAATCAATACCATTCAACATGACCCCAATGATGCTACACATTGTTAAAACCAATTACTAAAAAGTATAAATATAAATACACAACATATATTACTTCCTAACCGTTAGGCATGACATAACCCCAGACGGGTTGATATGCCGTTAAAACCAATAAGTCAACCAACCAACATAGAATTGAGACATTATTTATCGATCAACCTTCGTCTTATTATTATTTCTGATATTTGCTCTCTTAATAATTTAGTTGCTTTTTATAGATATGAGAAAATTGAAAAACACAAGTTTTATTAACGAATGATGTTTAATAAGCCGACGCTGCAGTGTTTCGGTTTGTTTAACAAACCTTCCTCTGGTCTTTCGTTGGTTTAAGGAAAAATAAATTATTAATGAAAACAAAAGTCTGCGAGCCTCTGATTTTGGTACGTGGCTGCTTCTGTTGATATTCAAATATGAGGAAAGAAAAGACATACTTGAAAACGCTGACTAACGTCGGCGTCTTAATTTAAAACTACGTGACGTAATTGATTTGAATTCAGAGATTTCCTTCTAGACTGATCGCTAAACCAGGGGTTCTCAATAAATTTTTTTTTACCAATGGAATCCTTTGATTCCTTTTTTACTCTGGATGACTCCCCATAGCCATTTGGTGTTTAAAAGTCCAATTTTTTTTGATTAAAAGCTTGCCTGGACCCTAAAATATGATATGTTCCCAGGGACCATATGGCTCCCGGTTGAGAACCATTGGCCTAAACCTAAACTAAAGACCTACCTTTATCCACAGCTGGAGTGGAGTAAAGCACACGGATTCATACCTTTCATGAGGGCTCGAAGTCGAATGCAAACAGCCCGTTCAGGATTTGAACTCGGGTCAACGAATTCATTTTCTGAAGGCAATAACCGTTACGCTAGGCGTGCCTCCCATTAATTGTAGGTATTTACTTGGTGTATTCTATCACCAAGTTCCAAGCGAAAGGGTTCGTGGTCGCTATCTTCTTCTTCTTCTTCTTCTTCTTCTTCTTCTTCTTCTTCTTCTTCTTCTTCTTTCTTCTTTCTTTCTTTCTTTCTTTTTGTGTTTCTTCTTCTTCTTCTTCTTCTTTCTTCTTCTTCTTCTTCTTCTTCTTCTCTTCTTTCTTTCTTTTTGTGTTTCTTCTTTCTTTTTCTTCTTTCTTTTTTTTCTTTCTTCTTCTTCTTCTTTCTTCTTCTTCTTCTTCTTCTTCTTCTTTTCTTTCTTTTCTTTTTTTTTTCTTCTTCTTTCTTTCTTTTTGTGTTTCTTCTTCTTCTTTCTCTTCTTTTTTTCTTCTTCTTTCTTTCTTTTTGTTTTTCTTTCTTTCTTTTTGTGTTTCTTTTTTCTTTTTTCTTTTTCTTTTGTGTTTCTTTCTCTTTCTTTCTTTTTGTTTCTTCTTCTTCTTTCTTTCTTTCTTTTGTTTCTTTTCTTCTTTCTTTCTTTTGTGTTTCTTCTTCTTTCTTTCTTTTTTTTTTCTTTTCTTTTTTCTTTCTTTCTTTTTGTGTTTCTTCTTCTTTCTTTTTCTTTTTCTTCTTCTTATTATTATTATTTCCTTTCTTTCTTTTGTGTTCGCCTTTTCTTTCTTCTTTCTTTCTTTTCTTCTTCTTCTTCTTCTTCTTCTTCTTCTTCTTCTTCACATCGTGCACCCAAAATCAGCATTTGCTTTCTAAACAAGGGTACCAGGAGAACAAGATACTAAAAATTGGGGGTTAGCTTAGTCATCGAATTTCATTTGATTCATAAATACTTCCGTTCAAAACTACGTGTATAAAAATCTTGGAATCGTCTGACACCATCCTGAGTTCAACCGGCACTACTTTGTTTCGCGCAATCATCAGAAATGAGTCAGCGTTTTTGTTATATATATATATATATATATATATTTGTCCTTACATTGACATTCTTTCAGGACTTACGTTAGGGAAATTTTTTGTGTGGGTACCATAAATTGAAATATGGGTGTGGGTGTGGGTGATCTGTAATCGGTTCCTGTGTCTTTTTCGTTTGGCCTCAGACGTCTATAATTTTTAAACATGGGGGTCTAAAGAGAGAGAGAGAGAGAGTCTAGTTGTATTTTCTTTTCATCGTGAAAAACCCGAAATAAAACAAAAATCAAATGTTGGGACTTTTTCCTTATTCATCACAACGAAAACGAAAACCCTAAGCGCTAACCTTTAACCCAAACATATCCCCTATTCCCACCCCTTAAGCGAACTAACAAAATAAATATATACATTCCCATTGGTTATGTAACGAAAAAGCCCTTGAATGCCACGTCCTATATTGCTATTTTTTTCTTATTTAAACCTTTTGACAGCATTAAACTTTTTTTTTCGAACGCGCTCGGTCGGCGGGGCGTAGAATACGTACACCTACGTAGGTGTAATATCTCCTCCCAAAACTGTATCGGATGGTGAAGTTCCATTTCCTGGAGATTTTGGAAGTATGGAGTACCCCTTCATTGTCATTATTCCCATGTCCACTCTGACACGGAGTGGTAGTACCTGTAAGGTCCCATCTATGAGGCACATAGATCTATTTAAAATTGTTCGTATTCAACAGAAATACTTGATGCAATATAACTGAAAATTATTTGTATTAAGAATAGTTACTTGGAGCTATAATTGTTTCCGAAGGATTATTATTACTTACAACCATATAACTGTGTGCAAATAAATAACTATTATTAAGCAGAAACAATTACTTAAAAATATGTAATTATTATTATTACTAGCAAATATATGCACCCTTCGGGTGCAAGTATTTAAGTTTTAATGTAATAAAATATTGTATTAAATTAGAAAGGCTAATGAAACTAAATAAGAATACAGATAAAAAGACTTGAAACAGGGGGATAAAAGATTTGAAACAGGGGGGTATAATAAAAGATTTGAAACAGAGGGGTATAATAAAAAATGGAACAACTGAAACTTACTCTTCCATCACTCTCGTCTTTCATTGTTATTTTTCTAATTTAAGTATTTAGTTATAAGAGGAAGTAAAGAATAAAAATGACAGTTATTTTATCTTGTTAATGGATTTCATTTAAGAGATTTTTGCTTATATTCATTAAAATAAAACCAAACAGTTAGAAATCAATAATACTAAGCACATATTTATTAAATTCGATTTTTTAATATTAATATGCAAATTAGCCTTCCCGTTCACACTGTAAACCGCTATTTTGTTGTATATATAAATATAATTGCATGTTGTCAGTATGTAGACATAGTTAACAGTATTAATAATGTAAGACAATTTTATTAATAATTGAGGTTTAAATGAAAATAAAATCATGGAGAATGTGATGTAAATAACGAAAGGAATTGTGACATGAGTAGTAATATAGTTTCGGTTACAGACAGAAAAACACACAATCTCCATTATAATACGATATTGGAATATTTGAAACGATACAACTGGGTGGAATTTTGTTGTATATATATTTACCAACTCCTCCGCACGAGCAGGATGTGACACAAGGTCAATTTCTTAAGCGGGGTTTAACAGGTTTGAATTCAGAGTTTTCCTTCTCCTAGACAGGTTGTCTTACCAAGGCTGAAGAGTCCAGTCTGTCCTACTATTTAGCTGGAGGGAGTATAGTTGGATTCATCCCTTTCCCAAGGGTACTAGCGCTATGTGAAATACAAACAGTTTCGTCTAGGATTTGAACTCGGGTCGACGAGTCCATTTCCTACGACTTTAACCATTATGCCACGCGCTTCCAAGCGATTTTGTTGTATAAGATAGGAATACTTGATATCATATAGCTCTCTGGAAAAAAAAAGAAAAAAAGAAACAACTACACATAAATATAAATATAAACATACAATAAACGTGATTACCTAATATCTAGGCATAAAATAACCCTGGATGGGTTGAAGTGTCGTTAATAATTAATAAAAATCAACGTCGTTAATAATCAATAAAAATGCTAACAGTTCTTTAACTGTGTGTCTATTTCTAATTCTAGGGACATTCTTTCTTTTTCTTCCAAGCAATTGTATGGTTATAATGGTGAACCCATGTCTCCATTAGTAAGGGGTCAATGGAACTCTCACGGTAAGTGCAAGAAACGGTTACAAGCGAAAGTTTTTTTTTATTTTTTTTATTTTAGTGTCAGTCCGTCAGTGAGCTATTGGCAAAGTGACAAGTAAGGACCTAAATTTCGTGGTTATTGAGACCTCCTGTTTTTTGAGACCGGTTCAAAGGGATGTTGAAGCACCGATAATAAAGTGAGTGGAATATTTCTATGACAACATGTCTGACATTTCCAAATAATTGCAGTACATCTACGAGTGGAGGACAATGTAGACAAATAAGTGGAGGGCAATACAGACGAATAATGCAAACGAATCAGAGGAGGGAAGTGTAGATGAAAGTGTGGCGGGCAATGCATACAAAAGAATGGGGAAAATACATACGAAAGAGTGGAGGACAATGTAGACGAATGAATGGAGACAATGTAGATAAATGAGTGGAGGATAATCACGACGAATAAGAGTAGGGCAGTCTAGAATGTGTGGAGGACAATGTAGACGAATGAATGGAGGACAATATAGACAAATGAGTGGAGGATAATTACGACGAATAAGAGGATGGCAATCTAGACGAAAGAGTGGAGGACAATGTAGACGAATGAATGGAGGATAATATAGACAAATGAGTGGAGGATAATTACGACGAATAAGAGGAGGGCAATCTAGACGAATGAATGGACAATGTAGACGAATGAATGGAGGACAATATAGACAAATGAGTGGAGGATAATTACGACGAATAAGAGGAGGGCAATCTAGACGAATGAATGGACAATGTAGACGAATGAATGGAGGACAATATAGACGAATGAATGAAGGATAATTACGACGAATAAGAGGAGGGTAATCTAGACGAAAGAGTGGATGACAATGTAGACGAATGAATGGAGGACAATGTAGACAAATGAGTGGAGGATAATGACGACGAAAAGAGGAAGGCAATCTAGACGAATGTGTGGAGGACAATGTAGACGAATGAATGGGAGACAATATAGACGAATGAGTGGAGAGTAATGCATACGAAAGGCGGAGGACAATGTATACAACTGTTAGAAAACAATGTACACCAATAAGAGGAGACTAATGTAGATGGAAGAGTGAATAAAATTGTCAATGCCTAGGACTATCAGTTCGATTTCTCAAAAGTTTTTTTTTTAATCTTCATTTCCAGTTTAATAATTTTGTTGTTGCTTTTTAAATTTATCTTTTTTTCTTCAGTAGTTAAATTAGCACTCATGCGTTTGTTTTGAGATTATCAGATGAAGTTCTTTTTTATCAGTCCACATATTTTCATGATTAGTTATGACTAGTTTCTTCAATATTCTGTTGCTTTTATTGCAATGCTTTCTGCTGATCTATTCATCTTAGTACATTCAATTGGTAATCATACATTTCTTCCAAAAACTACATTTCGAATCATAAATTTCTTTTTAGATTTGTCAGATGAAATATAAGTGCATTAAGAGACATTTTAAAATCGGTTGTGACTGGATACTTAATCTTAAATTAATTACTTTTTTATCAAAACGTTTTTAGTTGATATATTCTTTTTTTTTTTTTTGTGTGTGTGTGTGTGTGTGTGTGTGAAATACGGAAAATCATATTACTGGTGTTACAGTATATTTACTATCATTGTAAGTAATAGTGCAGATCTCGTAAGTAAAATAAATAAATGCCACGAACCAATGTAGGAGGAAAAATGGTGGAAGATATAAGAGATTAAATAACTGTTGAAAGGACAATATCATATACATTCACACACACACACACACACACACACACACACACACACACACACACAAATGTGTGTGTGTGTTTGTGTGCATGCGTGAGTGTGTCATTGTGTGTGCATGCATATATATATATATATATATATATATATATATATATATATATATATATATATATATATTGTTGGCTGTCAACTCGTGTTCGAGTAAGACCATTTCCTGTTTTTTGTTTATTTGTTTTTATCATCATAGTTGGGTGCCAGTAGCATTTGACACTCTATCCTTGTGTTTTCTCAGATAACTCACCAGGCCAGCCCTGGAGAGACATACTCTTCCACATAAACTATATGTTGGAACTTCTACACTTTGAATGTTGCTGGGCTGAAAAATACCCTTCAATTTCTGGCCTTTAGGAAGAAAAAGTTGATTAACTCAGCTTTTGTATAATATATATATATATATATATATATATATATATATATATATATATATATATATATAAAGGAAAAGTTGACTTACCGGTGAATTTAGTCACGATGATTAGTAAGTGTGGAATTCAGGGGGGTAAGTCAGCGATATAACAAATACAAAGTGCTCAATACTAAGTAGAGCAAATTTATTATAAAATGGGTACAAGAGATAACCTACTCGAGTTTCACTATAAGGATCTTCAGGGTTAAATCCAAATCCCACAAAAAAATCAACATCCGGTATGAGACTTTTTTAATCGAAAGTCAGCGTTCTTTCTCAACGAACATTTTAATGCAATGACCACACACGTGAAATCGACTGCTATTAATCGGTGTCTCGATTAATTCAGTGAATTTAATCCTGAAGATCCGTATGGTGAAACTCGAGTATGTTATCTCTTGTACGCATTTTATAATATATATATATATATATATATATATATATATAATATATATATATATGTGTGTGTGTGTGTGTGTGTGTGTGTGTGTGTGTGAAGAAAGGAAGTGAATCCGACGGTATGTAGTATATTAAGAAAAATGAAAAAACACAGGTTTAAATGGGTTAAGTGGTGAGTTTATTGGCCGATGCTGCAGTGTTTCGATCTATTAATTAGATAATCTTCAGGGCATTTGTTGGTATATGGAAGGTGATAAATTTATTTATCACAGAATAACGAGACTGAATAACAATGACTACCACTCGCTTTTCTCGTTATTCTGTGATAAATAATTTCTTATCACCTTCCATACACCAACAAATGCCCTGAAGATGATCTAATTAATAGATCGAAACACTGCAGCGTCGGCCAATAAACTCACCACTTAATCCATTTAAACCCCTGTTTTTTCATTTTTCTTAATATGCTACATATATATATATATATATATATACATATATATATATATATATATATATGTGTGTGTGTGTGTGTGTGTGTGTGTGTGTAGGGGATGGGAGGTGATTCAATTTCTAGTTTCTTAACAAAGTAATTTCCGATGAGATTTTAAGAACTCGCTCTCAACTTCCAGTTTCTAATTTCAGGTGCGCCTATTAATATTTTGGCCACGAACTTACAATGTTTAAACGATGTTCTTTAATTATTTATACCTTCCCTCTTTTCTTCTTTTCTTCTTTTTCTTTTGTGTCACTTATTGTTCATAACAACGCTCTCGTTATTTACACAGCATAAATATTTCATCACATTTCCCGATCCATTACCACAAAAGATTTTTTAACAAGAGAGATTATATAGTACGCAGTAATGTACGTATGTTCACATTAGGTACCACCAATTTGCCCGGTGAAATTTACCCCCCACTATATTTAACCCAATGAAACTTGCATAAAGGTTAATATTATCTTGACAATTTTTTGTCCATTCGAAAGAAGAAACATTAAAAAAAATTCATGATGATTTTAAAAAAATTTTTCATCTTACGTAAATAATGAAAATTATAAACGAAAAACAATTTTTACATTTTTGCACCGTTAAATCAATTGAAATTCAACGTAGCCAAAAACAAGTTATGACTACCGGCTTTTTAAAAAATTCTATGAAAAATCAATTAATGGTCCGATTTTCACGAAAATTTCCATAATTACTTACCTGTGGATGGAAATATGCCTGAAATATTTTTTTCCTAAAATATATTAGGGGAAATATTTTTTATGAGGTCTAGCTATTTTATTTTATGAAATATGAAAAAATGAACCGACAAAAAACGATTTTTACTTTTTTTCTATAAAGATGAGAGTCTGAATAATTATATCAGAAGATTTTTATAACTTTCAATCCCAGAGCTTTCTAGTAAAAGAACCATGAATACAGAATTCAGCTAAAAAATATCAATAAAGAAACTGACCGTGTCGTAAAAAAACGGAGAGTAATTTTCCCCAGTCGGATAATTTGATATTTGAATTAACTGTTCTTCTTTGTAACAACTCTTTATTTTCGTTATTTCTTTTTTGTGAGATTTAAAAAAAAGGTTTACGTTATTTACGTTTCTTCCTTCAATATGGCCTAAACTGACCCCGTGACCTATTTTGATGGTAACTAGTGTACATGTATGTATTGACCCAACCCCTCGGCCCCCATCTATGGGTTAAATAAAACAAAATGAGGTTAAAAAATGAGTTTAAAAAATTGAAAACCCATCAAGAATGTATAAAACAAAACATCTTCGGCAATAAATAACCCAACAAGGGGTGGGTGACATGGTGAGTTCAATATATTGCATATCATTTCATAAATTTATTTAACTCTTACAAAAATGGGTTGACATACCGTAAAACCCAACCAACTAAGCCCTACGAACAAGGTCAGATTTTAAATTTGAATTCAAATTTTTCCTTCTCCCATAACGGTGTGGGGATTATCTTCCCTTTGCTTGGAAGAGTTATCTTCCCACAGGGTTTACGTCCCGGCCACCAGGAAGTATGGTATATAAGCGGCTATTTCAAACGTCTCTTCCTCTTTTAGCTACATCTCCGGAACGAGCACATGGGTTAGACTACTGTCTACCCTTTTCCTGGTGGGGCTCGCCCCCCCCTCCTAGTAAGTGATTGCTATGTACGGACGCTCCAGTCCTTTTATGTATGTATGTTTATGTACACTATCTTGTATTTTATGTATCGTTTCCATGTGCTGTTATCTATATAAAATGTTTTGTCTCACAAACGTGTCGGAGTTTGTTATGTTTCAACTAGTTATGACTGTGTTATAACTTTGAATCTTACAACGGTTTCCACATCAAGGCTGAAGAACCCAGTCTGCCCTATATCTACACAAATATGGATTCGTGCCTTTCTCAAGGGCATTAACGTGAAAAAGAAAAATACTCGTCCAAGATTTGATCTCAGAACACCGTGTTCGTTTCTTTTGATTCCCAGTCATTTGGTGACACGCCTCTCTATATATACATGTATGTATGGTTTGATTTGTTTTATTTTATGGCATATCAACCTCAGTGGGTCATTTAATGCCGATAAAGTTTTGAAATAAATCAATTCTTAATGGATACTCAATTTTTTTATGAATACATTTTTCTATTTAACCCGTAGATGGGATCCTAACAGGTACTACCACTCTGGGTCAGAGTGGACCAGGGAGCAATGGTGATGAAGGGGTGCTCCACATTCCCCAAACCTCCAGAACTGGAACCTCACCATTAGATAGAGTTTAACGTCATTCCCAGGACATGTAGACCCCCAGTCACCGCCTTCTAGCACCCATATGATAAAAAGGGGTTGTGGCCTGCCATAAGAGCAATAGGGTTGGGGCAATCATATAGGTGCTAGGGCTTGACGTGACCAGCCGATTGATCTCCGACCGCCCGTCTAGCCCAAGATAGGGCCAAAGTGGAGTATTGCAAGTCATGAACTGCTCCTCCACCTGGGTTCTATCCTTAAGCATCACGGGTCGCCACCCACGGCCAATAGGTGGCCCCATTGGGGGAGTCTTACCCCTCTGCAGAGGTGCAGTCGGTGCATTCTAACGCTCCAGCCGACAGGGCGTATGTATGTATGATACTAAACATCAAATGGCATACTCTAATACCAAAACCCATTGTTCTCCAGCAAGCTTATACATCTAGTATGGGCCGGTTTAGCTCAGTCGTGAGAGTGTTCGGCGAGGAATCACAAGGTTCTTGGTTCGATACCGGCCCTCGTCAACTCAGCTTATGAGTAGCACAGAGATCTCACATGGTAAAGTGAGGAGCTGATAGTAGGTGTGGCGCTCCACCTCAGATGCTAAAATAATCTCCTTGGTCTAGCGCTAGGGAAAAGGGGATAGGCTCCCTCGCTGTCTGGTTGATACCGACATTAGGCCGCCCCGACGACTATACATCCAGTATTGAGATGCTCCTCATACGCAGTTAGAAGCGTTAAGCTAGGAACCTTAGTAGGATGGAAGGTGTTAGGTTACCTCACCAGGTGTTTTACGTCGAAATACAATGTGATAAACATCCGATACATAAACCTAAGAAACGTTTTAAGGATTTCACCAAAAACAATATATATATATATATATATATATATATATATATATATATCATCATCATCATCATGTCGCGCATGCAGCACTGGTATCCATGACAATCTCTCGCCAACCTTCCCTATCATTCATTGCACCTGGAAGCTCCTCTGCGGAGCAGCCAGCATCTTCACATAGCTGGTCAATGTAGGTCCTTGCTGGGCGCCACACACTTGCATGTCCATGTGTTGGCTTCCACAGGAGAACGTCGCTTATGAGTTCATCCTTGCTTCTCCAGCAGTATCCTGCATGTCTTGTCCGTCTCACTGGGATAGTTTGTGAGATGGGGGCAGGTGACCGTACAGCTGTTTCCTTGTGGGGTGCTGTTTCCACGACTTGTTCAAGACTGCACGTAGCATTCTTGTGCAGCTCCCATCTAGCTTATTCTCAAGTCGCTTTGTCAGGGTCCAGGTGGTGTAGCCATATAGCAGCACCGACACGACCACAGCCTGGAATAACTGTCGCTTTAGCTTGTCAGGAGATCGGACCTCCATATGACTGATAATCTATTTGTGGCCGACCATGCCTTTGCTATCCGTGTATTAACATCGCTCTCTGTGAAGGAGATATTACCACCCAGGTACGTGAATTGTTCTATTGGCTTAAGAGGCTTGTCGTTGAGTGTGGAGATGTTTCCTTGATTTTTGAAACTCATATATATATATATATATATATATATATATATAATTATTATTATTATTATTATTATTATTATTATTTATATTTTGCTTGAAGGCAATTATAATGCATGTATCGCATAAAATTCGATAATTATAGAAAATAATTTTGACAAGTGAATCCCGGCAAAGGATGGCACGCTATGCAGAACACTGTACAGACTGTTTCGACTTTATTAAGTCTCATCAGCGATGTATACTAACGACTCCCCTCCGACTGGAATCGAAACCGGGACCTCAGCAGGCATAGTCAGAGACCATATCGCTTCGGCCGCCGGTACATAGCAAACAATCCCTGCGAAATTAACCTTTTCAATGATACTTACACGTCTCTACCATAATAGGTAAGGGAACGTTGATGGAGTAGTAAACAAACCCGGCCGTAAGCTCTTCGGCGAAGTGAATAAGATTTTTGGATGTTTATTTTTTAGAAGCATTGTTGAATAAATTATTATTTATATTTTGCTTGAAGGCAATTATAATGCACGTATCGCATAAAATTTGATAATTATAGAAAATAATCTTGACAAGTGAATCCCGGCAAAGGATGGCTCGCTATGCAGAACACTATACAGACTGTTTCGACTTTATTAAGTCTCATCAGCGATGTATACTAACGACTCCCCTCCGACAGGAATCGAAACCGGGACCTCAGCAGGCATAGTCAGAGACCATATCGCTTCGGCCGCCGGTACATAGCGAACAAAAAAGATTATTTTCTATAATTATCGAATTTTATGCGATACATGCATTATAATTGCCTTCAAGCAAAATATAAATAATAATTTATTCAACAATGCTTCTATTAATTAATTAATAATTAATGAATTAGGCGGGCATACCTATTCAAATGTAAGGCTAAACAAGTCGAGAAAAATCAATCTCTCTATATACATTTCAGCCTATTAGGCCTCATCAGCAGAGCTATAAACAGGAAGACTGCTTTGTATGTGATTCGAACCATGTATATATCAATGATACTTTTTACCATAATCATCTCTCTCTCTCTCTCTCTCTCTCTCTCTCTCTCTCTCTCTCTCCTCTCCCCCTCTCTCTCTCATTTTTTTTATACCTTAATAGGCTCACTATCTATCTATCTATATATCTATCTATCTATCTTATTTTTTACCATAATAGTCTCTCTATCTATCTATATCTTATTTTTTTACCATAATAGGCTCACTATCTATCTATCTATCTATCTATCTTATTTTTTACCATAATAATCTCTCTCTCTCTCTCTCTCTCTCTCTCTCTCTCTCTCTCTCTCTCTCTCTCTCTCTCTCTATCAATCTATCTATCTATCTATCTATCTTATTTTTTTTATCATAATAGGCTCACTATCTATCTATCTATCTTATTTTTTTTACCATAATAGTCTCTCTCTCTCTATCTATCTATCTATCTTATTTTTTATCATAATAGCTCACTATCTATCTATCTATCTTATTTTTTTTACCATAATAGTCTCTCTCTCTCTCTCTCTCTCTCTCTCTCTCTCTCTCTCTCTCTCTCTCTCTCTCTCTCTATCTATCTATCTATCTATCTTATTTTTTACCATAATAGTCTCTCTATCTATCTCTATCTATCTATCTTATCTTTTACCATAATAGGCTCACTATCTATCTATCTATCTATCTATCTATCTATCTATCAAACATACTCATATCATAATAATCGCAGGTGGTTAAAATTTATGTGTCAGTCAGTTCACACTTTCCTTCTTCCAATTTTCTTTCTTTCTTTCTTTCTTTCTTCCTTGCTAACGAACGAATTTACCAGTTGTGTGAACGTATATGAGTGTGTTGGGCAACTTGGCCAACCAGCCGGCCAACTGAAGCGTGATTAACAGGACCTTGAGCTGAGGGTGAGGATCATCTAGCAAACGGTGGACCCGTCTCTTGTATTAAATGTTTAACTATGAGCAAATCTGGGGACCCTCCGACATTTTCCTTCCGGATATAAAAAAAAAACCCAAACATTTATACATTCTCCCTCTACTTTTTTCTATATGTGTCTACAGTTTTCGCCTGGCATTTTCTCCTCCTCCCTCGAAATGTCGTTTGCTGTCGTGTGCAGGTGCGCCCACAGTTGACAGCGGAAATAGAAACTCATCGACTAACCGGTCGCCATTACAGGCAAATCGTTAACCCAGCTGGAACAAGTTACCTGGAAAATGAGTTAAGATATATATATATATATATATATATATATATAAAGAAAATTTGAAAAATAAGATCGCGACTTGCCTTTCAAAATTAAAACGCTGATCAAATACAGTTACATAACTAAAAAGATTTTCATCTCCTGTCACATATAAAAACATCCATCATTTTCTTCACCCCAAGAGACATCCTGATGAAGGTTCAATGTAACCGAAATGTTTTAAACATCGATTATTAAATTCATCCCAATTTCGGAATACTTGTTTTTTCAAATTTTCTTTATATTGTCGGATTTAATTTCCATATTTACTCTCATATATATATATATATATATATATATATTATATATATATATATATATATATATATATATATATATACTAGCAAATATATGCACCCTCCGGGTGCAAGTATTTAAGTTTTGATATAATAAAATATCATATTAAATTAGAAAGGCTAATGAAACTGACTAAGAATGCAGATAAAAAGATTTGGAACAGAGGGGGTATGGTTGCAAAATAGAACAACTTTGAAACTAACTATTCCATCATCTTCCATTACTCCCCTGTTTCACTGGTAAATTTTCCTAATTTAACTATTTAGTTAAAATAGGAAGTAAAGGATAATATTACAGTTATTTCTTCTTGTAAATAAATTTCTTTTAAGATTTATCCACGAGAATTTTGTTTATATTTCTTAAGATAAAACCAAACAATTATAAATCAATAATACCAAGCACATATTTATTAAAATAAAATTTTAAATATCAATACGCAAATTAGCCTTCTCATTCAAACTGTAAACCGCTATTTTGTTGTATATATAAATACAATTGCATGTTATTAGTACGTAGATATGGTCAACAGTATTAATAATGTAAAACAATTTTTATTAATAACTGAAGGTTTAAAAGAATGAAATCATGGAGAATTTGACGTAAATAATTAAGGGAATTGTGACTTGAGTAGTAATATAGTTTCGGTTACAGACAGAAAAACACACAATCTCCATTATAATAAGATATATATATCTGCCTGTGTGTCTGTGTGTGTGTGTAAGATAGATAGATATATATATCTTAGCCATTTTTCTGTTGGCGTTGAAAACGAGTAGCGTGTTGGAGGTTGATCGTCATCAATGGGGTCTGGCTAGCTGAGGGGGTATTATGTTGGAAAACCCGAAACCCCATTATGAAGCCAGTCAATAACATAACTGACGACGCTGTGTAGTCTGGCGTATTTCGAACAATATATATATATATATATGAAGCAAATGGAAGTGAATCCGACAGTATGAATAGAAATTTCTTTTTAGAAAAAACAAATGATGATATTATTTTGCTGACAGATCTGTTTCGACCTTTTAATAAAGCAGTCTTCTTCAAGAGCAACTATATTTATGAAGGAAAGGCGGAATAAATAAACCGTTAATCAGGAGGGGTACAAACGAACGCTCACGTTCAGGGCCGGAATTTTTTAAATGTCTGTCTGTCTGTCTGTCTCTGTCTGTCTGTCTCTCTGTCTCTCTCTGTCTCTCTCTCTCTCTCTCTATATATATATATATATATATATATATATATATATGATAAAGAAGATGACTCACCGGAGAATAAAATATTGAGCCAATCGCAATATTGACGATCGATACAAATATTAACCGAATAAGTCAGTGTTATAACGAATATAAAGTGCTCAATACGCTAGTAGAGCGGATTTAGTATTACGGTGTATATAGTAAATAACCTACTCGAGTTTCACTATCAATATCTTAAGGGTTAATTGCAATGATTTAATCAAGCTATTGATTAATTACAGTCAATTGCGGAAGTGAATAAGAATTATCTTGATTAATTCATTGCAATTAAATCTGAAGATCCTTATGGTGAAACTTGAATAGGTTATTTCTATGTACACCTTAATACTACACACACACACACACACACACACACACACATATATATATATATATATATATATATGCCTGGTGTACTATGGTATGGTTATCGTCTTTGGAAATGGACACGGCAAGAATATGAATCAGTTTTATACAGATTTATTTGACCCATAGATCGGAACCTAACAGGTATTACTACTCCCATGAACTGTGTGTAATGCCAATGAAGAGGTACTCTACATTCGACAGAGCGCTAGAACTGGAGCTTCACCATCAGATGCAGTTTAATGCCATAACCAAGACAACCCCTTTTTAGTTTAGGGGGCTAACCCCTCTGCAGGGGATACAATAAACATATTCTAAGCCACGTCGACAGGGTGGTCAAGATTTGGATCAGAGTTGAGCTGGAAGTAAACCACAAGTTTACGCAGAATTAGTCCTCTGAAAGTAAGACTAGAAAAACATCGGAAAACAGTGGTTCGAGGGGAAACAGAAAAATCAAGTATGGCTAATTATATTTGGAAAAAAAGGTGTAGCGATTTTTCTGTCCCTGTTTGGTCCAGAAGAGTTATCTTTCCTTGCTGCAGGTTTCTGCCACTAGGGGTCATGGTATTTAGGCAGCAAACCACAAATTTTGAGTCCTCTTTCTCTGGGACAGTCAAACACTACACATGGGTTAGACGCTTGTGTCTCTACCTTTAAGTGGGGGGCTTTGCTCCCCAGCCTACTATAAGTAAGTGACATTTCTCCAGGAACTCTTTATCACTTCTTTAGGACGAAGTCCTACTTTCTTTATACACGTTTGTATACTTGTTAACTATGTATTCTTGTCTTGTATGTATTCCCTTCGTTGCTTACGGAATAAAGTCTGTTATTATTTTATAACTTTGTCGGAATATTCCTCGTACTTATATGTACCCACGCTAAAAGCCTTCCAACTTTATTATAATACCTTTAAAACAAACAAAGGGAAGCCATCATTCCTTGTGGGATAACATTTGAATTAGACATAGGTAAGGGTATTGGAAAAAAAGACATCTCAAAGAAGCAGCGCATGTGTTAGGCTGTGGTGATCAATCACTGAAAAGGCTAAATCAAATTGTTTTTAAAGTAAAGTAAAGTCGTCGGGCGGCCTAAAGTCGGTATCAGCCAATCAGCGAGGGAGTCTATCCCCTTTTCAATAGCGCTAGACCAAGGAGATCCCTGTGCTACTCATACGCTGAGTTGGCGGGGACCGGTATCGAACTAGGAACCTTGTGGTTTCTAGCCGAACGCTCTACCGACTGAGCTAACCCGGCCCCTTACTTTAAAAGTAAGAATATCATAAAATAACTGATGCCATTGAATTTAACGCTTCGAGTTGTGCAGGAAACGCCAATAAACATTTTTTTTAATGATCGTTACGCTTCTCGTGACGCATATCGGATTGATGTGCGTGCAAAAACAGTAGCGTCATTACTTGAATGAGATCATCTAAAACCCTCCGACGTCTTGTTTGATCAACAGTCAAACTATTCAAAATTATTTCCCGTGCTGGGTCGTTGCTATGTTCGGATAGACAGGGAATACCTGAAAAAGGCCGTAGGATACAGCGGCCGGAACCTTGTGTTTTTACATACTACAATAAAGATAAGAACAACAGACTGAGAAATTAAATTTATAGAGTACTAAAAGGTAGCTTGATAATTGTTGTGATGTTAATCCAACAGTAAAAAAGAAGTCAAGTCGAGGTAGGGTAAAATAAGACAAGTGTATTTACAATAATGGTACAGGAACGGCTAGCTTGCCGTTAAACGGTAACAGTACAACCTTTTCACTCGGTGTCTCACTATTTATAGTGAGAACCGGTGTATATTCTCCACTGTAGGAACGGCCGGTACAACAATAATTTAAAGCAGTGACAAGTAGTCCCAGTCTTTTCTGTAATACGACTCGACCTATATTCCCTTAGATAAGAAAATTATGCAAGATTTGAGCGGAGTTCTTTTATTTTCTTAAAGTCATCGTTTAAAAACAAATTTAAAAACAGCCAAACAAAAATTTAAAAAAAGAAGACGCGCGTTTGAATTAATATTTAACTTTCCAAACAGCGGAAGTTGTCGATGTGTTTTCCGACGACCTCGGGGCACAGACGTGAGGTGAATTGAAGATGACCAAGCCGTCGGTCTTCTGATCGCTTTTTAAGATTCTATGCGCCTAACGTGGACAGGATTAGGGTCACAACTTATTCCAGACAATGCTTGGGTCGAAAACAGTCGGAACGACGTGTGAAAACCACTTCCATAAATTAGCGCGAGTCGGTTAAAATGAGAGCGGGAGAAAAAGACCAAAAAAAAAAAGACAGAGAAGACCCGCGTCATGAAAGGATCATTGAATAGATGTGTCTCGCGTTATTATGACACATCCTTGTGGCCTTCTACGAAGCCTCAGCCACACACCCGTTCCGCCCTCGCACAGCCCACCGTCTCCCTGTCAAAGGGTGGGCGGAGCGGGGGAATATTATGAACACTTACACAAACATTATCAAAAGCAAAAGCTCGCTTTCAAAACGGATATCCGAAAAGGAATGACAATGAAAAAACGGAAATGTAATGTGTCGGTTGTGTTTGCGTCATCACTGTAAATGGCATCATCAGCTGCATGAGCTGAAACATATGGGGTAGGGAGATGTTTTTGGCGTGGGTTGAGATTTGGGAGTTTTAAGGTTGAAATGTATCTGGATATTCTTGGTGCGTGTTCTTCGGGTGTTTGTTTTAACCCCATCTCATTCGGTGGTTGCGCTGAAACGGAAGGAATTTAAGGAACAAAAAAGGAAAGAGATAAAGGCAAAAGGTGGTTTTATGACTTAGGCTTTATTGACCAGGTCATAGTCGCCTGTAGCAAGGGAATATCTCCCTGTCTAGTAAGAGCGACTAGACTCATTTAAGGCCTCAACTCGAAATGGCCGAGAGATTCTTTTAGGGGTCGGGGGACAGTCCTTTTTGTTGGACATGCGTGGAGGGTTCTTCCGGTGAAGGCCCATGGGGGTTTGTTGTTTTTTTATTCTAATTTTATTTTCGTTTTATTTTAATCCCCACGAACAACAGTTGCTTTACTTTCTCTTCTTCGGTTCTTTCTACTTTTTCTGTGTCTTTAGTTGTTTTTCATTCTTCTCCTAATCCTTTCCCTCCCCATCCCCCTCCTCTTTCTCCTCCACCACGTTTTTATCTGTACGTTTCTCTTTCTTTTTTTTCTTCTCTATTGCGTCTCCTTCTTCTTTAATTGATTCTTGTTCTTCTTCTCATTGTTCATTTTCCTCTTCTTTTTATTCTTCCTCAATAACTTAATGATCCTTTTAGACTCCAATTCTCCTCCTCCTCTTTCTTCTTCTTCTTCTTCTTCTTCTTCTTCTTCTTCTTCTTCTTCTTCTTCTTCTTTACTTTTTTATTCGCATTTTCATTTCTACTTCTTTTTTTTTTTCTATTACTTCCTCAGATTTCTTATTTGTAACTCTCTTATTTCTTTCTTCTTTCTTTCTTTCTTCTTCTCATTTTTCATTTTTCTCTTCTTTTTATACTCTTTTCTATCACTTCTTTTTTTCTCTCTTTTTCTTCTTTTTTAACTCCTTTCTTTCTTTCTTTCTTTCTTTCTCCTCCATTTTGCTTTTTTTTATTTTTAACTCCTGTCTTTATTTCTTTCTTCTTCTTTCTTTCTTCTCATTTTTCATTTTCTCTTCTTTTTATACTCTTTTCTATCACTTCTTTCTCTCCTTTTTTCTTCTTTTTAACTCCTTTCTTTCTTCTTTTTTTCTTTCTTTCTTTCTTCTCATTTTTCATTTTTCTCTTCTTTTTATACTCTTTTCTATCACTTCTTTTCTCTCCTTTTTTCTTCTTTTTAACTCCTTTCTTTCTTACTTACTTTCTTTCTTTCTTTCTTTCTTTCTTTCTCCCTCAATTTTGCCTTTTCTCCTCTTCATATCCCTCTTCCTTTTCCCCTTCATTCTTTCACTCACGCCTTCTTTCTTTTGTTCTTTTTAGCGTCTTATTCTTTTCTTCCACTTGTTCTTTTGCCTCATGTAATATGATGCAGTAGTTTACAAGGTCTACATCAAGTGTTTCATTAGACTCTTCATCTCTGTTCATAATGGATAAACCGATGACTTGTTAATCGTTACTAACGATAGGTCAGCATTATTTACTAAACTTACTGGCGTCTGTTGATATATTATTACCGAAACGTATACTGCCATCCTCTCACTCTGTACACTACGGACCTCCAATTTACCCTGTGAAATTTACCCCCTATATTTAACACAATAAAACTCAGATAAAAGTTAATATTATATTGACAATTTTTTGTCCATTCAAAAGAAAAAACTCCTGATGATTTAAAAAAATTTTTTTTCAGCTTACGGAAATAATGAAAATTATGAACGAAAACAATGTTTACATTTTCGCACATTTAAATCAATTGAAATTTATCGTAGCCAACAAGTTACGACTACAGGCTTTTTAAAAAATTCATTGAAAAATGAATTAATGGTCCGATTTTCATGAAAATTTCCATATTTATTTACCTTTGAATGAACATATCTCTGAAATAGGTTTTTCCTAAAATATATTTGGAGAAATATTTCCCTCCTATTTTATTTTATGAAATATGTAAAATGAACCCACAAAAAACGATTTTTCTATAAAGATAAGAGTCTGAATAATTATATTAGAAGATTTTTATAAGTTTCTATACGGGACATTTTTAGTAAAAGAACCATGAATACAGAATTCTGCTAAAAATATCAATAAAGAAATTGACCCTGTTGTAAAAAAACGGACTGTTTTACTTATTTTTCAAGATAACGGTGAGTAATTTTTCCCCAATTGGATATATGTTTTGGTGTTAGTTCTTCTTTTATTTTTATTTTTAGATTAGGAGAGTCAATTATTTTTAGAGGGTTGCTGTGATTAGTGTATTAGTTATTAAAGATGTTTAGTATATTATTACCTATATTGAATGCTATTTTTATTAATGTTAGTTTTTTTATGTATATCACTTCAAGAATTTGTAGGCGTTTCTTATTGTTATTTTTTAACCTTGGTTAGGCAACCTGTCTAGGAGAAGGAAAACTCTGAATTCAAACCTGTTGAACTCCGCTTAAGAAATTGACCTTGTGTCACATCCTGCTCGTTTGGAGGGGTTGGTAAATATATTATATCTAGTGTAAAAAGAGTCGAATGTCAGCAAACATAATGATGATATTTCACTGTTTACCAAGATCCATTTCAATCATCATCTATAATTTAACTAGAAGCGGTTAACCGGCATCGCTTGGGTTGAGGTGGGGAGGGACAAAAAAGTTAGTCTTGCAGATCCATTATAACTGAATCACGATGTTGTATCCTCACATTAAAATCTCTCTGTAAAAAAGACCTTGTGCCAGGAAAAAAATGGGCACAGACACTCTGAAAAGAAAGAGTAATGTCTCCTATTTAAAATAAACCAAATGGGCCGGGTTAGCTCAGTCGGTAGAGCGTTCGGCTAGAAACCACAAGGTTCCTAGTTCGATACCGGTCCTCGCCAACTCAGCGTACGAGTAGCACAGGGATCTGTGCGGTAAAAGTAAGGAGCTGACGGTAGGTGTGACGCTCCACCTCAGAGGCTAAAATATAATCTCCTTGGTTTAGCGCAAGTGAAAAGGGGATAGACTCTGATTGGCTGATACCGACTTTAGGCCGCCCCGACGACTTTTATTCAAAATATTAAATGCAGAAAAAAGTCTGTGCTGTTACTATTTGAATTTTATTTTTTTAATTATCTTCACGAATATAATTCAAATCTTCATTATTTTTGCTCAAAAAGCAATCTCTTGTGATAGTGAATGTGTATATATATTTATTTTGTCGTTGATTGTTTTATTTTTTGTAGTTTCCTCCGGACATACATACATACACACAACTGCCCTTTATATATGTAGAGATAGATGTCCTTGCTTCAGGTCTGTTGTGGCACCTAATAATAAAATCTACAGATGGAAATACTGGCTGTGACCCCCAAGCCAGTATTACCACCATCGTTACCATAGCAACCACTCCATCACAGCCACTGTTCTGAGTCTTTCCTCAATTTGAATAATCATTTCGAATCTTTCACCGCCCCCACCAACACCTTGCTCCGAAAGTGTTTCCTTCTTTTCCCCCACCCTCACTTACGAAGCAAAGCCCCCAACTCGTTGCCTTGTCAAAATCAGGGCCCCATACTAATTCGCTGCTTACACATTCAGGGTCAGGGTTCAACCTCTCCACTCCCAGCACTTACCAAAACTCTACCCCCATTCTTCATGTTCTGCTCTCCCTCCCCCTTTTTTGTTTGTTTTTTTATATACTTGTGTCTCATTTCTCCCGGGAAACCCTTCGCCTACCCCTAAGCCTTCAATACCAGCAGAGCCGTCGTCTCCACCACTGGTATAATTGACGTCTGCTGCCACTAGTCGGCGCTGTTGGCCCTTTTCAAGGAACACGTGTGCTCTCCCCTTGTTTGTTGGCTTGCATGTATTGGTGACTCTCTTTACCTATTCTATTCTCCCAACATGGCCTTCACTCTTCTCTCGTTACGGCTAATATTCCTTCAGTTTTCTTTTTTCTTTCTTTCTTTCTTTTTTATTTCCTTCTTCCTTTTCCTTTTAGCTTCCTTTTTCCCCTTTTTCTGTTTGTTTTCTCTTTCTTCCTCACTTTCCCTTTTTTTCTTTCATATATCTCCTATTCTTCTTTCTCTTTTTCTTTCATTCTTTTCTTTCTATTTTTCGTTTGTATTCTTCATTTGGCTTTTGGGAGAATATGTGCTTAATTGGAGTCGTACCTAATTTTTGAAAATTAATTAATTAATAATGAATTAGGCGGGAATGCCTATTTAAATGTATGGCTAAACAAATCGAGAAAAATCAATCTCTGTATGTACATTTCGGCCTATTAGACCTCATCAGCAGAGCTATAGATAGGAGGACCGCCCTGTGCGTGATTTGAAACCGGACTGCCAAGCGATACCATAACCCCTACACCTACACCTAATAGGCCGAAATGTACATACAGAGATTGATTTTTCTCGATTTGTTTAGCCATACATTTGAATAGGCATTCCCGCCTAATTCATTATTAATTAATTAATTTTCAAAAATTAGGTACGACTCCAATTAAGCATATATATATATATATATATATATATATATATATATATATATATAATATATATGAGGAAAAATGAGTAAAGAAAAGAAATGTAGATGGATATAATGAATTTAATCGATATCACATTAATCGATATCACTTACACATGTGTTTCGGTCAGTTTATGTGTGTGAAAATATTTCGCACACATAGAAGAATCGACCTTCATCAGAGTGAACATTTATTTTGAATGAAAAAAATTTGTTGGGAAATATTTTCACACACATAAACTGACCGAAAACACATGTGTAAGTGATATCGATTAATGTGATATCGATTAATTCATTTTTATCCATCTACATTTCTTTTCTTACTCATTTTTCCTCATATTGTCGGATTCAATTCCTTTTCCATTTTCACACACACACACACACACACAACACACACACACACACACACACACACACACATATATATATGAATTCACTTGAGTCCTCTAACTTGTAAACAAAGTGAGGGTTAGCTACACGCCAGAACGGTGAATTGTACAATTAAATCCCCATTTAGAGAACTCAACCAAAGTTGGAGTATATATAATGAATAAATAATCCACAGACACGTATATATATACCTTTGAAAGAAACGAAAAACTCAATAAACCGTCATTCTGTAATAAATCTATTTCGACCAAAACTTAAAAGGCTTTTAGAAATTTAAAGAAATTTCTAAAACTCCTTAGGAGTTCAGTCTCATCAGACAATCACAGATAAAATGAATAACCCAAAGAAAATTCACCAGAAAATCCATCAACAAATGTAGGTCAGACAGCAAATGTAAATTTACAATTTCAATCTAAAGAAAGAGTTACAAGGTATATATATATATATATATATATATATATATATATATGGGAGAAATATGAGGAGGTTAATCAGACAATATGTGGAGAAAAGTAGACAAACACGGGATGTTATGGAAACTGAATGTTTATTGTCGACGATGCAACGTTTCGGTCTGCTAGACCTTCTTCAGGACTTTAGGAATAGAGTTCTTGCTTCAGTGGTGAACATTTTCCGTTTAATGAATTGAGAAGGTCGTGAATAAGGGGTGGGGTATCGGTTGATGGTATCAGAAGAGGTTGGAGGTGGACTCTCCCTCTCTCTAATAGGGAGTGCATCATAGTGGACTCCGATAGTGCCACGGGTGTTAGGTGTTTGGGTTAGGATGTGTTTCCTAAAGTCCCGAAGAAGGTCTAACCGACCAAAACCTTGCATCGTCGACAATAAACATCTAGTTTTCATAACATCCGGCGTTTGTCTACTTTTCTCCACACACACACACACACACACACACACACACACACACACACATATATATATATATATATATATATATATATAATAGTGGTACCTTGGCTTACGAGTGACCCAACTTACGTTTTTTTCGAATTACGAGCTGCCATTCGGTCGAATTTTTGCTTTGTGTTGAGACCTAAAATTTGAGGTACGAGCGAGCTTCAGACACGCTTATGTTAATAAGTTCACTAAAAACATTTATTACACCAAAGAAAAATATTCATGAAAAAACAACATTAGAACATATTTCAGCACAAAATTCATTGCATTATATCATACATTTTTATTATGTTTTTTTGTATGCAATGCTATTTTTTTTTTAATATAAAAAGAACATAACCATAAACTTTAGGGTGTTTTGGCATGGGTGGAACGGATTAATGGCATTTGAGTTTATTTCAATGAGGAAAATTGATTTGGTATACGAGGAAATTGAGTTACGAGTGGAATTAGTTAACTTTTTAGATGAGTGGTTCGATATAGAAAAAAGGTTTACGTTGCCGGTGGGTGGGAAGGTCAAGGTTGATAATAGCAGTATCGCAGCTGAAAATAATTATAAAAGCTTCCAACAAAATAATTGCTTAAAAGAAGAAAAAGAAAGAAAGAAAGAAAGAAAAAAGAGAAAAGAAAGAAAGAAAGAAAGGTCAAAATGAAGGATACAAACGAAAAATAGAAAGAAAAGAAATGTAAGAAAAGGAAAAGAGAAAGGAACGAAAGAAAGAGAACTAGATGTGAGAAAGGTTAGCTTTAATGGCATATCAACCATCATGGATTATTTAATGCCAAAACCATCCTTATCGAAGAATAGTAATGGTATTATTTAAATATTATAATTATTATTATCTATTTTGATTGTGTAATATTTCAGAAGATATAATAAAATCCTGGTAGTCGGTAGAGCGTTCGACTAGAAACCACAAGGTTACTGGTTCGATACTGACACTCGCCAACTCAGCGTATGAGTAGCACAGGGATCTGTGCGGTAAAATGAGGAGCTGATAGTAGGTGTGGCGCTCCACCCCAGACGCCAAAACAATCTCCTTTGTCGAGCGCTATTGAAAAGGGGATGTACTCCCTCGCTGTCTGGCTGATACCGACTTTAGGCCGTCCCGTGGACTTATCTTTGGTTGAGAGGAAGATTCACATTTTATAATTTTCTTTTTTTTTTTAGTTTGGTTTTGGTTTGGTTTGTTTTGTTTTACGGCATATCAACCTAAGTGGGTCATTTAATGCCGATAAAGTTTTGAAATAAATCAATTCTTAATGGATAATACAATTTATTTATAAATACATTTTTCTATTTAACCCATAGATGGACCCTAACAGATACTACCTCTCCGGGTCAGAGTGGACCAGGGAGCAATGGTGATGAAGGTGTGCTCCACATTCCCCAAACCTCCAGAACTGGAACCTCACCATCAGATAGAGTTTAACGTCATTCCCAAGACATGTAGACCCGCAGCCACCGCCTTCTAGCACCCATATGATAAAAAAGGGGTTGGGGCTTGCCATAAGGGCAATAGGGTTGGGAAATCATATAGGTGCTAGGGCTTGACGTGACCAGCCGATTGATCGGAGGGAGCCTCTCCGACCGCCCGTCTAGCCCAAGATAGGGCCAAAGTTGAGTATTGCAAGTCATGAACTGCTCATTCACCTGGGTTCTATCCTTAAGCATCACAGGTCGCCACCCACGGCCAACAGGTGGCCCCATTGGGGGAGTGTTACCCCTCTGCAGAGGTGCAGTCGGTGCATTCTAACGCCTCACCGACAGGCCGGGTTTTTTTTAGGTGTGTACTTATATATGGATAAAGCTGTAGAGAAGGGTTCGCTTTTCGGTTCCATTGTTTAATGGCATATCACTCTTCGTGGGTTATTTAATGCCAAAGCAATCCTTTGTTAAAAAGAGTAATGGTACTATTTAACCCATAATTGGAGGGATGAGGGGGGGGGGTTCACCATTTTACCAAAGGGCATTAGTCCGAAAGTGAACGTAATAGCACAAATGAAGTCCAGACTTTGTTAGTACGACGTCGCAGTCCAGCTCGTTCGTCACTACGCCAAAATGACTCCCCACACCATTAGAATGGAGGAAAAATGATAGTTCTTCATTTTTAATCTTTTTTTTATTTCTGATAAACATTTTTTAATATAATTATATTTTCTTTTTTAATATCATAATATTTTCTTCTTGTTTAAATAAACTTTTTTAAAAAAGCTATTTTTACGCAAACCACGAACATTAGATAATCTCACAAGGAAAATTGTTACCATTGTTGAGTTACATGGTACGTTATTCAGAAGGGTAATTGTTATAGGTGATACACCCTATTGACCAATGGAATGTGCCGACAGCTTACTATAAATAAACAGGGATAATTGTGGCTTAGGAGCAAGCCAATGCGAGTGCCAATAACTCTGTTCGTTGGACGTAATTTCCACATCTCTCTATTGTATTGTCTACTTTCTGTTAATACATTTTCTACTTTTCGTTACCCGTCGTTTTGTTTTTATCTGACCCCTTAAAACCTCACAACAGTAATGAAATCAGAAGATGCAGTTGTTTTAGGCGATACACTTTTATGTAATACCCGGAACCAGACAAATACAGCAGGTTTACACACACACACACACACGTACATACACACACACACACACACACACACACATATATATATATATATATATATATGAAAATAGCTGGATTTGTTTACATTTGCATATATATATATATATATATATATATATATATATATGCAAATGTAAACAAATCCAGCTATTTTCAACCGACAGTATTTGGGAGAATATGTGCTTAATTGAAGTCAGACCTAATTTTTTGAAAGTTAATTCATTAATGATTAATTAGGCGGGATTTAACTACTTAAATGTAAGGCTAAACATTGATTTTTCACGATTTGTTTAGCCTTACATTTAAGTTGTTAAATCCTGCCAAATTAATCATTAATGAATTAACTTTCAAAAAATTAGGTCTGACTTCAATTAAGCACATATTCTCCCAAATATATATATATATATATATATATATATATATATATATATATATATAATATAAATCCGTTAATATACTTTGAAAAAAAACTGCAACACATCACCCCTGATGATGGCACTTCGAAGTGCCGAAAGTACTCGGGATATGAACTTCGGTGGACTAATCCCCGAATTCCATCCAAATATTAAAAAAAATTGGCAAGAAAGCTTGAAAAGATCACCAATAAAATCGTTAAACAGGAGACCTGCCTTTTGTTTAATTCCACATGTATAAATGAAAGAATGCTGCCCAAATACACATCTTTTAGGGTCCCGTCTATGGATTAAATAATTTTAAAAAATTAGTTTAAAAATGTTTTTCAGAAAGGGGAGTTTGAAAAAAATCGATTATCCTACAAGAATGAATAAAACAAATGTCTTTGGTATAAAATAACCCAACGATTGACATGCCGTAAAATCCAACCAGTCAACCACAAAACCAAAAACTCATATCCCTTAATGCCTCACCAGGTAAAATGTGTATCTGTATTGTACTATATATTAGGTATACATATTAAACCGTTTACTTTGCACAGGTTGTGCTAGTGTGTATACTAGGTATACCCACATTTTCGTCTGCTTTTCATTTTAAAACCGAATTAAAATTAATTAAATCGTTTATTTAAGGTAAAATTCGAAAAGTAGTAACATAATGAGCATCAGTAAAAAAAAAAGTTAAAAAAAAATAATAATATAATAATAATAATACTCATGCAATTTATTTTAATACATCTAAAACTATTTTTTCGGTCAATTTTTTTTATCAATATATATATTAAGATGGCCGCCGTAGTTACCGTCAAATCCGTGTTTACAAAATAAATTTAACCCTCTCGATTGAAAAAAAAAATTACCAAAAATTAGGGAATTATCCGATTTTAATGAAATGTTCAGTGTTGATTTGATATTTTAAACTTAACATCATAATACTCATATTTTAAATGAATTTCATATATCAATTTATCATAGCAGAAATACCTAATTAAATCTGAAAGTTTTGAAATAAAATAACTCATGCATTATAAAATCATTCATTGATAAATCAACACTGAATTTCATTAAAATCGGATAATTCCCTGATTTTTAGTAAATTTTTTTAAACGGGGGTTGAATTTGTTTTGTAAAAACACGGATTTTTCGACAAATTGGGTATACCTAGTGTATACCAATGAAAATACTTCTGTAAAACGACTTAAAAATTTAGTAGTACTACGTAACTCATTTTTATTATTAGACGAAATGAACAGCACCAGAGGTTACTAAGGTTAATTTTTACCGCAGCCGGCTACGCAACACTGTTTAGGGTAAGGCGAGAAGAATCGTGTACGAAAGCCAAAAAAAAAAAAAAAAAAAAAAAAAAAACCAACGTTTGTTGAGTGTTTTGACCCTGAAACTAAGTTGTAACCAGCACGATTGCCAGACGAGCCGCGACCGCAGCCCCCTGTTGATACCTTGTATATCTTATCATAACAATGTCAGTGTCTCGCCACTTCTCCCAGACATCACGTGATCTCTCAGCGTCCGCGAAAACAAATAACGCCGTTACTGTTATCAGTATCCATCGCGCGCGAATTGCTTTCAGCCAATGGGATCAGAGCAATGTAAACGGTCAAACCAAGTGGAAGGTGATGGCCTGACATTGTTTCAGGCTTTGCTTTGTGCCAGCCAATTGATATACGATGACAAGAAAAAAATCTTTTTTTTATTTCTTTTTTTTAATTAGAGACGTTAAAATCATCTGAGAAGCTTAGTGTCTGTTTAAAAAAAAAAGAAAAAAAAAAAAAAAAGAAAAGAAAAAAAAAAAAAAAAGAAAAAGAAAAAAAAAAGAAAAGCCAACCATTGTATTATAAGAAGCAAAAGCCAAAATACCAGCTTCCTGCTTACAACCGAAAATTAGTTATTTTTTTTATCTCGCTCAGACAAGTTTATATCTATCACAGTTTGTCTACATCTATCTATCAACCGAGCGAGCTCTGAACCTAGCTAGGTAGAAATATAATACCGTTTCTATCAATCTATCTATATCGACAAGCATCTCTCTCTCCCTCACCTCTCTCTCTCTCTCTCTCTCGCTCTCTCTCTCTCTCTCTCTCTCTCTCTCTCTCCTTCCTTGCTGACGAGACCCTAATAGGTCGAAATGTACATTCAGGGATTGACATTTTCTCGACTTGTTTAGCTTACATTTGAACATATATGCCCGCCTAAATTCATCAATTATTAATTAATTAATTTTCAAAATTAGGTATGACTTCAATTAAGCACATATCCTCCAAAAATTGTCGGCTTAAAGCCATATAAAAATAAACTCATTTTTTGTTTACTACCCTCATATAATTATATATATATATATATATATATATATATATATATATATATATATATATAAAGAGAGAGAGAGAGAGAGAGAGAGTTGCTCATTTTTCAGGCACCTGCCGATAAAAGGATCACAGAAATTCTTCTAAAAATCATATAAAATAAACTAACTGTCCAATTTTAATAAAACTTCGGTAAATGAAGTAATAAAAGACGTACTTTATTGTAAATAAATGTTTACTAAATTGAAAAGGCTAATTATTTTTTTCTTTGGTTTTTGTTTCGCTCATTGATCCCACGTGCAAATTCTTTTGTAAGTTTTTTTTTTTGCATGAAAATTGATTTTTTGGAAACATAATTCAATGTCTCGTAAATAAGAAAAAATATTTACCCTTTTTTGTCTTTTTTTTTTCTAAATCGTTAGCTTATTTTCTAAGGAATTTTATATTAAATGGTCCGGTTGTCTTTTTAAACAATTTTTTTAGGGGTTTTTAAAAATTTATAAAATGTAAAATAAATACTCTTGTTCATTGTATAGCAAACTCGTATTTATTTAATTAAAGAAAAAATATTGTATTAAAAATATGTAGCTAAAAAATAAGGAGAAAACATAGTACGGTTTTTATTTTTTTTAAATATTGAAAATAATGTTTGAATTAGAAATTGTCGTCGTTTTTTATTATGGGAGGTTAAAAGGGACATAATATTCAGTTCATGTTTGAACAGTTGCTGCTGGGAAGAAGTTCAAATACTTTCAAATCCGTGGAACTAACTACACAATGGCCAAATTAATATTTTGTAAATTAGTATTTCATTCTCCTAACTTAAATATATATCTATACTTCATCAGAAATGTATCGAAAAAATGTCTCGCTTTTTATAATATTTCTGATAGAATTATATTGTAAACAATTTTTAACATTCTAATTTTGATTTTCCCAGCGCTTTTTGTTGGAATTATTTTGTATATAAGGTGTGCTGCAATTCCCAACCCGAAATTATAGACTAGCCGAGGTCACATGGTTTATTCCTCCACCAATCACTAACCATACTGCGTGGCTGATACACTACTTAAACACTGATACTGGCCATAGTTCTCTACTTGCAGTCATTGAGGAGGGTCTTACAATACTCAGAATTCGTTACCAGAGGATTACCAAAGATCAGGATTCTTTATGATGGCCCATAAGATTGTAACACTTTTTTTTTTATATTAAGATTCAACGCATGCATCAACGAAATGTAATATTAGTAATTTGTTTTTTGTGAGACTAAAAATATTACATGTATGATTCTCCAATAGAAAATTACGTTGGCTAATTGTTCGCGTCAAGACGCGATAACTATGTCAACAAAGATTAAGAATTTATCGCAAATTTATTTAAAATGCAAAAATTTACGTTATATGTACAAGAAATTTTTTTAAACACATAAACTTGGAATTGTTCCTTTATATTAAACGTAAAAGAAAACATTAAAAAGATAATTTTCCATTTTTTATTGACTTTTAAAATATTTTTTAACAATTTACGCACGTATGAAAAGTGCACTATTGACCATCCCTAAAATATATATATATATATATAATATATATATATATATATATAATATATATATATATATATATATATATATCAGGATATATGTCAATCTGTCTCAAGACATCTCTATCTATTTATCTATCTATCTCAGGATACATCTATCTATCTCAACATGCTTCTCTGTGTTTTGTCCTTGCTGTCTGTCTGTCTGTCTGTCTGTCTGTCTCCCCCCCCCTCTCCTCTCTCTCTCTCTCTCTCTCTCTCTCTATATATATATTATATAATATAATATATATATATATATTGGTAGAAATGTAGGAGGTTAAATCACTTTTCTCCACACACACACATACACACACACACACACACACACACACACACACACACATATATATATATATATATATATATATATAGTTATATATATATAATTTATTTATTTTTAAGAATGGAAAGGAGTCTACATTGTATTGAGCACTTTGTATTGTTTTTTCTCAACCTTAACCTCTGGATAATTGTGCGCTTCCAACGATCGTTCTTATATACCCACCGGTAAGTTAATACTTATTATATATATATATATATATATATATATATATATATATTATATATAATATATGTGTGTGTGTGTGTGTGTGTGTGTGTGTGGTTGTGTGTATGTGAAATGGAAAAGAAAATTGAATCGACAATATGAGGAAAAATGAGTGAAGAAAAGGAAATGTAGATGGATAAAATGAATTTAATCGATATCACATAATCGATATCACTAACACATGTGTTTCGGTCGAGTTTATGTGTGTGAAAGTATTTCGCACACATAGAAAGAATCGACCTTCATCGGAGTGAACATTTATTTTGAATGAAAATAATTCAAAATAAATGTTCACTCTGATGAAAGGTCGATTCTTCTATGTGTGCGAATACTTTCACACACATTAAACTGACGAAACACATGTGTAAGTATATCGATTAATGTGATATCGATTAAATTCATGTTAATCCATCTACATTTCTTTTCTTCACTCATTTTTCCTCATATATATATATATATATATATATATTTAAAGGTGCTCATCTCTCTCTTCTCTCCTCTCTCTCTCTCTCTCTCTCTCTCTCTCTCTCTCTCTCATTTTACCCCCCCCCCAAAAAAAGGCCAGTTTTTAGTTCAGTCGGTAGAGTGTTCGGCAATGAACCACAATGTTCCTGTCGATACCGGCACTCGCTAACCCAGCGTATGAGGAGCACAGGGATCTGTGCGGTTAAGTAATGGGGCTGATGGTAGGTGTATCACTCTACCTCAGACGCAAAAAACAATCCCCCTTTCCTCTTTTCCCTAGTACTAGACCGAGGAGACTTGGTCTAGCACCAGTAAAAAGGAATAGACTCCCTCGCTGTCTGGTTGATACAACCACTTTAGGCCACCCCGACGACTTTACTTAATTTACTTACTTATAAATGCGCATTCCTAGATTTTAGGTATAAAAATTCGGAAAAAAAAGAGCACGAATAATTACATTAGGTAGGTCGATTTTTTCATTTTTAAAATATCAAATAGTCCCTCTATGCGAAAGTTGTATGTTAGTATACTGAATACTGATACGAAAAATTAGATATTTTACTTGCACCATTGTTTGAGGAAATAGCATCAAAGATCGTCTACTAAAATGCACTAAAAATTCTCGTTTTCTAAAGGCTGAATTTTGCGAAAACAAGGATTTTTTAGCTTCAAAGAAGAAGACATAAAACTCGAAGGCGAATACTACTACTACTACTACTACTACTACATAATAATAATAATAATAATAATAATAATAATAATAATAATAATAAGAAGAAGAGAAAAGAAGAAGAAGAAGAAGAAGAAGAAAAGAAGAAAAACAACAACAACAACACATTATGACAGAATTCAAACAAAAGGTGAGAAGAAATTAACAATAACGACAATAATACAAAACTCGAAGGCGATATAATAAAATAATAATAATAATAATAATAATAATAATAATAATAATAATAATAATAGGACTTTGAGATAAAAGCGGATCACCCTATCCCAGGAGACCAGACCTAGTGGATAAGTCACCAAGTTCAGGTCCGAGTACTTTCAGCACTTCGAAGTGCCATCATCAGGGGTGATGTCTTCCAGTTTTTTTTAATTATATTAATGTGGAGGCTGGAAGAGAAGAATTGATGAGAAAAGTGTTATAGGCATTTTAAAATGCGTGTACTGCATGTGAAATTAATTTTGTTTAAGGATGGTTTGTATTGTTCTATGTATAAAGCTTCTAGTATTTGGAGTACTCGGGACCTGAACTTTGGTGGACTTATCACGAATTCCACCCAAATATTAAAAAGTTGGCCAGAAAACTCGAAAAGATCAAAAATAAAATTGTTAAAACAGGAGAATGGTCTTTTGTTTAATTCAACATGTATAAATGAAAGAATGCTGCACACACAACACACACACACACACACACACACACACACACACACACACACACATATATATATATATATATATATAATATATATATATATATAATCCAAAAGTCCAGAGAAGAAATCTTCCTTACGACACAGAGTTTTATTTAAACAAAACCAAGTCGCAGTTTGAGAGCTCAATGTGTGCTCTTAATGTAGAGTCACAGAGCAAATATATAAGTAAAGAAATAACAAAAGACTTAGAGATTTAGCATTATAGTCTATTTCAGGGAGCAAACAAAATGTCTAAATCTCGCCGACTCATCTAAATCTCGCGACTCATCAGATGTGAATTTCATTCGCATCTGATGAGTCGGGAAATAGACTATTTGTCTAAGCTCCCTGAAATAGACAATAAAGCTAAATCTCTAAGTCTTTTTTATTTCTTTACTCATACACTATATATATATATAATATATAATAGATATATAGAGAAGAGAAGAGGAGAGAGGGGAGAGAGAGGGAGAGAGAGAAGCTGCTATGTTATAAATCTTTTCTTTGAACATCCTATGATTCATCTTTTTATTTCATATCTCCAATCCACTGTACAGGATTTATGTCTCGAGTCAAGTCGTTCTGACTTCAAAGGTTTAACCCTTTTAAGGTATTCGGTGTTTTTGTTTTTTCCTTCAAAGATAATCAGACGGAAACTTGTAGAATCTCACTTTCTCCCATTTCCCGCGGATCTTTTTTTATGAAAGAGGATGTTTTCCCAAGGATCAAGTTTCCGACACAGTTCTTGGAACTTTTCTCTATATTTCTCTCTCGTCTCTGAGACCCATCTGGAATTAGACCGAAATTTGGGGAGCCGCGTCTTAAATCAACTAGGGCTCATAGGGCCCCCAATTTGGTCGTCGGAAATAAAATTTAGTTATTGGATCACTTATGAGTTCTTCCTTCATTTTTTTGAAAATATAGCTCTGATATAATCTAAAAGGTATTTACAGGAGCTCTCTCAGTGATTTAAAAGATTCGCCTGTTTTATACATACTGATCATCAATATTAATACAGTGTATCTTAGAAACACATAAATAGAATCATCCCTACTACCAAGTTTTGCGATAAATCTCATATATATATATATATATATATATATATACTATTATAAATATATGAGGAAAAATGAGTAAAAAAGAAAAGTAAATGGATAAAAATGAATTAATCGAATCACTTACAGCATGTGTTTCGGTCAGTTATGTGTGTGAAAATATTTCGCACACATACAAGAATCACTTCATCAAGAGAACATTTATTTTATGAAAAAATTCGTTGATCTCTCTCTG
>CM042145.1:12120880-12133380 GCA_023376005.1 Doryteuthis pealeii | reverse complement strand
GAGAACTGCTATGTTATAAATCTTTTTCTTTGAATTATACTATGATCATCTTTTTCACTTCATATCTCCAATCCTCTTGTACAGGATTTATGTCTCGAGTGAAGTTCGTTTCTGACTTCAAAGGTTTAACCCTTTTAAAGGTATTCGGTGTTTTTGTTTTTTCCTTCAAAAGATAATCAGACGGAAACTTTGTAGGAATCTCTCTTCTCCCATTTCCTCGGATGAATAAGTAACTTTTTTTTTCTTTTATGAAAGAGGATGTTTCCAAGGATCAAGTTTCCGACACAGTTCTTGGAACTTTTCTCTATATTTTTCTCTCTCTCTCTGAGACCCATCTGATGAGACGGAAATTTGGGGAGCCGGTTTAAATCAACTTAGGCTCATATGGGCCCCAATTTTCGTCGAAATAAATTTATTATGGGATCACTGTATTGAGTCTTCCTTCATTTTTGATAAATATTGCTCTGTATATAATCTAAAAGGTATTTTACATTGAGCTCTCTCAGTGATTTAAAATTCGCTGTATTTATACATACTGGATCATCAATATTAATACAGTGTATCTTAGAAATCACATATAGAATCATCCCTTACTACCAAGTTTGGATAAATCTCTATAATATATAATATATATATATATATATATATATGAGGAAAAATGAGTAAAGAAAAGAAAAGTAAATGGATAAAATGAATTTAATCATATCACTTACACATGTGTTTCGGTCAGTTTATGGTGTGAAAATATTTCGCACACATACAAGAATCGACCTTCATCAGAGTGAACATTTATTTTTATGAAAAAATTCGTTGGGAAAAAACATATATATATATATATATATATATATATATATATATATATATATAATAAAAGGTTAATCCTAATGAGTCAGTTGAGTAGCTTAGTAGCTCATCAGGGCAAGAATCATACTAGTTTATATATATATATATATATATATATATATATATTATATATATATATATATATATATTATGGAGAATATGTGCTTAATTGAAGTCATACCTAATTTTGAAAATTAATTAATTGATAATTAATGAATTAGGCGGACATATCTGTTCAAATGTAAGACTCGATTTGTTTAGCCTTACATTTGAACACATATGCCCGCCTAATTCATTAATTATCGATTAATTAATTTCCAAAATTAGGTATGTCTTCAATTAAGCACATATTCTCCCAAAAATTGTCGGCTAAGGCCATATCAAACACATTGTTTGTTTGTTTACTTCTCATATATATATATATATATATATATATATGAAAATATATATGAGTATGAAAAGGTGGAATGAAAACATCACACAATGCTGTTAAAGAGAAAACAATTTATAATATTGTGTGATGTTTTCATTCCACCTTTTCATACTCATACTGTCGGATTCATTTCCTTTCTTTTAACTTATATATATATATATTATATAATATATATATATGGGTGCTATACTTATAAGTAAACAGTGCTCAATATCATGGATAGGGCGTTTATATCGAGGTTAAGGTAGCGTAGAGATGAAGTCAGCGGCACCTCTTCAGTGTCAACATCAAAAAGAGAAGAGAAAATTTTGAAAATTAGGTGTAGGTCAGCATGTGACCTGCGGATCACAGATGAAGATCCTTGGTCTAGAGTTAATCTAACAGACGCTAGTAAAAATAAAAAAAAACAACAAAAAAAAACAAATAAACAAACAAACGAATAACAAACAAACAAAAAACTTTGAAAAGGCAAACGAAAAAACAAAAAAACATTCTCTTCATTCTAACAGACCTGAGAATTAATATATCAAAGAAAGAATCTCTGCTAAACGATCGAAAAATAGGCAAGTAGATCTTTTATTCGTCATTTACCCAACCCCTCCCCCACGGACAGGGTGTGACAAAAGGTCAACTTTTAAGCAGAGTACAGCTGGCTTGAATTCAGATTTTCCCCGTTACAATCTATGGGCATTCATAAATTGTGAACAGACCTGTCAGCAGAAATTTAAATTAAGGTCTGTCAATTTAAAATCAGGGAATCCATGGAAAATCACCCAGTGGGTGGTTAATAACCTTTTAACACCCTAGAGGCCCGCGATTGGGCGCCATGAGAATAGTTTAGTTAGTTAGCAGATTTAACCCAACTTTCGAGGAGTGCAGACATAGTTTTCGGCTCAGAGGGGTCCGGTATCTCCCCGCGGTGGAATCATGGGTTAAGAAGAAAATAAAGCTTGATCAATTATAACCAAGTCTTGTTGTGGTATTAATTAAACACTAAAGACAATGTTAAGCCTAGCCCAGCACAAAGAAGAATTATGAAGGAAAGTCAACCCCCAGCAGAAGCCTAGATAGAAGTCAGCCCAGACAAGAAGTCAGCCCAGACAAGATAGATGAAGAAACAGAACTAGCAGTAATGAGCAACAAGTAAAAATTACCAAGTAAGAATCATCATCTCCTATCTCTAATTCATATCTCTGCCTCTCTCTATTATATACCCTTCTCCTAGACTGGTTGCATTACCAAGGCTAAATAACCCAGTCTGTCTTATTATTTACTCTTAGCTGGCGGGGAGAGAACAGATAGATTTATGTCTTTCCCAAAGCCTCGTCCAGGGTTTGAACTCGGACTGCCAATTCCATTTCTAACGACAACAACCGTTAAGTTAAGTAATCCTATCAAAAGAACAAAATGCTAAATCTGCCCTACTATTTACTTATATAACTGTGAGAAAACGAGATGGATGTATGCCTTTCCCAAGAGCATTAATGGACTCTCTCGTCGATTTCGACTCATGAGGTTTCACCCAATGAACAACCTACACAGTGTTTTGTTTATAGTGGTGAAGGCTTGTGTTGGACCATTCCGCACTTTGTGGCACAGTCGATAGGAAATAATTGGTGCACAAGGAATGCCACATAACCCAATCAACAACTGACCTCAGGTTTTTCAAATTCAGACTTTTCCTTCTGCTATACTGGTTACCTGCCAAGGTTAAAGAGCCCAGTCTGCCCTACTATTTTACCCATAGCTGGAGAGAAAAATATGGATTCATACCATTCCAAAGGGTATTAGCGCTATGGGAAATGCAAGCAGCCTCGTCTAGGGTCTGAACTCGGGTCGACGAGTCCATTAGCTCAAAGAGAAATGCAAACTGACTCGCCAGGATTTGAACTTGTGTTTACCGAGATAATTTCCAACGACGATAGCCACTGCACCAGAAGTGTTTCATCACTTGTCATTGTACACGATTGATGATGCTGGTTTTCGTCAATTATTTTATTTCCTTCTTTGGTATGCTGTAACGGGAAAAAATTCATGACTGGCGACGGGACTGAACACTGGCTGGATTTCTAACTTTCCGTTTCCATTTCCTTAATTGGTGTGCCAGGAGACACGAAGGGGCTTAGAATACGCTGAATGTATACCCTACAAAAAATAGGTATGCTGGGTATGACACTAAACTGTATCTGATGGTGGGGCTATTGTTCTGGAGATCTGGGGAGTGTGGTGTACCTCTTCATAGCCATTACTCCCAGGTCGACTCTGACCTGTAGAGTCCCATCCATGTGTCAAATAGATATGATAAATTACGAATAAATGTTTCCCGATAGGTGGGGGGTGGGGGTCAATGCGTGAAACAAAAACTAACAAAAAATACTTTGCCTTTTCAATTTAGGGTAAACATTTATTTAAGACTAGAAGTGGCTACCCGGTGTCACCAGGGTAGAGGTGGGAGTAAAAAAGGTAGTCTTGTAGATCCATTATTGTTGGATCCTCGCAGGATGCCCCATTAAAATCCCTATGTAAAAAAGACATTGGTTGAAAATGAATGTCTCCTATTTAAAATAGTAAATGCCAAAAAAAAAAAAAAAATACATGCTGTTATTATTTAAATTATCTTCACGAATATAAATCAAATTTTCATTATTTTTGCTCAAAAAGCAAGATCTGGTGATTGTGAATGTGTATATATATTTACTTACATACACACCAATTTTCCTTTATATATGAATAGAAAAGTTCTTCTTTTTATTACTTCATATGCTTAAAATTTTATGAACATTGGATAATTAGTTTATTTTTGTTGATCTGTGTGATCCTCCTTATTGGTGTGTGCGCCAATTTGTACATTCCAAGCGTTATTTGAAATGCAAATAGTCTCGTTCAGGATTTGACCTCGGGTAGCCGAGTCCACTTCCTCCTCCGATAACCGTTACACCACGATTACCTTCTAGACAGGTTGACATGCCGTTAAAATCAATCAATTAATTAAGAAATCAATCAAACGTCTAGGTATAAAATGACCCTAGACAGGTTGATATGCCGTTAAAATCAATCAATTAATTAAGAAATCAATCAAACCTCTAGGTATAAAATAACCCTAGACAGGTTGACATGCCATTAAAATCAATCAATTAATTAAGAAATCAATCAAACATCTAGGTATGAAATAACCCTAGACAGGTTGACATGCCATTAAAATCAATCAATTAATTAAGAAATCAATCAAACTTTAGGTATAAAATAACCCTAGACAGGTTGACATGCCGTTAAAATCAATCAATTAATTAAGAAATCAATCAAACTTTTAGGTATAAAATAACCCTAGACAGGTTGACATGCCATTTAAATCAATCAATCAATTAATTAAGAAATCAATCAAACGTCTAGGTATAAAATAACCCTAGACAGGTTGACATGCCGTTAAAATCAATCAATTAATTAAGAAATCAATCAAACGTCTAGGTATTCCTAGGTTGACAGAAAATCAATCAATCAATCAATTAATTAAGAAATCAATCAAACCTCTAGGATAACCCTAGACAGGTTAAATCAATCAATTAATTAAGAAATCAGTCAAACCTCTAGGTATAAAATAACCCTAGACAGGTTGACATGCCATTAATCAATTAAGAAATCAATCAAACCTTTAGGTGAAATAACCCTAGACAGGTTGATATGCCGTTAAAATCAATAGAATCAATCATTTCCTTATTTGGTGTGCCTAGAGACATTGCAGTATTTGTACAACTTGATGAATCTAACATTTCTATTCTGGGATTTGATCTTGACATCCAAATTCCATTTGTCAAGTCGATTGGGGGGGGGGGGGGGCGTCGTGGTGGGGGGGGGGGGGGCGGGGAGGAGGGAGTGAGAGAGCAAACAAACTCTCCTGAAGTATTTCTATACAGCGACACAACGGCGCAATAATCGTGTCGCAAAAAGGAATAGTTGCGCACATAAAGAGTGATTAGCTGATAACAATAAAAGAGAAAATAACTGGAAGAAGAAGAAGAAGAAGAAGGAGAGGAGGAGGAGGAGAAGAGAGAAGAAGAAGAAGAAGAAGAAGAAGAAGAAGAAGAAGAGAGATGAGTCCTTATTATACAAACTACCTTATAAGAGAAGAGGCCATTTTGTTTTTTTTTTACTTTGATCATCTTTCGTCATTTCCTATTGGAGATAGCGTCCCTGGCTATTCAACTTCGAAATCGAGGGTCAGGACGGCCCGGGGGTAGGGTAAGGGTAAGAGTGGTTATATAGTAAACGACCTAATTTATTCCATCCAGGTGTCACGTGTTTCACGTACGGGTGACTCATCCAGTCATTTTCTTTCTTTCTTTCTTTCTTTCTTTCTTTCTTTTATGCAAACACACACGCACACATACACGCACACACACACACACACACACACACACAAGAGGGGGGGGGTCAATAAGGCTGACACTTCACATAGTTAAATAGCTGAATTTTTTTAAATACTTACTCAGAAAACTTTTTTTTTTTTTTTACTTTTCTAATAAAAAACCCACTGAAAACGTTTGCAAAACTTGTAAAAAATAGTCATCGGTGTGGCATCAGCAAGGCAGTGAGGGAGTCTATCCCCCTTTCACTAGCGCTAGACCAAGTAGATTGTTTTACGTCAGAGGTAGAGCGCCAAACCTACCATCAGCTCCTTACATTACCGCACAGACCCGTGTGCTACTCATACGCTGTGTTGGCGAGGTCTGGTATCGAACTGGGAACCTTGCGGTTTCAAGCCGAACGCTCTACCGACTGAGCTAACCCGACCCATAGGAATACTTGAAACAATATAACTGTGTGCAAATTATTTGTATTAGATAGGAATAAGTAAAAGTAAAGTCGTCGGGGCGGCCTAATGTCGGTACCAGCCAATCAGCGAGGGAGTCTATCCCCTTTTCACTAGCGCTATAGACCAAGGAGATTGTTTTACTCAGAGGTGGAGCGCCAAACCTACCATCAGCTCCTTACTTTACCGCACAGATCCCTGTGCTACTTATACGCTGAGTTGGCGAGGGCCGGTATCGAACTGGGAACCTTGTGATTTCTTGCCGAACGCTCTACCGACTGAGCTAACCCGGCCCCTTATTTGATAGGAATACTTGATATCATATAACTCCTAATAACAACTAATAAAAAAATGCAAATATAAATCGTACAATGATCGCAATTCCCTAACCATTAGGTATAAAATAATCCTAGACTGTTTGACATGTCTTTAAAATCAATTAACTGAGTTGGCAAGGGCCGATATAGAACAAGGAACCTTGTGGTTCCTAGGCGGACGCTCTGCCGACTGAGCTAAACTGGTCTTCTCGTAGAAGAGCGATAGTTGTATATCGCTTCCTCTTATGGAATAATTGCTTGAACAATTAACGACGAAGGAGTAACAAGAATACTTTATTTCCCGAGCAAACTTAACAGAATATCTATTAATAATGGAGATTCGCTTCCAGTTTTTGTCTGTAACAAAAAATACGTCACTGCTTACATTACCCAAAATCTCATAACATAGAATAAATGCACTCAAAATTTGAACATGCAACATTAGACAGTCCTCATTGTTTTTTAAAACAAGTTTTAATAAATACATGACTGGTATTATATATCTATATATAGTTTGTTTTATTTTAATACATATTTAAAGTTTACATTTCAAATTGTTTTATTTTTTTAATCCTTTAATGAATTTGATGATTTTACTTACTTAGGTACAAACTCGCTGACATTTAATTTTTAACTCCCACCCCTCAGGCAAAAAATCTATTTTTACATCGCCCGGTGGGTGTTTTTTATTTTGCTAATAAATATAACATACGAGGGATGTAAAAAAGTAATGCCATTTTGTTTATGACAGGTATAATTAGCAACACAGAAACCTTGTATCATACATCAAAATGAAGCTGGTCCTCTCTGGGTCACATCCTTACTTCTCCACATAGTCACCGTTTCTCTCAATAGCAATGTTCCACCTTCGAATGAGACCATTTATCCAAGCGCTGTAAAATTCTGTTGACTGTTCTTTGAGCCATTTCTTCACTACAGGTTTCACTTCCTCGTCACTGGATTAATGTTTGTCCCATGAAAAAGGGTTTGAGAGGCAAACATTATTCCAGTGACGAGGAAGTGAAATTTGTAGTGAAGAAGTGGCTCAAAGAACAGTCAACAGAATTTTACGGGACACGGATACATGGTCTCATTCAAAAGTGGAACATTGCTATTGAGAGAAATGTGAATAAGTAAGGATGTGATCCACAGAGGACCAGCTTCATTTTAAAGTATGATACATGTTCCTGTGTTGGTAATTATACCTGTCCTAAACAAAATGGCATTACGTTTTGACTCACCCTCGTACGAATGATTGATAAAAAAAGCTTAATGTCCTGATATGAAAGGAATAGTTGGTGCGCTTCCAAAATGTGATCTACCGAAGATTTGTGATCTACTATTGATCTACTATTCATGGCATGTGATCTACTAGGAAAAAAAGGGCTGAACTTGCACAAAGGTGTCAAAATTAGGGTGACCCAGAAAAAACAGAACCCAAATTATTTATTTGTTTTCCCATTGAACTAAACTTAAACCCCAACCCCAACCCCAACCCTAACCACTAAGCCTAACCCTAGCCCCTAACCCTAACCCTACCCGCCTAGTTAAAATTAACAGTTTTATTACAAAATTTGTGGGTTCTGTTTTTCTGTGTCACCGGTATACAGGGTGATCCAGAAAAACAGAACCCAAATTATTTATTCTTTTTCCCATTAAATTAATCCTAAACCCTAACTCTAATCCTAACCCTACACCCTAACCCTAACTCTAAGCCCTAACCCTAGACCCCCTCCCCCCAGAGTTAAAATTAACAGTTTTATTACAAAATCTATGGGTTCTGTTTTTTCTGGGTGACCCTAATTTTGACACCTTTGTGCAAGTTCAGCCGAAAAAAGAAGACAAGGTTAGGGTTTAGGGTTAGGGTTAGGGTTATTTTAAAGGGGAAATAATGGGTAGTTAATGGGTAGATCACATATTGGAATGTAAACAACTCTGTAGATCACATATTGGAATAGAAACTATTCGGTAGATCACTGATTGAAAGAGCACCGAAGAGTCTTTAGTAGTGATATGTATATGGTGCAGAATAAACTTTTCTTACATGTTAGGCATGCTATAGAGAGGCATGCGATACGAGCTGTTGGGGAGGGGGACTCAAAGCATCCTGTCCGTGGACAGGTACCCAACAGGTGTGTTATTACTTCTGTCGAGGTAAAAAGAGTAAAACATTTGACCTTGCCTCGTCTTTATATGTCTATATATTTACACACCCTCTTTGCATGAGCAGTTTGTGACATCTATCTATCTATCTAATTATATATATATATATATATATATATATATATATATATATATATATATATATTGGGAGAATATGTGCTTAATTGAAGTCATACCTAATTTGAAAATTAATTAGTTGATAATTAATGAATTAGGCGAATATATACACACACAAAGCTGCTTCCTGTCTATAACTCTGCTGATGAGGCATAATATGCTGAAATGTACATACAGAGATCGACTTTTTCTCGATTTGTTTACGCCTTACATTTAAACAGATATATTCGCCTAATTCATTAATTATCAACTAATTAATTTTCAAATTAGGTATGACTTCAATTAAGCACATATTCTCCCAAAGATTTCGGCTATCGCCATCTCGAACAAACTGTTTGTGTACTGACATATATATATATATATATATATATATATATATATATATATATACCAAATCCATCCACACGAGCAGGATATGACACAAGGACAATTTTTAAGCGGAGTTTAACGGGCTTGAATTCAGAGTTTTCCTTCTCCTAAAACGGTTGCCAACTAAAGTTAAAGTCTTCAAGACAACAAAGAAGCCATCATTCCAATGTCACACATACCTATAATTGCATCATTTAGCGCTGATATATATATATATGTATACTTGGGCATATGTGTGTCTTTGCGGGTGTGTATAAAAATACGCACACAGGTACACACCCACATACACACAAACTTAAACACACACACACACACACACACACACACACACACACGCGCGCGCGCGCACATATATATATATTGGTTTGTTGGTTGGTTTTGAAGGCTATCACAATGCACGTGTAAAGAAAAAAGAAGGTAACTATGGTGTTGTTTGTTAACCTGTCATTTATTCTTAATATTTCGAGATAAAATCTCATCCACAGAAGATCTCCAGAACTGAAGTTGTTGCTAACGACTGTCTTCAGTTCTGGAGATCTTCTGTAGAAGGGATTTTTATCTCGAAATAGTTACCTTATTTTTCTTTACACTTGCATTGTGACAGCCTTCAAAACCAACAAACAAACCAATATAAACACAATGCTTCAAGCAAATTATAAAACCCTTATATATATATATATATATATGGAGGGGTGTTAGAATACTAGCTGCAGCGCCCAGTAGTCTGCATTACTATTTACCTATAGCTGGAGGGAGAATAGTTGGATTCATACCTTTTCCACGGTATTGGTTAGAATCCTTCCGTCTGCAAAAGACGATGGCATATTTTTTTTATTACTACGTAGCCCAAGCGGCTTGTTTTGGAGGATGTGCTGTTGCCCAAACAGCAGATCCACCCCTCTCCACACTGCCGCTATGGTCCAAAGGAAAGGATAAGAACCGATGCAGTTTGGCAACAACAGTGTCGCAGAAGATACTATGTAGCACAGAAATTCAGCGTTACTCCACCTTAGGGACTCCGGCTCCGGATTTGTTTTCGGGGTTTACTCCCCTGCTATTCCTCGGGATTATAAGCCGGTTATTAGCGCTATGCTAAATGCAAGTAGCTTCGTCTAAAATTTGAACTCTAGTTACCGTATTCATTTTATTCGACTGTAAACATTACGCCGCTAACTATGAATGTAATTATTTGGAAGGTAAAGTCTTTAGTTTGGTATGTACCTGGTACTGAATAAGAATATGATAAGCATATTATGGTATGCCGTGCAATACTAGTTTTGAGGTGGGTACAAAGCCCCCTGTCCGTGCACAGGAACGCAACAGATGCATGGCCGGATGAGATTATTTAACTTTATCGCATCTTCTCTATATGCCACTTTGACCTCGCCACCTTTATTTTAAACCCAAGTAAAATGCCTTGGAGAACTGACACTCATCTATCCAAATTTCACAGCCATGACTTTAATGATCGAATATGCTTTATCAACAAGTATCTATCTATCTATCTATCTATCTATCTATCTATCTATCTATCCCAGTCTGTTTGTATCTATCTATTTATCTATCCATCCATCCATCCAAATTTCACAGCCATGACTTTCATGATTGAATATGTTTTTATCAACAAGTATATCTATCTATCTATCTATCTATCTATCTCAGTCTGTTAGTATCTATCTATCTATCTATCTATCTATCTATTTATCTATCTATCCAAATTTCACAGCCATGAGTTTAATGATCGAATATGTTTTATCAACAAGTATCTATCTATCTATCTATCTATCTATCTATCTATCTATCTATCTATCTATCTATCTATCTATCTATCTATCTATGTATCTATCCAAATTTCAGAGCCATGACTTTAATGACCGAATATGTTTTATCAACATCTATCTATCTATCTATCTATCTATCTATCTATCTATCTATCTGTCCATCCATCCATCCATCCATCCATTCAAAATTTCACAGCCATGACTTTAATGATTGAATATGTTTTATCAACAAGTATCTATCTATCTATCTATCTATCTATCTATCTATCCCAGTCTGTTTGTATCTATCTATCAATATATCTATCCATCATCCCAATTTCACAGCCATGACTTTAATGGTCGAATATGTTTTATCAACAAGTGCTGAAGAACCCCCCCCCCCCTTAAAAAAAGAAAAAACTGATGATATACGCAATAATACAAATATTTCCTCTTAAAATATCCATATTATGTATTACTAGTAATTCAGCAGTTGAAGTAGGATCAATCTGCTTAAAACGTTAAAAGCCCCCCCCCCTACACCCCCCCCCAAAAAAAAAACCCTTTTAAAACTAATAATAAAATGTGTTACACAAGGCCATAAAAGATTCAGAGCCCAGCTGTATATACCTGACGGTGCTCATAAAACTGTTTTTTTGTTTATACGTGTACGTGTGTACATTTTTACAGGTGCGTGGGTATTTGAGACGTGTACGTTGAAGTATTCATGTAAGCAAAAGCAAAAAATTAAACACATTCAAAAAACAACACATACACACATGTATTTGTGTGTGTAACGTGGTATTCTTTGAATGTGTTTTAATTGTAAATGAGTACGTTAGCACAGACATGTATGTGTAGATACTTACACGCATGAGTGTAAAGAATTGAGGCTTTTACATGTGTGTGTGTTGCCCTTAGGTGTGTATGTATAGGCGTGTGTTGACAGGTGTTCATCGTGAGTACGTGCATAATTATTAAAACGTGATCCGTTTGAACATGTGTACGTATTTACGTGCGTACACATATGTCAGTTTCTGTGTATGTTGAGCACGTATGCGTGTGAAACGTTTATACGTCTCTTAATAGGAGTGGTTAATGTGTATGTGCGTATGTGTGTATGTGTGATTGCGCATGTATCGTTGACTTATGTAGTATGTAAGGTACGTGTGCGGCACAGTGTGCGTAGTACCCTTGCGAATAGTCTGCGCGTATGTATATGTGGTTCGTGTCCGTGTCTGGCTTGTGAAATGTGAGGGGTGGTTGGTTAAGCGTTTCTCTCCTCCTCTCCTCCTCCTCCTCCCCTCCTCTACAAATGCGAATTCCATTCTTCTGACTGACCCCGGGGGGTCAGTCCAAAAGGGCCAATCAAGCTTCATTCAAGCAAAACAACACACGCACGTGTTTCATTTTTCTCCTCTCCTCACGGTGTTTGCGCCCATGAAACGCAAGGTGGCACGCAGACTAAAGACGTTAGAGAATATTTTCGCGCCAAATGTCGCTCTAGCGTGGCACTCTCACTGCGAAATTTCAGGCTAATCTTCCACCATTAAGAAATTTGAGACTGCCAGACAGTACTGGAATAATTCTTGTTAACTATTTCTCTTTGCCACAAATCCAAAACCTAGAATTGAAAAAAAAAAAAATAAATAAATAAATATAATAAAAAAAAATCTCTGAATTTTTGAGAT
>CM042145.1:12100880-12113380 GCA_023376005.1 Doryteuthis pealeii | reverse complement strand
ATTCCTTCAGTTTCGATCAGAAAATCGCCAGCAATGAATAATAATAATAATAATAATAATAATAATAATAATAATAATAATAATAATAAACAGAATCACTTATAATTGCTGCACAAAATAATGCCATAAGGACAAACTACATCAAAGCGAAAATTGATAAGACCCAACGAAATAGTAAATGTAGACTTTGCGGTAATAGAGATGAGACTGTAAACCATATACTCTGCGAATGTAGCAAACTAGCACAACAAGAATACAAAACTAGACACGACTGGGTTGGGAAGGTGATCCACTGGGAATTATGCAAAAAATGTAATTTTGACCACACAACAAAATGGTATATGCATAAACCAGAATCTGTTCTTGAGAACGAAACGCACAAAATTCTCTGGGACTTTGAAATTAAAACGGATCACCTTATCCCAGCAAGAAGACCAGACCTAGTGTTGATTAACAAAAAAGAAAGAACTTGTCAACTGGTGGATTTTGCAGTGCCAGCAGATCACAGGGTGAAGTTAAAGGAAAATGAAAAAATGGACAAATATCTGGACCTTGCCAGAGAACTGAAAAAGTTATGGAATATGAAAGTGAAAGTGATACCAATTGTAGTTGGTGCACTTGGAACGGTCCCAAAAGGATTGGAAAAGGGCTTGGAAAGTTTAGATATCAGAGGAAGGATTGAAACCATTCAGAACACTGCACTGCTGCAATCTGCCAGAATACTCAGAAGAGTCCTGGAGACCTGAGGAGACTTGCTGTCACCCAGACTCCAGTGAAAGACCATCAGCTAACGCTGATGTGAAAACTCAAAAGGAGTAAATAATAATAATAATAATAATAATAATAATAATGGAGATTTGGTCACTATGTGTCTGTAACCAAAACTACCTCACTGCTTACGTCACAATTACCAAAATCGTCTATACATAGATAAAGAACAATTAATATTGATGAAATCAATAAAAGCTGTTCCTTTTAACGTTTGAATTGTTTTCATTGTAATAAATAAACTATATATTATTTAAATAAATAAACTATATAAACTATGAAATTAATTAAAAATTGTATTACGTTAAATGGAAAAAAATTATTTGCGAAATTTGTAATTAATTTAAAAAATTATTCTCACCGTTTTTCAGTAACAAGAAGTGAACAAAAAGTTTACAAATAAATAAATACATACGATAATAAATAAATAAATAAATAAAATAATAAAATAACAAATAAAATAGATAAATAAGTAAAATAAATAATAAAAAATGTAATAAATATTAAATAAATTACTCAAATATAAATAATAGATGGATAGATAGATATACAGATAAATTAGGGGAGGGGGCGGGGAAGAAAAAAAAAAGGCGCCAACCCCACATCTTATCTACCCACCTAAAGGGGATAATGGAATAATCTATAATATTTCAAGTTTGTTAAATTAAAAGATAGTATGTTTAAATGTGTGAGTACATTTTTGTTTTTCTGTTACACCGGTGCCGAAAGTATGTTTTATTTTAATTTTAATTTTAAATTGCTAATATTAACTAACAACCTGTTGAAGCTTGTCTTGTTTAAGATATATCTTAAAGTTGTAAAATAATTATTTAATTAATAATTAATAGATGCATGCAATATTTTATTTGAGGCGGACAGAACTATTTTTTATTTCAAATTGTTTTATTTAAAAAAAAAATTATTTTACTCCTTTAATAAATTTGATGATTTTACTTACTTATGATAAAACCCCACTGATATGGAATTTTTAACTCCACCCCACTGAGGCAATATCTTTCAAAAATAAATTTTTGCACCGTCCGAGGAGCGTTTTTTTGCTAGTAATACAAATAAAAATAATACCACGAGGTTACTGTAGATTTTACAACTGTACGAATTGAATACACTCAAGAGATGGTAAATATTGTCTAGTTGTTCCAGCCACGCAGAAGAGGAACCACTTATTTTACAAATGTTTGCTTTTACCTACCTGTAAGAAGCATGATAAGTGGAAATAGAGCGGTTATTTATATAACCATGGGATTTGTAGATTTCGTTTTTCGAATTGGATTGAATTTGCTTGGAGGGATTAATACCGTAGGGACAGTACAGGAGAACTAAACTCTTTTGTGTTAACTACAGATTTTTTTAAATTTAATTTGATAATGAACACACACACACGCGCATGCGCGCCTTTTTGGAATACTTTTTTCTATCATATATATATAAATATATGGGAGTAAAATGAGGAAATTAATCCGACAGTAAAAAAAAAAAAAGTTGTAAAAAAGGTCAAACATAGAATCATCCTAATATTAACTAACCTGGTAATACACCTACGGATATATATATATATATATATATATATATATATAATATATATTGTGTGTGTGAAGAGAAAAATGGAAGTGAATCCGACGGTATGTAATATAGTGAAAAATTTGAAAAAACACAGGTTCAAATAAAATGAGTGATATTCATTCAGCCAACGCTGCAGTGTTTCAATCTGTTTAGTAGATCTTCTTCAGGGCTTTTGTTGATATAAGGAAAAGTAAAAAAATATCACAGAATAATACTAACAGATTGAAACACTGCAGCGTTGGCTGAATAAATATCACTAAATAATTTTATTTGAACCTGTGTTTTTTCAAATTTTTCACTATATATATGTATATATATATATATATATATATATATATATATATATATATATATATATAGGAATTGAACTCGGGTCGACGAGTCCATTTCCTACGACTCAAACCATTACACCATGCACCTCCATAAACATTCTCTATATAAGATACAATGTGCATTCTCTCTCTCTCTCTCTCTCTCTCTCTCTCTCTCTCTCTCTCTCTCTCTCTCTCTCTCTCTCTCTCTCTCTCTCTTTTTTCACACACACACACACACACATTGAGAGGATGCATTCATTTATGAATGAATAGTTTTGATGACGTTTGAGCCTTTCGACATTTTAAATAATATATATATAATATATATATATATATATATTAAACTATTTTCTGGGCAATATTACAAAAGGATGTTATGAAGCTCCACCCAGAAGATTTATTTTCAAATGAAAAGAAAACGAAGAAATATGACAAATTTTTAGCATTTTGTTATCGGTAATACCGTTCTGTTTAAAAATGTAATGACGTCATAAAAGTATTTGAAATTTAAAAAAAATAGAAAAATAAAAAGAATGGCATTCATTGTAAACTGTTTTTAAAATTGAAAAAAAAAAACCTTCATAAGAATTAACAAATTCTAGGATGACATCCCCCCCCCCCAAAAAAAAAGTATAATAATGTAGTCTAGAAAACCTTTTTCAAAATTAGCAATTTTTAAAGTAAACATTATTTATCATTATTATTATATTTGTTATTTTAAAATAGAATGAAATAACTTCTACTGTTTTGGGCGTTTTTGTGAGGCTGGGACTGGAACGGATTAATAGGAAAAACACTATTTTTTTACGTTTAATTTAAATAAGAGAAATAGCACTGTACATAGAATGTAATGAATTATGTACTTTAATATGGTTTAATGTTACGAGCTGTCACATGTTTTAATGTTACGAGCTGTCACATTTTTGCTTTCTGTTGCGAGCTAAAATTTGAGATACGAGCGAACTTCAGATACGAATAAGTTCACTAAAACTTTTCAGTCTCCAGAAAAGTACTGAAAAGAAATTTTTTTTTTAATTAAAAAAAAAAATTTCTTTGGCGTCATAAATTTGGAGACTGAAAAATTTTAGTGAACTTATTCGTATCTGAAGTTCGCTCGTATCTCAAATTTTAGCTCGCAACAGAAAGCAAAAATGTGACAGCTCGTAACTAGGAAAACTCGTAAGTTTGGACACTCCTAAGTCAAGATACCAGTGTATTTTTCTCTTCCAGCTTCGAGAGTTTTATGGGAATTATCACGGCCGCTGTGAATTCGTTTTGACATTAACGACATTGGAATTATCTCCCTTGCATCATAAACTCTTGTTTTCATGAATGCGTTACTTTGTATCTTGGACAAGACACATAATCACAGTGTAATGGGTTGCAAGCTAATCTCGCTGATCAAATTACGAGTTCGATCCTTATCAAGTGCTCTGTTATTTTTTCTTCGGCTTTTGGGCTAATTTTATAGTCGTGTAATGGTTAACGAGTGAGGCTTGCACACGATCGACTAGTGAGCTAGATTCTCTCTGAATACTCCACAAGTCGTCTCATCTTAATTAAAATGAATTTTCAATTTAGGAAACAAAAATTTGTTGAAGGGAGCTTCATCTGATATATATATATATATATATATATATATATATATATCAGAACAAGCTCCATTCAACTTATTTTTGTACATATATATATATATATATATATATATATATATATATATATATATAAAGTCGTCGGGGCGGCCTAATGTCGGTATCAGCCAGTCAGCGAGGGAGTCTATCTCCTTTTCAATAGCGCTAAACCAAGGAGATTGTTTTCGGCATCTGAGATGGAGCGCCACACCTACCATCAGCTCCTTACTTTACCGCACAGATCCCTGTGCTACTCATAACGCTGTGTTGGCGAGGACCGGTATCGAACTAGGAACATAGTGGTTTCTAGCCGAACGCTCTACCGACTGAGCTAACCTATATATATATAATATATAATATATATATATATATATATATATATATATATATATAAAAAGTAAATAATATTTGGACAGACTGGGCTCTTTAGCATTGGTTAGGCAACCAGTCTAGGAGAAGGAAAACCTGTTAAACTCTGCTTAATAAATTGACCTTGTGTCACATCCTAATCCTGCGGATGTTTAGGTAAAAATATGTGTGTGCGTGTGTTTATATATATATATATATATATTCATCCACAGACACCGTGTTTCGACGTATCACGTCTTTTCAGTGGGACTAAACATTTCCAGGCTACCTCCAGCCGGGATGGAAACCCGATTTATTTATCAGTCAGGCTCCTTAACGCTCGGCTATCATCAGCACCTACATACTGCGAAGAGAATTTTAACTGATAAATACATACATATGTATATATGTAAAGGCCGCCAGAAAAGAGAGCATTGCCTTTTTAATCTTTGCGTTCGTCAGCGAGAATCCCATATATATATATATATATATATATATATATATATATATATATATATATATATATATGGAGATCCTTCTGTTTCTTCTACTAGCTATTGGTAAATAGTAGGGCAGTCTGGGTTTTTTAGTCGGCTTAGCTCAGTCGGTAGAGCATCCAGCTTTGAACCACTAGGTTCCTGGTTCAATACCGACTCTCGCCAACTCCGCGTATGAGTAGCACAGGGATTTGTGCGGTAATGTAGGGAGCTAATGGTAGGCGTATCGCTCCACATCAGACGCAAAAACAATCTCCCTGGTCTAGCGCTAGTGAAAAGGAGTTAGACTCCCTCGCTGTCCGGCTGATACCGACAATAGGCCACTCTGTCGGCTTTACTTTTTTTTACTTTAAGCAACCAGTCTAGAAAACAAAAACTCTGAATTCACACCGGTGACGTCGCTCAAAAATTGACCTTAAGTCACATCTTATCCGTGATAGAGGGGTTGGGTAAATATATAAATGAAAAAGTTATTACATAACTTGCTCGGCTGCGTACGTTCCAAGTGCACCAACTACAATTGGTATCACTTTCACTTTTATATTCCATAACTTTTTCAGTTCTCTTGCAAGGTCCAGATATTTGTCCATTTTTTCATTTTCCTTCACCCTGTGATCTGCTGGCACTGCAAAATCCACCAGTTGACAAGTTCTTTCTTTTTTGTTTATCAGCACTAGGTCTGGTCTTCTTGCTGGGATAAGGTGATCCGTTTTTATTTCAAAGTCCCAGAAAATTTTATGTGTTTCGTTCTCAAGAACAGATTCTGGTTTATGCATATACCATTTTGTTGTGTGGTCAAAATTACATTTTTTGCATAATTCCCAGTGGATCACCTTCCCAACCCAGTCATGTCTAGTTTTGTACTCCCGTTGTGATTATTATTATTATTATTATTATTATTATTATTATTAATAATATCTTTTCAGCTAGTATATTAGGTCTGAGACCTGTCAGCTGTTCCTTATAAACATTCATCTTAATTCCACAGAATATTTATAATCTTTCCACAGATTATCTAACATTGCCTTAAAGGAGTTTAGAGATGGGGCATTCACTATTGATGATGATAGTTTATTCCATGTATTCACCACCCTGTTATTGAAATAATTTTGTCTTGCATTTGCTTTACAAAAATGTTTTAAGAGTTTTAATTTATGACCCCTGGTATTGATATTTTAAGCAATGTTTAGTAGGTCAAAGTTCGTTGAATAAAATCCATGGGTATATTTGTAGACTTCAATCATATCCCCTCTTGTTCGTCGATAAACCAAACTTGATATATTGATACGCTTGTTCCTTGATTTTGCGACCGTTATCATCTTGCTACCCCCCCCCCGGTTAAAAATGAGACAGTTTAAATCGTCCAAGATGAATAATATAAATCTGGATTATCTGGTGTCGCTTTCAGCCGAATCCATATTTCTTATGAGTGTCGTCACCTCAGCTAAATAATGGACAATTCCGTTTTTATTATAATGAAAGAAAAATTAAGAAAAAGGACATTCTACATTGAAAATAAATAGAGAGAAGAGGTGAGCGCGTGGAAGTGATAACGCTAATCTGTTTCAATCGAACATAAGGAACAGATGAAAAGAAGGAAAGAAAAAAAAAAAAAGTGTGAGTGAGTTAAATGAAGATTATTATACTTTTACATATTGAACTATTTAGCAATAGCTCTTAAGTAAACACATCAAACGTTGTAATAATTGAATTATCCTACTGTGGTATATCCACACTTCCCGCCAGTATCTATCTATTTATCTATCGACAAATAGGAATGACGACATAATACTACATGGATACAGTAGATTTTTTAAATGTTTAAATTGAACAAAGTGATGGTGAATATTAGGTAATCTGAACATTAGCTACATAAATGAGGGTAACTTTCCCTTGTTTGTTTCATTTGAGGAAGCCGTTTGTTTTGGTCGGCCAATTTCATTTCCCCGTAAATCTACACTGAAAATACGAATTGTTCGAATCAATACAACTGCATGTTTTAACACGAAAATATCATAAATGTGTTCTTAATTGTGCTTGCGCATTATTTGAAATGAACTTACTTGTTATTAAGAACAATTTTATGATATTTTCGTGTTAAAACATGCAGTTGTATTGATTCGAACAAATTCGTATTTTCAGTGTAGATTTACGGTTTGGGGCCTGTGTCTACTAATGAAATTAACAGCGTCGATCCCCAGAGGGCTATCCCCCAGGCAACATCTTCCCCTCGATTTAAAGGAGCAGGGTTGGGTTTATTACCAGCGCCTGGGCGCCCCACCCCTCGAGGGGGAATGCCGACGGGGTCGATGCTTTTTTGTGTCTACCACCCATGAGCTTCGGCTTGTGGGTGGCCCATATAAAATGTCCTTGTATCACGCCCTCATAAGTGGGGTGAGAGGCGAATACCCTAATACTCTTAGGAAAGGTATGGACCCCCTTATCCATCTCCCGCCTATGGGTTAGATCATGGGTTCCCGCCTAATCATCTCTAAACTCCTGATGCCCCCCCCCTGATGTGGCAATATATAATTCTTATAATTTAAAAAGTGAACTCCGTAAAAATGAAATAAAAAAAAACAAAAGACAGAAAATAATAAAGAGAGAATAATTCTAATATCTGGACCAAACCTTGTTAGTCTCAATTGCCCCCACCCCACTAAAATCAAATTGCCCCTTGTGGGGTGTATGTCCCACGTTGGGAACCACTGGTTTAGATACATATAGTAAGAGTAGCACAGGGATCTGTGCAATAAAGTGAGGCGCTGATGGTAGGTGTGGGGCTCCACTTCAGATGCCAAAAACATTCTCCTTGGTGTAGCACTAGTGAAAAGGGGATAGACTCCCTTGCTGTATGGCTGATACCGACATAATTTAAAAATTGAACTCCATTTGAGCTGAAAAAGCTTAAAACATCAAATACCTTGGGTTTAAACAAGCTTCAAAAGAAAAAGTCATCTATGAAAAGTAAAAATGAAATAAACAAATTAATAAAGAGAGAAAATGTGTATATAAATATTTTAATAAATTTATTGAAATATTTGTTTACAATAAAATAAAGGTAGTACTGCTGTATGGCTGCACCACCTGGACCCTAACTAAGCGACCAGAGAATAAACTAGATGGGAGCTGCACAAGAATGTTGCGGGAGATCCTGAACAAGACATGGAAACAGCACCCCACAAGAAAACAGCTGTACGACCACCTACCACATATCACCCAAACCATCCGAGTAAGACGGACAAGACACGCGGGACACTGCTGGAGAAGCAAAGACGAACTCATAAGCGACGTTCTCCTGTGGAAGCCAGCACATGGACACGCCAGTGTGGGCCGACCAGCAAAGACGTATATTGATCAGCTCTGTGCGGATACAGGATGCTGCATAGAGGACCTCCCGAGAATGATGAGCGATAGGGACGGATGAGAGAGATTGTCATGGATATCCGCACTGACAGCGCGACATGATGATGATGATGATGACCTGTCAAATCATCCAGGCCATGTCACCCACCCACCCACTTCAATCTTTCTGAAATTTTGTACTGCTATGGATTATGTTAAAGTTAGACATTCCCCAAAATGTCAGAAAAAACACTCTTAATTTTTTACGTCTCTCTAATTTAAATAAGAGAATAGCACTGTACATAGAATGTAATGAATTATGTACTTTAATATGGTTTAATGTTACGAGCTGTCACATGTTTTAATGTTACGAGCTGTCACATTTTTGCTTTCTGTTGCGAGCTAAAATTTGAGATACGAGCGAACTTCAGATACGAATAAGTTCACTAAAATTTCTCAGTCTCCAAATTTATGACGCCAAAGAAATTTTTTTTTTAATTAAAAAAAAAAAATTTCTTTGGCGTCATAAATTTGGAGACTGAGAAATTTTAGTGAACTTATTCGTATCTGAAGTTCGCTCGTATCTCAAATTTTAGCTCGCAACAGAAAGCAAAAATGTGACAGCTCGTAACTAGGAAAACTCGTAAGTTAAGGCACTCCTAAGTCAAGATACCGCTGTATTTTTCTCTTCCAGCTTCGAGAGTTTTATGGGAATTATCACGGCCGCTGTGAATTCGTTTTGACATTAACGACATTGGAATTATCTCCCTTGCATCATAAACTCTTGTTTTCATGAATGCGTTACTTTGTAACTTGGACAAGATTCATAATCACAGTGTAATGGGTTGCAAGCTAATCTCGCTGATCAAATTACGAGTTCGATCCTTATCAAGTGCTCTGTTATTTTTATTCTTCTGCTTTTGGGTTAATTTTATAGTCGTGTAATGGTTAACGAGTGAGGCTTGCACACGATCGACTAGTGAGCTAGATTCTCTCTGAATACTCCACAAGTCGTCTCATCTTAGTTAAAATGAATTTTCAATTTAGGAAACAAAAATATGTTGAAGGGAGCTTCATCTGATATATATATATATATATAATATATATATATATATATATATATAATATACCAGATGAAGCTCCATTCAACTTATTTGTACATATATATATATATATATATATATATATATATATATATATATATAAAGTCGTCGGGGCGCCTAATGTCGGTATCAGACAGTCAGCGAGGGAGTCTATCTCCTTTTCAATAGCGCTAAACCAAGGAGATTGTTTTCGGCATCTGAGATGGAGCGCCACACCTACCATCAGCTCCTTACTTTACCGCACAGATCACTGTGCTACTCATAACGCTGAGTTGGCGAGGACCGGTATCGAACTAGGAACATAGTGGTTTCTAGCCGAACGCTCTACCGACTGAGCTAACCTATATATATATATCGGCAATCATCAGCACCTACATACTGCGAAGAGAATTTTAACTGATAAATACATACAGATGTATATATATAAAGGCGGCCAGAAAGGAGACCATTGCCTTTTTAATCTTTGCGTTCGTCAGCGAGAATCTCATATATATATATATATATATATATATATATATATGGGAGATCCTTCTGTTTCTTCTACTAGTAAGTAAATAGTAAAGGCAGTCAGGGATTTTCAGCTGACTTAACTCAGTCGGTAGAGCATCCAGTTCGGAACCACAAGGTTCCTGATTCAATACCGGCCCTCGCCAACTCCGCTTATGAGTAGCACAGGGATTTGCGCGGTAATGTAGGGAGCTAATGGTAGGTGTGGCGCTCCACATCAGACGCAAAAACAATCCCCCTGGTCTAGCGCTAGTGAAAAGGGGTTAGACTCCCTCGCTGTCCGGCTGATACCGACAATAGGCCACTCTGTCGGCTTTACTTTTTTTACTTTAAGCAACCAGTCTAGAAAACAAAAACTCTGAATTCACACCGGTGACGTCGCTCAAAAATTGACCTTAAGTCACATCTTATCCGTGATAGAGGGGTTGGGTAAACATATAAATGATAAAGTTATTACATAACATGCTCGGCTGCGTACGTTCCAAGTGCACCAACTACAATTGGTATCACTTTCACTTTTATATTCCATAACTTTTTCAGTTCTCTTGCAAGGTCCAGATATGTGTCCATTTTTTCATTTTCCTTCACCCTGTGATCTGCTGGCACTGCAAAATCCACCAGTTGACAAGTTCTTTCTTTTTTGTTTATCAGCACTAGGTCTGGTCTTCTTGCTGGGATAAGGTGATCCGTTTTTATTTCAAAGTCCCAGAAAATTTTATGTGTTTCGTTCTCAAGAACAGATTCTGGTTTATGCATATACCATTTTGTTGTATGGTCAAAATTAAATTTTTTGCATAATTCCCAGTGGATCACCTTCCCAACCCAGTCATGTCTAGTTTTGTACTCCCGTTGTGATTATTATTATTATTATTATTATTATTATTATTATTATTATTATTAATAATAATAATAATAATAATAATAATAATATCTTTTCAGCTAGTATATTAGGTCTGAGACCTGTCAGCTGTTCCTTATAAACATTCATCTTAATTCCACAAAATATTTATACTCTTTCCACAGATTATCTAATATTGCCTTAAAGGAGTTTAGAGATGGGGCATTCACTATTGATGATGGTAGTTTATTCCATGTATTCACCATTCTGTTACTAAAATAATTTTGTCTTGCATTTGCTTTACAAAAATTCTTTAAGAGTTTTAATTTACAACCCCTGGTATTGATATTTTGAGCAATGTTTAGTAGGTCAAAGTTTGTTGAATAAAATCCATGTGTATATTTGTAGACTTCAATCATATTCCCTCTTATACGTCGATAAACCAAACTTGATATATTGATACGCTTGTTCCTTGATTTTGCGACCGTTATCATCTTGCTACCCCCCCCCCGGTTAAAAATGAGACAGTTCAAATCGTCCAAGATGAATAATATAAATCTGGATTATCTGGTGTCGCTTTTCAGCCGAATCCTTATTTCTTATGAGTGTCGTCACCTCAGCTAAATAATGGACAATTCCGTTTTTATTATAATGAAAGAAAATTAAGAAAAAGGACATTCTACATTGAAAATAAGATAGAGAGAAGAGGTGAGCGCGCGGAAGTGATAACGCTAATCTGTTTCAATCGAACATAAGGAACAGATGAAAAGAAGGAAAGAAAAAAAAAGGTGTGAGTGTGTTAAATGAAGATTATTATACTTTTTACATATTGAACTATTTAGCAATAGCTCTTAGGTAAACACATCAAACGTTGTAATAATTGAATTATCCTACTGTGGTATATCCACACTTCCCGCCAGTATCTATCTATTTATCTATCGACAAATAGGAATGACGACATAATACTACATGGATACAGTAGATTTTTTAAATGTTTAAATTGAACAAAGTGATGGTGAATATTAGGTAATCTGAACATTAGCTACATAAATGAGGGTAACTTCCCCTTGTTTGTTTCATTTTGAGGAAGCCGTTTGTTTTGGTCGGCCAATTTCATTTCCCCGTAAATCTACACTGAAAATACGAATTTGTTCGAATCAATACAACTGCATGTTTTAACACGAAAATATCATAAAATGTGTTCTTAATTGTGCTTGCGCATTATTTGAAATGAACTTACTTGTTATTAAGAACACATTTTATGATATTTTCGTGTTAAAACATGCAGTTGTATTGATTCGAACAAATTCGTATTTTCAGTGTAGATTTACGGTTTGGGGCTTGTGTCTACTAATGAAATTAACAGCGTCGATCCCAGAGGGCTATCCCCCAGGCAACACCTTCCCCCTCGATTTAAAGGAGCAGGGTTGGGTTTATTGCCCAGCGCCTGGGGCGCCCACCCCCTCGAGGGGTAATGCTGACGGGGTCGATGCTTTTTTGTGTCTACCACCCATGAGCTTCGGCTTGTGGGTGGGCCCATATAAAAATGTCCTTGTATCACGCCCTCA
>CM042145.1:12055880-12095880 GCA_023376005.1 Doryteuthis pealeii | reverse complement strand
CTCTCATCCTGTTCATATCTATCTATCTATCCCAGTCTTTTTATATCTATCTATCTATCTATCCATCTCATTCTGTTCATATCTATCTATCTATCTATCTATCTATCTATCCATCTCATTCTGTATCTATCTATCTATCTATCTATCTATCTATCTCATCCTGTTCATATCTATCTATCTATCCTAGTCTTTTTATATCTATCTATCTATCTATCTATATATATATCAATCTACCAATCACTGTCATTTCATCTCTCTCTCTCTCTCTCTCTCTCTCTCTCTCTCTCTCTCTCTCTCTCTCTCTCTCTCTCTAGTCTATCTATTGATCGATCTATCAATCTATCTATCTATCTCAATCTGTTCATATCTATCTATCTATCTATTTATCTATCTATCTATCTATCTACCAATAACTGTCATTTCATATCTATCTATCTATCTATCTATCTATCTATCTATTCATTATCTATCTACCTAATTGTAGACTTGATATTTTCATCTGTCACGTTTATATCTCTCGCCTTCTTGCTGCCAACCTGTCATAATTCTTCCCTTCTCATCAGATACATAACATGTCACTCCTACATTTTACAACCTGTCAACCTCTGAACTTACCTCTCCACCTACGTTACGTCCTCACCCCCCGAACCCTTGCTTTGCTCATCCTCAGCCCAACTAACAATCTGCCTCGACGCAGTGACATCTTCGTTGACAGATTTCGACGCATCGCCTTGTCCGTTGCTGTGGACACCTACACCCACATATACGAACGCACGCACGGCTAGATCCATGGGGTACCTAAACGCCCCAGTTGATAATAATATCTTTAAATGAAATCAATATTTTAGGCATATACTAGGGACTGGCAGAAAAAATCGGATACTACGAGTTTTAAAAGCGAATTAAAATAATTAAATATATTATTTAAGGTTAAACTTTGTCTAAATCGATAAGTAGTAGCATAATAACCATCATTAAAAAAAGAAAATATAATTACATATGCAGTTTATTTTTAAAAGATTTAAACTTATTTGTTTGGTCAATTTCGACGCGATCCGCCATTTTGGCTGTTTTTCAATGGTTTTAGGCGCTTGTTTACAATTTTAACGTAACATTTGGGATGGAAAAAAATTTACCAAAAATCAAGGAATTATCCGATTTTAATGAAATTTTCAGTATTGATTTATCAATTAATTAATTTTATAATGCATCAGTTATTTTATTTCAAAACTTTAATTTAGTATTTTTGCTATGAAAAATTAGTATATAAAATTCATTTAAAATATGAAAATCCTGATGCTAAGTTTAAAATGTTATATTTTTAGATTCTAAAAATAAATATCTACTTAATGCAAACCTTATTTTAGGTTCCAAAAGTAATAAGTTTTGAAGTAGAAAAAACATCGATGTATAATTTTTTCTTTTATAAAATAATAGCCAATTAAATAATTATCGAAATGAGTAAAAAAGAAATCTCCAAAAAATTAATTATTTATTATTTTTTTACATTTTATTTTTCGATTTTCGGTACTTATTTTCTCATAGAAGCGCAATCGTAAAAATTTTTTTTTTCTATTCATAAGTTCGGTCTTTTATCTCATATTTTATACTGTAATTAGTACAATATATGAGCAACTTGCAAAACATTTTACGCCCTCAACATAAGGGGGGTCAAAATTAAGTGACCTGAAAAAAATGAGAAAGTTTTGAAATAAAATAAATAATGCATTATAAAGATCATTCATTGATAAATAAACACTGAAAATTTCATTAAAATCCGATAATTTCCTGATTTTTGGTAAATTATTTTCTGTAGGGGGGCTAAAGTTATTTTGTCAAAAACGCATTTTAGGCCCGTTTGCCAGTCCCTAGCATATACATATTTACCAACCTCTCTTCTTTGGTTGAGAGCAGGGTTTCTCAAAGTGGTCTGCATAAACCCCCTGGGGTTTAAACGACAACTCAGGGGGTCTGTAAGGGTATTTGCCGCTCATCCCACTCATGAGGGCTGGACACAAGGTCTCATTTTTATGTGGGCGCATAAAAATTGCGTCGATTCCCCTCGGCGCTGGGCAATAAACCCAGCCCTGTCCCTTTAAATCAAGGGGGGCAGGTATTGCCTGGGGGGGGAGCCCCCTGGGATCGACGCTATTAATTGTACTTTACCGGTCCAGTGGCCGAAGCACACAGGACCCCCAGCCGAGGCTGGGTGGAATAGGAAAGTCTCAGAGCATAGCACCTGGAACCGATACTACACTCTGATTCTGTAAGTATTCGGGGGGGGGGGTCTACAAGGGGTCTATGGAAACTACTAAGCCTTCTTATTAATTAGAAGAAATTAATTCTACAAGAATCCTGGAAACATGCTCATGTTGATATATTTTCAAAAGTTTAATCCCTTTTTCATGAACTTATCAAAAGTCATCAGCTTTATCCATCACATTAGAAATGTGCTTCGTTGGTAAATTATTAAGTTAGTATTAAATATTTGCCGCTCTTTTTTACATGTTATGCTTACTTTACTGTTTATTTTACGGCTATTTACAATTAACAGTTTTACATAAACATTTGTGCAGAATTCATTAATTACATAATTAGTTGCAATAAAACAACTGCTAGGTGGACTGGGGTATATAAGGAGGGGGTGTTACAATCTTATGGGCCATCCTCTAGGCTTTAAGCAAGAGCGCTTGTCCAGTGGAATTGGATCCTTGGTAGTCCTCTGATAAAGAATCCTTTGGTTCTTCTGGTAAAGAGTCCTGAGTGTTGTAAGTCCCTCCTCAATGATTCCTAGTAGAACTGTGGCCAGTATCAGTGTTTAAGTAGTGTATCAACCACGCATTATGGTTGTTGATTGGTCGGAGGAGTAAACCACGTGACCTCGGCTAGTCTATAAATTCAAGTGGGGAATTGGAGCACACCTTATATACAAAAATATTTGGACGTGACGTCACTGGACGTGGTAATTGCATTTCACTTAGCGCTAATACCCTTGGGAAAGGTATGAATCCAACTCTCCCTTCAGCTATGTGTAAATAGTAGGGCAAACTGGGCTCTTTAACCTTGGTTAGGCAACCGGTCTAGGAGAAGGAAAAACTATTGAACTCCGCTTAAGAAATTGACCTTGTGTCACATCCTTCTCGTGTGGAGAGGTTGGGTAAATATGTATATAGAAAAATATTCCAACAAGGGGTCCATGATATATCAATCAAATTTTGTTGGGGGTCTACGGACTTAAAAGTTTGGGAAACCCCTGCTTTAGAGGCTTCGGCCTCTAGTCTTTTGATTAAAGCTAAATCAACCACGTGTTCCCAGGGGGCGAGGCGTCCCCTAGAGGCAGCAGCACCAAGCTATTGGTGAAATAAGTATAATTTGTGACCAGTCTAGGAGATGGACAACTGTGAATTCAAAACTTGAAAAGTGAGGGTCTAGTAAGTAAAGCCTACTTGTTACTGACGTGATGAGGCTGAGTCTACAGATTGTAGGGGTCAAATTCATCTTTTTTCGCCCTTCATCATCGAATGAACTTGCTCTTTCTGTTCTGCTTCCACTCGACGCCACTATTTAAAACTATTCTATCTATTACTAATAGAGATTCGGTCTCTATTTGTCTGTAACCGAAACTACGTCACTGCTTACGTCACATTCATTTCGGGAATTAAGTAGGTTTATCAATGAGCATTTGATTTATAGTCAGTATCCATTACAACATAGTAATATAAAATTCTATGAAAAATCAATTGTCAAATTTTCACGAAAATGTATATATATATAATTTTTAAAAATTAACATACTTTATTGATCAGCAATTTTGAATAGTAAAAAGAAAAGGGAGCGAATGAAAAAAAAAAGGAGAAACTTAAGGGCCCTTTCGACCGGTGCTTTTTCAAAAGATCGTTTAAAAGTCACACTGTATATGAATTGGGTAAAAGAGGGAGATTAAACCATACAAAATGGTGGGGCAAATGAAGGTAAAGGGGGAGAAAAATTTTTTTTGTATATCATACCTTCATGTAACCCCCATTTCAGCTGTCACATCCCCAGCAAAAATTGCCTGGGAGTGTTTCAAATGTCTTAAAGTATGTTATTTTAAAAAATTATATATCAATTCAGCTGTACCAAAAATGTGTTTATATAACCGTTTATCGCGAAGGACACACGTATAATCGACTGCAATTAATCAATATCTTGATTAATTCAGTGGATTTAACCCTGAAGATCCTTATGGTGAAAATGTACCTATATTGTAATAAATTTACTCTACTAACGTATTGAGCACTTTTCATTTGTTATATCGCTGTCTTACCTTTCTGAATTTTGCATCAACCAACCATTGTGACCATATTCACCGGTAAGTCACCTTTTCCAAAATAACATACACACACAAATATATATATATATATATATATATATATATATATAGATAGATAGAGAGAGAGATTGATAGATAATAAATACACGGAAATAGATATATAGATAGATGTGAACGTACAGGCATAGATAGATAGATAGATAGATAGATAGATAGATGTTTGAAAATCATTAAAAAAAAATTATGTTTATACATCTTCACTACAAAATGTCTGCTGTGGTCTATGTGCAGGGTTAGAGTGCCGTAAGTCGTTGGGATGGCCTAAAGTCGGTATCAGCCAGTCAGTGAGGGATTCTATCCCCTTTTCACTAACGCTAGACAAAGGAGATTGTTTTTGCATCTGAGGTGGAGCGCCACACCTACCATCAGCTCCTTACTTTACCGCACAGATCCCTGTGCTACTCATACGCTAAGTTGGCGAGGGCCGGTATCGAACTAAGAACCTTGCGGTTTCTAGCCGAACACTCTACCGGGTTAGCTCAGTCAGCTAACCCGGCCCCCAAAAATAAATAGATAAATACATAAATTGAAAAATAAATAATAAATAATAAATAAGGTTTTTGTTCTATCAAATAACCCTGATATATATAAACCCGATACATTCATTTAGCGTCTGTTTATCTCAAACGGTAAACTTCCTGATATTTCAAGTGATTTATAAGTTAACGCCATTCTTCAATGCCAAAATAAATATTCTGGTAAAAAGAACAAGTTCCTCGTATATTCCTACCACAAATAAACTGAACCCTCATTTTATGTCCGTGTTTTTGCAATAAATGTTTTATTTTTCTTGCACCCGATATTTTACAATACTAAATATATTTTCTTTATTTATTTTAATATTCACTTCAATGTGTATATTCTCAAAGATTTTATTTTGTGAGAATGGTTAGTTTTAAAGTGGGGGTTCGTTTTGCAATTTAGGCATAAATTGGATCCTCCTTTTATGACCGTAATCTTGTTTTTTCGTCGACGATGATTAAAATTGACGTTTTCACTTTAAAACTCCTTTTGTTGTTGTTTATGCCTAAATTGTAAAACGATATATATATATATATGTATGTGTGTGTGTGTGTGTGTGTGTGTGGATGACTTATTAATATATGCTCCCATAAATTTGGTATGAGCTCTCTAATTGGTAATTCAAATTAACTTTCACTACTAAGCATATAAGCAATGATAGTTTCTCTGGAAACTTGATCTCTCTGTGATCATAAAAATATATAAACAAGCCTATGTATTTAATAGTTTAAAAACACCAGTCCCGTTACAGCAGCTGTCAGTGGTCGAGGAGATAAGATATCAGGCTGGCAAACAGTCAGTCTGAGTTCGACCCTAGCCAAGGATAGTTGTTGTATCTAGCCACACTGAAGAAACGTGCCTGTGGATGATATTATATATATATATATATATATATGCGCCAGGAATGACTTACCGGTAAAATATTGGGTTGGTCTCAATATTTGGTTGGTATTAGTGTTACTCGAATAAGTCAGCGTTATAACAAATATAAAGTGCTCAATACGTAAGTAGAGCGGATTTGTATTATAGTGTGTACAGAAATAACCTACTCTAGTTTCCCCATAAGGATCTTCAGGGTTAAATCACTGAATTAATCACTCGGATGGTTTGTGTGATAGGAGGCAGGTGGCCGTATAGCTGCTTTTTATGGGGTGTTGTTTCCACAATTTGTTCAAGATCGCACGCAGCATATTTGTGCAGCTCCCATCTAGCCTATTCTTCAGGCGCCTCATCAAGGTACAAATGGTACAGCCATATAGTAGCACTGGTGTCACCACGTCCTCGAAGAATTGTCGTTTTAACTTGTCAGTGATACTTTTAAAAGATTTTTTAAAAAATTTTAATACCTAACAAGAATGAATAAAAAAAAAACATGTTTGGCATGAAATAACCAAAAGGTTGAAATGCCGTAGAAACCAACCAACCAGCCAACCAACCAACCAACCAACCAGCCTGACATGCCGTTAAAAAATCAACCCATCAATCAATCTATATAATATTTTCTTTTATTCTCATTTTTTTTGTTCCTATCTCCAGAAACCGCTTGTCGCCTGAGTTATTGGACAAGAGAAGTTAGCACATCACTCGATAAGTCCCGGGCCTAACTAATAAAACAACAACTTTTAGGCAAAATTCGATATATACAATAAATCAAGGAAAAACACTTTAAATTTGCTTCATTGTAATTATTTATTTCAACTGCATAATTACAGCATCTTCAGACATGAGCAAAATCATGGTTATTACTGAAGGAATTACACATCGAGCTCTCACTGCGGTTTATCTGTATCACTATGGTTACACTACGCATGGAATGATCCTCATCAATATAGTCTCCTTCTGATTACAACGCTTCTCTAACAATTCGATGCTTTTTTTGTAGAACGATTTCTCTTTGGCCTCAAAATACACCTCAGTTTCCGATATCACTTCTTCATTGGAGCCAAATCTCTTTCCCTAGAGCATTCTTTTAAGGTCTGCAAACAGCCAGTAGTCGCTGGGGGCCAGATCTAGAGAATAGGGTGGGTGCGGAAGCAATTCGAAGTGCAATTCATGTAGTTTTACCATAGTTGCGATCGACTTGTGACACGGTGCCTTGTCTTGGTGAAAGAGCACCTTAAAAAAATTGCAACAGTAGCTTCATTTAAAGTAAGTAAAGTCGTCAGGGCGGCCTAATGTCGGTATTAGCTGGACAGCGAGGGAGTCTATCCCCTTTTCACTAACGCAAGACCAAGGAGATTATTTTAGCATCTGAGGTGGAGCGCCACACCTGTCATCAGCTCCTCACTTTACCGCACAGATTCCTGTGCTACTCATACGCTGAGTTGGCGAGGGCCGGTATCGAACTAGGAACCTTGTGATTCCTAGCCGAACACTCTACCGACTGAGCTAAACCGCTGTAATTTGTAAACTAATAATCCGATTGGGCTCAAATTTTGACACGTGGCATTTGAAGGTTAGTACTTTATGAAATGGGTTATTTTTTTTATTAGTGGCGCCATCTATATGTAAGACCCGGGACTTATTGAGTTTATGTGTTATTTGGCAAGGGTATATCTGCCCTTCGAGTAAGTAATACTGGATCCTAGAATATTGCGTGACCTCACTCTGCTGTCTTTTGTCAACCACCTTGGCGTGACAGTGACGAGATCTGGGTTGGTTGATTGTTGTTGTTGATTGGTTCGGAGTGGGGAGGGGGCGCGAAGTGAACCCAAGCAGCACAAGCCGGATTTCGAACTCGTTTTACCGAATCCATTTTCCGCACTGGTAGCCATTACGCCCTTTCACGCCTCTGTTATTAACAGTGGGCTTCTTTTTTTTTGAGTGCCAATCTATCCGTAAAATGCTTCATATGCCTCACTCCTGGTTAAGTTTAAGAGAGGACGAAAAACCCCGTTACGTATTAAACTAAAAACTGAAACGTCTGAGGATGTACAATGCAAGGGTAGCACAGTTTGACAAATGAGTACAGTTGTGGAGGGCCTAGTAAATATATATGATATTAACAAGTATATATATATATATATATATATATATATATATATATATATACCTTCAAGTACATATATGATAACAAAAGGTTGGGGTTGCCATAAGGGCAATACAGTCGGGACAATCAAATTGGCGCTGGGGCTTAACATGACCAGCCGATTGATTGGAGGACACCTCTCCGACCGCCCGTCTAATCTAAGTGAGGACTAAAGTGGAGTCTTGATACTGGAGAATCTATCATGGACTGGTCAGCAGCCAGGATTACGTCCTTAAGCATCACAGGTCACCACTCACAGCTAACAGGTAATTCCATTGTGTGTGTGTGGGGGGTCTTATCCCTTTGTGGAGGTGCAATCGGCATATTCAACAGCCCCAGCTGTGAAACATGATGATGGTAGCGCTACCAATTGCAGTTGGTTCGCTTGAAATATTGGAAAAGAGACTGGAAAAATTGGAGATCAGAGGAAGAATTGAGACCATCCAGACTATAGTACTGTTAATATCAGCTATATGTTAATATATATATATATATATATATATAAATATTTATATATAAAATATACCACATCCCCAACCTCAATTCTTTTTCAGGAACACCAATACTAGTAAGATTGGTATACTTACTACTCGCATAAATCCCCAAATGGGTTTGAATGGGCTCCTTAGCCTTGGACGGCAACCCATCAACTCAAGAAGTCCAACACAGAACCTCTGTTGCCCTCAAGGAAAGGCTAGGGGAGTAAACCCCGAAAATATATCAGGAGCTGGAGTCCCTAAGGTTGTGTGATGCTGAAATCCAGTGCTACCCATTAACTCCTGCGACACTACCGTTGCCAAACTGCATTGGTCCCTTACCTTTCCTTTGGATCACAGCGGCAGTGTGGAGAGGGGGATTTGCTGCACGGGCAACAGCTCATCCTCCATATGAAACCGCCCAGGCTATGTAGTTCAAGTTAACAAAAACCTTGACACTACTCCATCGTCTTTCGTAGACGGAAGGATGCCAACCATGTTAATATGATACCTAAGGCGATTTGCTGTCTCTCAGACTCCACCAATAAAAATGTGTGTGAAAGATTTAAAATAATAATGATAATAATAACTTGCAGGAGCCATGGAAATTCAATGGTAGTTGATTATAAAAATTATCCGCCATTTTATGCCTCTGATCTCCCTTCTATCTTTGCCTGTATTTTCTTATTTATTTCACTGAAATAACGAGATAAATTATTCTAGATTTCTATTTGTATTTAACTATTTCCGACTCTCTTCACGTAAGTGTTCGTGACGTAGTTGATGTTCTCTTGCTGTTACTTCTTTCTTTCTTTCGCACTTCTCTTCTCTTCCTTTTCTTTCACTCTTTTTATCTCTCTCTCTCTCTCTCTCTCTCTCTCTCTCTCTCTCTCTCTCTCTCTCCATTCGGCTCTATTGAAACAGATTAGTGCTATAACTCCCGCTCGCGCTCTCGCTTCCCCACTCACTATCTTCCCTTCGAGGTGTTCGATTGAAGCTGCTCCGGATCGCCACCTCCCCCGTCATTGTCCTCTTCTCCCCTACCCACCCAATCCCCTACCAACTCCCCAACTACGAAGCTTCACCGGGTCGGGAAGGGGTGTTACTAGTGTATTAATATATAGATACTTCTACTACTACTACTACTACTACTACTACTAATAATAATAATAATACTAATACTAATACTACTACAAATAATAATTATAATAATACGTGGGGTCCATGGAAATTCCACGGTGATTGCTAAAGTGAATAAATTTTTTTTGGTTTGTTTTGTTTTACGGCATATCAACCTCAGTGGGTCATTTAATGCCGATAAAGTTTTGAAATAAATCAATTCTTAATGGATAATACAATTTTTTTATAAATACATTTTTCTATTTAACCCATAGATGGGACCCTAACAGATACTACCACTCCGGTTAGAGTGGACCAGGGAGCAATGGTGATGAAGGGGTGCTCCACATTCCCCAAACCTCCAGAACTGGAACCTCACCATCAGATAGAATTTAACGTCATTCCCAGGACATGTAGACCCGCAGTCAACGCCTTCTAGCACCCATATGATAAAAGGGGTGGGGCTTGCCATAAGGGCAATAGGGTTGGGAAAATCATATAGGTGCTAGGGCTTGACGTGACCAGCCGATTGATCGGTTTGAATTGGTTTGAATTTAGAGTTTTCCTTCTCCTAGATGGGTTGCCATAACAAGGTTAAAGAGCCTAGTCTGTCATACTATTTACCCATAGCTGGAGGGACAATAGCTGCATTCGTACCTTTCCAAAGGGTATTAGTGCTATGTGAAATGCAAACAACCGCGTCCAGGATTTGAACTCGTCTCACCGTGTCCATTTCCTACGACGGTAACCATTAAACCACGCGCCTCCAAGTACCCCCATGTATTTACCTCCCACCACCACCACCATCACCACACACACACGAGCAGGATGCAACACACGGTCAATTTCTTAAGCGGAATTTAGCAGGTTTGAATTTCAAGTTTTTCTTCTCCTAGACTGGTGGCCTAAATAAGTTTAAAGAGCCCAGTCCGCCCACCTACTCACAGGTAGAGGGACAACAGTCGGATGCATACATTTCACTAGTGTATAAACGATTTATAAAAATGCAAACAGCCTCACCCAGGATTTGAACCCCTATCTAATAGAAATTGTTTGCACATAGTTTTAAGTATTAAGTCTATCTAATACATATAATAAGTTTCAAGTAATTATTTCCATTTAATAATTGTCATCTATTTGCAAGCAGTAACGGTAAAAAAGAACAATTTCCTCGTAAATTCCTACCATAAAATAAACTGAACCCTCATTTTATGTCCGTGTTTTTGCAATAAATGTTTTATTTTTCTTGCACACGTTATTTTACAATACTAAATATATTTTTTTATTTGTTAAAGAATAAAGAATAAAGAAAATATATTTAGTATTGTAAAATAACGGGTGCAAGAAAAATAAAACATTTTTTGCAAAAACACGGACATAAAATGAGGGTTCAGTTAATTTTATGGTAGGAATTTACGAGGAAATTGTTCTTTTTTACCGCAGTAATATGGTTTCAAGTAACTAGTGATAATAATCGTTAGTAAACAATTATAGCTTCAAGGAACTATTTTTAATACAAATAATTTGCAGTTATATGGTAAGAACAGCGAGGATACCGATAGACAGTACAATCGAACCTCTCATCTACTGACTCCCCCCCCCATCAACGGACTCCCGACCCCCATCAACGGACTTCTGATGCAACAGACAGGGGAAAAAACAAAACAAAAATAAAGACACTCAATGTGAATAAACTTTAATAAGTTGTAGTATGTATTTTAATACCTATAATAAATTTGATGTTTTAAAACCGTATATATTAATATTATTCCCTTAGAGAGAGAGAGAGAGAGAGAGACAGACAGACAGACAGACAGACAGAGAACTATCGGTACTATTCTACGTAAGTGTGTCACGCAGTATTTTTTTATGTAATATATATATATATATATATATATATATATATATATATATAGTAAGTAAAGTCGACGGGGGGCCTAAAGTCGGTATCAGCCAGTCAGCGAGGGAGTCTATCCCCTTTTCAATAGCGCTAGACCAAGGAGATTATTTTAGCAACTGAGGCGGAGCGCCACACCTACCATCAGATCCTTACTTTACCGCACAGATCGCTGTGCTACTCATACGCTGAGTTGGCGAGGACCGGTATCGAACTAGGAACCTTATGGTTTCTAGCCGAACGCTCTACCGACTGAGCTAATCCGGCCCTAATGCTCTTCAGGGCTAAGAGTCAGATCTTAGCCCTGAAGAGCATTAAGCGAAACTAATAGTAGGTTCGTCTGACTCATTAGATTTATCTTTATTATTTGCTCTACTTAGGTATTGAGTACTTTTTACTTATTCTCCTAGCGGTTATATGAATATATATATATCTTATATACATATATATGCATATAAATTGTTTTTTCTTTTGGCCAAATACTATACCAATAGATTATTTTTTGTTGATACGACTTGGTCTTTTCTTTTTTTCAAAAAATTTTTTCTCCCCTGTTGATGTTTGGTAGTATATTTTTACAATCAAACTATTTGCTGGGTTTTTTCTCACCGCAAGGATTTACCAATAAGTTTGGTATATTATATATACTAGCAAATATATGCACCCTCCGGGTGCAAGTATTTTAGTTAAATTTTATAATAAAATATTATATTAAATTAGAAAGGCTAATGAAACTGAATAAGAATGTAGATAAAAAGATTTTGAACAGAGGGGGTATAATTGAAAAATAGAACAACTTTGAAACTAACTCTTCCATCATTTTTTGTTACTCCCGTCTTTGATTGGTAAATTTTCCTAATTAAACTGTTTAGTTAAAATAGGAAGTAAAGAATAATATTACAGTTATTTCTTCTTGTTAAGGAATTTCATTTAAGATTTATTGAAGAGATTTTTGCTCATATTCAATAAGATAAAACCAAACAATTAGAAATCAATAATACTAAGCATATATTTATTAAAATCAAATTTTAAATATCAATATGCAAATTAGCTTTCCCATTCACACTGTAAACCGCTATTTTGTTGTATATATAAATATAATTGCATGTTATTAGTATGTTGATATGGTCTACAGTGGCTTCGGCCTCTGGACCATTGATATAATTAACGGCGTCGATCCCAGGGGGCCACCCCCCAGGCAACACCTGCCCCCTCGATTTAAAGGGGCAGGGCTGGGTTTATTGCCCAGTGCCTGAGGCGCCCCCCTTGAGGGGGAATGCCGACGGGATCGACGCAATTTTTCACCTGCCACTCCATGAGCTTCGGTTTGTGGGTGGTCCCACGTTAATAGGGACTTTGTGCCTGACCCGTACAAGTGGGGTACGCGGTAAATACCATGTAGATATGGTCAACAGTATTAATAAGATATAGCAATTTTATCAATAATTGAGGTTTAAATAAAAATAAATTCATGGTAAATGTGACGTCAATAACTAAGGGAATTATGACTTGAATAGTGATTTAGTTTCGGTTACAGACAGACAAACACACAAGCTCCATTATAATAAGATATATATATGAGGAAAAAATGATGAGTAAAGAAAAGAAATGTAGATGGATTTACTCATCATTTTTTCCTCATATTGTCGGATTCATTTTCTATTCTTACACACACACACACACACACACACACATATATATATATATATATATATATATATATATACATACCACCACGTATTAGTAGTTAATCCAAAAGGGCTCAATATATTTCGTAAAATATAGATCATTTATAGTTGTAGAAAAAAGTTTTTCTCTCTACCAGGGTTTCAGGGTTCAAGGTACACCTTCCTCATGAGAACTAAATAATCTTAAAAAGTTTTCCTGAAGAAGGTATACGTCGAAAACCGAAACCGTGGTAGAGAGAAAAACTTTTTTCTACAACTATATATAAATATATATATATATATAAAAGTCGTCGGGGCGGCCTAATGTAAAGTCGTCGGTATCAGCCAAACAGTGAGGAAGTCTATCCTCTTTTCACTAGCGCTAGACCAAGGAGATTATATTAGCGTCTGAGGTGGAGCGCCACATCTACCATCAGCTCCTTACTTTACCGCACATATCCCTGTGCTACTCATACGCTGAGTTGGCGAGGGCCGGTATCGAACTAGGAACCTTGTGGTTTATCCAAAAATCCGGAGAAGAAATCTTCCTCGCGACATATATATTATTATTATTATTATTATTATTATTATTATTTACATTATGATCATAACTATTTTGGTATAGTGGTTTTATGACTAAAAAAATAATCCCTTCCCATCTACGGACTTTAACGGACCACCCCTCCCGCTATTCGTCTGTTGATGAGAGGTTTGTCTGTACTGGATATTTCAAGAGACTTGCTGTCACTTGAACCCAAATTTAAACCACCAGATTCTCCCGCTGTAAACGAAAGTATGATGTATGTAAAGTATGATGAAACTAAATCATAATAAAATTATTTACAACTACTACTACCACTACTACTATCACTACTACTACTACTACTAATAATAATAATAATAATACTAATAATAATACTAATAATAATAATAGTAGTTGTTGTAGTAGTAGTACTGGGACAGTCAGTCGGTGGTAGTAGTAATGAATCAGTCTTCCTCATTTAAAGCCGGGGTAGTAGTGGAAGTTGTTAAGAAAGAGGTGGTAGCAGCAGTGGTCTTTCTTGTTCGACTTGTTGCTGAACAACACAGAGGGAGTGGAGCGGGAAAAGGCTGAGTGAATGAGGGGGGGGGAGTGAGAGTAGTTAAGAATGAGGGGGAGGTGGGTAATTTTTCTTTCTTTCTTTCTTTCCTTTTTTTCCTTTTCTTTTCTTCTTTCTTTTTTGCGGTTTTGATGAGGGAAGCCGCGATTGGTGGAGAGTCCGGTGGCGTGATGGGGGAAAATATGTCAGTAGTGGGAAGGAGAGAGAAGGAGGTGGATAGGTAAGAGGGGGAGGTAAAGGAGGGGTAGGAGGAGGTAAAGGGGTGAAGGGTGGAAGGGATAGAAAGGAGAAAATAAGAGGAAGGGTTAGGGGTTGGGTATGGTTGTTGGTATTGCATTGGTTTTTTTTTAGTTTATTGTTATTTGGTTTTTTGATTTGTTTTTTTTTTTAGTTTTGGTGGTTATCGTGACGTCAGCAGTGAGTTTGAAAAAAAGTTTTTTTTTCAGCTTGGGGTGATGGGTGGGGATGGTGTCGGTCAATAGGGATGTGGATGAAGGCGGGGGGGGGGTGGGGGGGGTGTGAAAAGAGATCCACATAGTGGCATGTTGGCATACGTATATACGTACCTTCATCTGACACAGACGTACAGAAAATAGCAAAAAAAAAAGCCAGGAGTGAAAGGGGGAGTAAGGCAAAGTTAGGGAGGGTGAAAGAGAGTGTTAGGGAAAGTTAGGGAGTGTGAGAGAGTGTTAGAGAAAGTTAGGAAGAGTGAGAGGCATTTATTCAAACACATACACATATAAGTAGGTATATCTCTCGATGTATCATCATATACATACATATATAACTATGTATATATATATGCATATATATATATATATACATATATATAAATACATATATATACTAGCAAATATATGCACCCTCCGGGTGCAAGTATCTAAGTTTTAATGTAATAAAGTATTGTATTAAATTAGAAAGGCTAATGAAACTAAATAAGAATGCAGATAAAATGATTTGAAACAGAGGGAGTATAATAAAAAAAATAGAACAATTGAAATTTACTCTTCCATCACTCTCGTCTTTCATTGTTATTTTTTCTAATTTAACTATTTAGTTAAATGAGGAAGTAAAGAATAAAATGACAGTTATTTTTCTTGTTAATGGATTTCATTTAAGATTTATTGAAGAGATTTTTGCTCATATTCATTAAAATAAATCCAAACAGTTAAAAATCAATAATACTAAGTACATATTTATTAAAATCACATTTTTAATATCAATATGCAAATTAACCTTCCCGTTCACACTATAAACCGCTATTTTGTTGTAGATATAAATATAATTACATGCTGTTAATATGTAGATATGGTTAACAGTATTAATAATGTACAACAATTTTATTAATAATTGAGATTTAAATGGAGAATGTGATGTCAATAACTAAGGAAATTGTGACTTGAGTAGTAATATAGTTTCGGCTACAGACAGAAAAACACACTATCTCCATTATAATAAGATATACATACATATATATGAGGTTAAGTAAACAAACAAATGTGTTTATTTTTTTATGTAGCATTAATCCGACAATTTTTGGAGTATATGTGCTTAATTGAAGTCATACCTAATTTTGAAGATTAATTAGTTAATAATTAATGAATTTTAGGCGGGCATATATGTTCAAATGTAAGGCTCAACGAATCGAGAAAATGTCAATCCCTGAATGTACATTTCGACCTATTAGGTCTCATCAGCAAGGTTATAGACATGGGAGACTGCTCCGTGTGTGACTCGAAACCTCGACTGCCAAGCTGACAGGCGAAGTCTCTAACCGTTACACAAGCTTGCCAATTCCACATTGCATATATATATATATATGTATATATATGTATATATATATCGTTGTGTACACACACACACACACACACACACACACACATATATATATATATATATATATATATATATATATAGTTGCGTATGTACCTGTTTACGAGTGACGTCAATATTAACAACCAATGTATATAAAAACACATGTGTTTATACATATGTATATGTAGATTTGTGAATAGTGTTCCAAAATGTACACATAACTCTATCTTACGATAGATATTTACTAAACTACGGAAGCACGGTCGCGTAACGTTTATCGTCGTAGCTAATGGGCCCAACAAAATCTAATTCAAATTCTGGAGGAGGCTATTTGTGTTTCACTTCGTGCCAATGCCCTTTGGACAGACACGAATCTCTTCCAGCGAAAGATACATATTCGAGCAGAGCGGGCTCTTTAGCCTTGGTAAGAGAACTGGCCAGACAGACCCCCCTAAAAAAAAAAACCCTCTGAATTCAAAGCCTAAGGATAGCTGATCGAAGATTCTTCGAACAGCTCTCTTTAGGATTCAAAGATTGTGTTGCGTCAATTATTAAAGGGAAGTGAGTATAACTCATGTCATAGTACAGTGATAGCTTTTTCATTTAGTGCGTCCTGGGACGCACATAGTTGCTTTGAATGAGCCCCCGGCAAAATTTATGGGTACCAACTAATGTTTCTTAATAGATTGTAGGGTTTTTATTTATGATTTGGGGAAACAATTAAAGCTGTCTAACTCCTACCTTATAACCTATCCTGTGTAATTTGTTTCTAAGAAACTATTGAAATGTATTTACAGTTAGCTTGAAAGAGTGGGGAAAGAAAAAAGAAAAAAAAAACACAGGACGCACGGATACGATTTTACTGCGTCCTTTTAGATTTTTATGTGTCAGTGACGCAGGACGCATACTTATCAGCAGTGGTGTGCCATGCTCTATCCAGCATGACGAAAGCTTACGAAAATATACAAGGAGGTCGAAAGACTTGCTTTACCCTACATAGTTTTTCTAAAGTTGAATTAATTACATAATACCATCCTAAATTCTAGAAAATAATTCAATTTTTAAAGATTTTTTTAAGAGGGAAAATAATTGCATAACTCATATATCATATTATTAAAACAAAAAATAATGAAAGTTAAAACAATATGTGAGGGGGTGACAAGACTTTCGGACCACACTGTATAATTGAGTTGATTTTTCTTCGGTGGCGCGTCATTTTGTCTTATTTAAAAAAAACTATATATATATATATATATATATATATATATATATATATATATATATATATATATATACTAGCAAATATATGCACCCTCCGGGTGCAAGTATTTAAGTTTTGATATAATAAAATATCATATTAAATTAGAAAGGCTAATGAAACTGACTAAGAATGCAGATAAAAAGATTTGGAACAGGGGTGTATAATCGAAAAATAGAACAACTTTGAAACTAACTATTCCATCAGTTTCCATTACTCCCCTCTTTCATTGGTAAATTTTTCTAATTTAACTATTTAGTTAAAATAGGAAGTAAAGGATAATATTACAGTTATTTCTTCGTGTAAATAAATTTCTTTTAAGATTTATCCACGAGATTTTTGTTTATATTTCTTAAGATAAAACCAAACAATTAGAAATCAATAATACCAAGCACATATTTATTAAAATAAAATTTTAAATATCAATATGCAAATTAGCCTTCTCATTCAAACTGTAAACCGCTATTTTGTTGTATATATAAATACAATTGCATGTTATTAGTACGTAGATATGATCAACAGTATTAATAATGTAAAACAATTTTTATTAATAACTGAAGGTTTAAAAGAATGAAATCATGGAGAATTTGACGTAAATAATTAAGGGAATTGTGAATTGAGTAGTAATATAGTTTCGGTTACAGACAGAAAAACACACAATCTCCATTATAATAAGATATATATATATATATATATATATATATATCTGTGTGTGTGTGTGTGTGTGTGTAGTATATTAAGAAAAATGAAAAAACACAGGTTTAAATGGGTTAAGTGGTGAGTTTATTGGCCGATGCTGCAGTGTTTCCATCTATTAATTAGATCATCTTCAGGGCATTTGTTGGTATATGTAGGAAGCGCGTGGTGTAATGGTTAAAGTCATGGGAAATGGACTCGTCATCCCGAGTTCAAATCCTGGATTGGTAATTGCATTTCATTTAGCGCTAATATCCTTGGGAAAGGTATGAATTCTACTCTCCCTCCAGCTATGGGTAAATAGTGGGGCAGACTGGGCTCTTTAACCTTGGTTAGGCAACCGGTCTATGAGAAGGAAAACTCTGAATTCAAACCTGCTGAACTCCGCTTAAGAAATTGACTTGTGTCGCATCCTGCTCGTGCGGAGGGGTTGGTAAATATATATATGGAAGGTGATAAGAAATTTTTTATCACAGAATAACTTCCATATACCAACAAATGCCCTGAAGATGATCTAATTAATAGATCGAAACACTGCAGCGTCGGCCAATAGACTCACCACTCAACCCATTTAAACCTGTGTTTTTTTCAATTAATCCGACAGTATGTGGAGAAAGGTAGACAAACACGGGATGTTGTAGAAAATGTATGTTTATTGTAGGTAGTGATGTTCACAATGTTGTGAAAATTACCTACATCGGTTTTATCTCAACGACTTTATCGGGCCGTTTTAACTCTTCATAGACAGACAGAGATTCATACAGAAAGAGAGTGAGAAAAAAAAGTTGACAGACCCGCATAAATACACACGTACACACATACAAACAGAGAGAAAGAGAGACAGACAGACATACAGACAGAGATGGGGAGATAGAGAGAGGGAGTGAGACAGAGACTGAGGAGGGAGAGAAAGAGAAAGGGGGGGAGAGATAGAGTATGTGAGTGTGTGTGAATTTGTGTGTGTACTTTACATACGGAGAGAGATAGATAGAAAGGGAGACAGTGGAAGAGAGAGAGAGAGAGAGAGAGAGAGAGAGAGAGAGAGAGAGAGAGAGAGAGAGTGTGTGTGTGTGTGTGTGTGTGTGTGTATGTCTGTGTGTGTGTGTGTGTGAACACGAGTACTTTGAACATGGTTGATTAAAAAACTACCATTTTACAACGTTTGCGCTCCAAAATTCATTTGGCGTTTATTTAAAATTTTGAATTTAGATGGCTAGTAGTAGGTAATCTGAACATTAGCTACATAAATGAGAATAACCGCCCCTTGTTTATTTCACTTTGAGGAAGCCATATGTTTTGGTCGGCCATTTTCATTTCACCGTAAATCAATACATCTGCATGTTTTAACACGAAAATATCATAAAATGTATTCTTAATAACAATTAAGTTCATTTCAAATAATACGCAAGCACAATTAAGAACACATTATGATATTTTCGTGTTAAAACATGTATTGATTCGAACAAATTCGTATTTTCAGTGTAGATTTACGGTGAAATGAAAATGACCGACCAAAACATATGGCTTCCTCAAAGTGAAATAAACAAGGGGAGGTTACTCTCATTTATGTAGCTTACCTAGTAGTATTTCGCCTCCTTAAAAGAACGTGCAGAAGGCCTAGAGATCAATCTGAACAGACGTCGTTACCCCCCCCCCATGCACTTAGACAATGATAAATGGCGAGATAGTAGCTTCCTATCAACGAATATACTTACATACATAGATATTTATAGATATTTTTTTTTTTTTTAGGAAATAGGAAATTAAGGGAACCCCCGTCTGACTTAATGCAATAGACACTCTTAAATCGACAACTGTTATTAATATTGTCATTTGTATGTTAACTGAGAAATAAATGCTGGTGAGTGCTCGGGATCAAGTGACAGCAGGTCGTCTCAAATCTTCAGTTTTGCTATTGCTTTTTTTTTTTCCCTTTTTTTTTTTAAAGGAAAAAAAAAAAAAAATTTTCGGAACCTTGTTGTTGTTGTTCACAGTTGGCCAGTTTTGATATATATACAAGGTGTGTCAAAAAAGTATCGAGATTGAAGATATTTACCAAGATAGAAATGAAGAATGGATGGAACGTTATTTCTGAATACAAGGTGTGTCAAAAAAGTACAAAAAATTTCGATACTTTTTTTTGACACATATATGCGTATTTAGGCAGCGGACTTTTCTTTTGGGCATATTTTTTTTTAAAAAATGATTGACAAAGATTTGATAATTTGTTTTTTGATGTCGTGCACATGCTCAAAACGGGTTCCCTTGACGAATCCCTTGAGCTTGGGGAAGAGGAAAAAAATCACATGGAGCCAAGTCGGGCGAGTAGGGAGGTTGCTCCACAACAGTGATGTTCTTCTGGGCCAAGAACTCTGATACTCAGGGCAGTGTGGGTAGGTGCATTGTCATGGTGAAGCACCCACGAGTTGTCCTGCAACATCTCTCGCCTTTTCTCGCGCACTGAACGGAGGTAACGCCGCAGTTTGTCTTTGTGGACATTCTGGCCCTGTGGCATGAACTCGTAGTGAACGATGCCCCTCACATCAAAGAATGTGACTTTTGTAACATACCTCGTACAATTAAAATGCTCTAAATTACAGAATAACGCAATTTCCAGTCTAATTTGCAACTGAATGATAATTTGTTGGGGGAGGAGTCCGCATTTACTCTAAACATTTATAAAGTAAAAGTAAAGTCGTTGGGGTGGCCTAATGTCGTATCAGCCAGACAGCGAGGGAGTCTATCCTCTTTTTACTAGCGCTAGACCAAGGAGATTGTTTTTGCACCAGAGGTGGGGCGCCACACTTACCATCAGCTCCTTACTTTACAGCAAAGATCCCTATGCTACTCATTCGCTGAGTTGGCTAGGGCGGTATCGAACCAAGAACCTTGCGATTCCTAGTCCATTGCTCTACCGACTGATCAATCAAATTCTGATGATCATGAAATATTAATTAGAATCCTTCAATTCTTCATCAAGTAGAAGAATCAATATCTTATTAGGCAACCTGTATAGGAAAAGGAAAGCCAGCTTTACTCTGTGTTACGATTCGCGTGGCCATTTTAGGGCTGTAATTGAAAGAAGTTTTACAGTGGAGATACTTTGTGGTCTAAAGTTTGATAATTTCTTGAAGTAGAAAGATATAGTATCAGTTTTAATCCTTGTCCGTTGATCTGTCCTCAAAGCTGTTGATCTCAGAGTTGATCCTGTCTTGAAGTAGAAAGTTGTATAATCTTTGTCTGTTGATCTGTCCTTCCAGCGAGCAATTTTAGGACAATTTATCAACGCCTTTAAATAGTAAATTAAATACATATTTGGAAGTTTTTGATTAGCCAATTCAGCCACCGCTGTTTTGGAACAGTCTATAAATATAAGTCGTGGTCTTTTTAAGTCAGGTAGTTTAAGAATTGACCATGTCGGAGATGTTCAGTAAATACATACATGAGACTTTTTGGATTTCAGTTTCTATTTTTTTTTTTGTTTATTTTTAAAATCTTCTTTTCCTTCTTTTCAGTGTTGGAATATTTTAGGCATATAAGGTGTACTGAAGTCCACGACACAAACTTATAGACTCTGCGTGGCTTAGAGCCAGCCAGTCAACACGCTCGAATACGTGGTTAGTTAACTATTTAATCGCCGATCTTGAAAGCCGTTCATTTGCACGTTATTCGACATTGACGAACGAATCTGCAACTAAGAAACACCGAGGAACAGCCAAAGGATTCTACCTAACACTAAGGGACACCGAAGGACAAGCAAAGGATTCTACTTACACCAAGGAACAACGAGAGACAACAAAAGATTCTACCCACACCAAGGAACACCGAGGGACAACCAAAGGATTTTATCCAACACTAAGGAACACCGAGGGACAACCAAAGGATTCTACCCAAGATTAAGGAACACTCTCTCCAAATAGCAGTGCAGGCTGGGCTCTTTAGCCTTGGTAAGACAGCCAGTCTAGGAAAAGGATGAATCTGAATTCAAACCAGCTTTAAACTGTTTAAAAATAAATTGACCTTGAGTCACATCCTGCCCGTGGCAGAGGGATTGGGTAAATCCGTACCAACGACACCATTTTGGGAACAGATGAGGTGGGTGTCATCTATCCCTCCACAAAAGGTTACAGTCGGTGTATTATATACCCCGTTGATTGACAGGGCGATTTCTACATGAGTCCTATCAATGACTGACACTGCCCAAAATGTCGATGACACTAATGAGGTTGCGCGCGTTCAATCTTGACTTAAGAACCTTTCTTAATCCATCGAAATACACCCCACATAGGCCACCACACACTTCACCTGTACAAGAATATCGTCGATTTCAAGGGTACCTAAGTACTTATATCCGTTCTCATATGGATTCTATATTCTTACCCCCCCCCGGACGGGTAATTCGATATCTACACACGCTTCAAGTTTACCGTGTCGCAATTTTACCATTGCACACTTCAAATTGCCTAAGTGCATTCCAATATCTGTGCTACACACTCGAACAGTTTGAACTACTTTTGTTGGCATGCTTCCGTTAAGAGAGACGATGGAGTAGTGTCCAATATATATAATATATATATATCTTCGAAGAAAGGAAAAACTCAACACCGTTATTCCATAATAAATTTATTTCGACCAAACACACACACACACCACACACACACACACACACATAATATATATATATTATATATAAACACACACACACACACACGCGTGCGCACACAAATAGATACACACACACACACACACACACACACATATATATATATATTTAAACAGACTGAATGACGGATTACCACTCGCTTTTCTCATTATTCTGTGATAAATAATTTCTTATCTTATGCCCTGAAGATGATCTAATTAATAGATCGAAACACTGCAGCGTTGGCCAATAAACTCACTACTTAACCCATTTAAACCTGTGTTTTTTCATTTTCCTTGATATATTACATACCGTCGGATTCACTTCCTTTCTTCACACACATATATATATATATATATATATATGTTTGTGTCAAGCTATTTTCTGTATCATTAAAGTCGATTTTTTGTCTCTTATTTGTAGAAAGAAGGACATTTCTTGAAAATACACAAAAACAAAGTTTGGTTTCTTGGGCGAGGCTCCACAGACTTTGGTTATCAAATTTTAAATCTGATATTCAATACGTTTAGATTTTCGAAACGAGGTTTGTTATTCTAAAATCTCGTCATGCCTCGCTGCCATGGACATTAGCCAAAACTTAGAGAGGAAAATATGTTATAAGAATGTGAAGCTAGGTAAAGAGAGGAGAGAGAGAGAGAGAGAGAGAGAGAGAGAGAGAGAGAGGAGAGAGAGAGAGTAGAGAGTACACAATGTTTTAAGATTTTTTTTCGTACGCTAAAAAGGAAAATTCAACACTAATGGACACCGAGGAATAACCAAATGATTCTACCCAACACTAAGGGACATCGAGGAAATAACCAAATGATTCTACCCACACTAAGGGACATCGAGGAATAACCAATGATTCTACCCAACACTAAGGGACACGCGAGGAATAACCAAATGATTCTACCCAACACTAAGGACATCGAGGAATAGGAAATGATTTCTACCCAACACTAAGGGACACCGAGGAATAACCAAATGATTCTTACCCAAACACTAAGGGACATCGAGGAATAACCAAAATGATTCTACCCAACACTTAAGGGACATCGAGGAGATATAACGAGGAATAACCACCATGATTCTACCCAACACTAAGGGCCATCGAGGAATAACCAAATGATTCTACCCAACACTAAGGGACATCGAGGAATAAGCCAAATGATTCTAACCCAAACCCACTAAGGGACATCGAGGAATAACCAAATGATTCTACCCAACACTAAGGGACATCGAGAAATAACCAAATGATTCTACCCAACACTAAGGGACATCGAGAATAACCAAATGATTCTACCCAACACTAAGGGACATCGAGGAATAACCAAATTGATTCTACCCAACACTAAGGGACATCGAGGAATAACCAAATGATTCTACCCAACACTAAGGACATCGAGGAATAACCAAATGATTCTACCCAACACTAAGGGACATCGAGGAATAACCAAATGATTCTACCCAACACTAAGGGACATCGAGGAATAACCAAATGATTCTACCCAACACTAAGGACATCGAGGAATAACAAATGATTCTACCCAACACTAGGAACACCGAGGAATAACCAAATGATTCTACCCAACACTAAGGGACATCGAGAATAACCAAATGATATCTACCCAACACTAAGGGACATCGAGGAATAACAAATGATGGTTTTGTCTACCCAAACACTAAGGGACATCGAGGAATAACCAAATGATTCTACCCAACCTAAGGGACATCGAGGAATAACCAAATGATTCTACCCAACACTAAGGGACATCGAGGAATAACCAAATGATTCTACCCAACACTAAGGGACATCGAGGAATATAACCAAATGATTCTACCCAACACTAAGGGAACATCGAGGGAATAACCAAATGATTCTACCCAACACTTAAGGGACATCGAGGAATAACCAAATGATTCTACCCAAACACTAAGGGACATCGAGAATAACCAAATGATTCTACCCAACACTAAGGACATCGAGGAATAACCAAATGATTCTACCAACACTAAGGACATCGAGGAATAACCAAATGATTCTACCCAACACTAAGGACATCGAGGAATAACCAAATGATTCTACCCAACACTAAGGGACATCGAGGAATAACCAAAATTCTACGCCTCTTGTTCTCATCCTTTCTCTTCCCTTCCCTGAGCCATCCGTCCTATTCTCACCCTCTACTCGGGTACCACAATCGAGTGAATCCTTGCTTCACCCAACACTAAGGGACCATCGAGGAATAACCAAAATGATTCTACCCAACACTAAGGGACATCGAGGAATAACCAAATGATTCTACCCAACACTAAGGGACATCGAGGAATAACAATGATTCTACCCAACACTAAGGGACATCGAGGATAACCAAAATTGATTCTTACCCAACACTAAGGGACATCGAGGAATAACCAAATGATTTCTACCCAACACATAAGGGACATCGAGGAATAACCAAATGATTCTACCCAACACTAAGGGACATCGAGGAATAACCAAATGATTCTACCCAACACTAAGGGACATCGAGGAATAACCAAAAATGATTCTACCCACACTAAAGGGACATCGGGAATAACGCAAATGATTCTAACCCAACACTAAAGGGAGGAATGATTCTACCCAACACTAAGGGACACCGAGGAAATAACCAAATGATTCTACCAACACTAAGGGAAACACGCGGAGGAATAACCAATGATTTCTACGCCAACACTAAGGACATCGAGGAAATAAAAATGATCTACCAACACTAAGGGACACCGAGGAAAGGAACCAAAAATGATTCTACCCAACACTAAGGGACATCGAGGAATAACCAAATGATTCTACCCAACACACTAAGGGACATCGAGGAATAACCAAATGATTCTACCCAACAATAGGACACCCGAGGAATAACCAAATGATTTACCAACACTAAGGGACACCGAGGAATAACCAAATGATTCTACCCAACACTAGGGACTCGAGGAATAACCAAATGATTCTACCAACACTAAGGGACACCGAGGAAAGAAACCAAATGATTCTACCCAACACTAAGGAAGCACCGAGGAAGAAACCAAATGATTCCTACCCGACACTAAGGGACATCGAGGAATAAACAAAATGATTCTACCCAACACTAAGGGACATCGAGGAATACCAAATGATTCTACCCAACACTAAGGGACACCGAGGAAGAACCAAATGATTCTACCCAACACTAAGGGACATCGAGGAATAACCAAATGATTCTACCCAACACTAAAGGGACACCGAGGAAGAACCAAATGATTCTACCCAACACTAAGGGACATCGAGGAATAACCAAATGATTCTACCAACACTAAGGACATCGAGAATAACCAAATGATTCTACCCAACACTAAGGGACATCGAGGAATAACCAAATGATTCTACCAACACTAAGTGACACCGAGGAACAACCAAAGGATTCTACCCAACACTAAGTGACACCGAGGAACAACAAAGGATTCTACCCACACTAAGGGACACCGAGGAAAAACCAAATGATTCTACCCAACACTAAGGGACATCGAGGAATAACAAATGATTCTACCCAACACTAAGGGACATCGAGGAATAACCAAATGATTCTACCCAACACTAAGTGACACGAGGAACAACCAAAGGATTCTACCCAACACTAAGTGACACGAGGAATAACCAAATGATTCTACCCAACACTAAGGACACCGAGGAATAACCAAATGATTCTACCCAACACAAGGACAGAGAGGAATAACCAAATGATTCTACCCAACACTAAGGGACACGAGGAAGAACCAAATGATTCTACCCAACACTAAGGGACACCGAGGAAGAACAAATGATTCTACCCAACACTAAGGGACATCGAGGAATAACCAAATGATTCTACCCACACTAAGGGACATCGAGGAATAACCAAATGATTCTACCAACACTAAGGGACACCGAGGAAGAACCAAATGATTCTACCCAACACTAAGGGACATCGAGGAATAACCAAATGATTCTACCAACACTAAGGACATCGAGGAATAACCAAATGATTCTACCCAACACTAAGGGACATCGAGGAATAACCAAATGATTTACTAAGTGACACCGCAAAGGATTCTACCCAACACTAAGTGACACCAGGAACAACCAAAGGATTCTACCAACACTAAGGGACACCGAGGAATAACCAAATGATTCTACCCAACACTAAGGGACATCGAGGAATAACCAAATGATTCTACCCAACACTAAGGGACATCGAGAATAACCAAATGATTCTACCCAACACTAAGTGACACCGAGGAACAACCAAAGGATTCTACCCAACACTAAGTGACACCGAGGAATAACCAAATGATTCTACCCAACACTAAGGGACACCGAGGAATAACCAAATGATTCTACCCAACACTAAGGGACACCGAGGAATAACCAAATGATTCTACCAACACTAAGGGACATCGAGGAATAACCAAATGATTCTACCCAACACTAAGGGACACCGAGGAAGAACCAAATGATTCTACCCAACACTAAGGACACCGAGGAAGAACCAAATGATTCTACCCAACACTAAGGGACATCGAGGAATAACCAAATGATTCTACCCAACACTAAGGGACATCGAGGAATAACCAAATGATTCTACCCAACACTAAGGGACACCAGGAAGAACCAAATGATTCTACCCAACACTAAGGACATCGAGGAATAACAAATGATTCTACCCAACACTAAGGACACGAGGAAGAACCTGATTCTACCCAACACTAAGGGACATCGAGGAATAACCAAATGATTCTACCCAACACTAAGTGACACCGAGGAACAACCAAAGGATTCTACCCAACACTAAGAGACACTGAGGAACAACCAAAAGATTCTTCACTAAGGATCAGCCTCTGCTTAACACAAGGGATCTCCACTGTAAAGTGCTCTCACTTGAAGCCTCAAAATGGCCACAAAACCGTAAAAAATATTAGGAAGATTAAAGAGCGCACTAGCCGAAACATAGTGATCAAAACAACAAAGATAAAGATACTTGCGCGAAGGATTAAAGAGCTGATAACCTATGAATTTTAGACACTATACTGTAAGCTAAAAATATTTTAGTCGTAACCTAATGATCAATACAAAGAAGATGAGGATACTCGCTTGCGTTATTTAATTTTAGAACTTCAGGATAATTAAGGCATCATGTGGATACCCCGGGATAGAGGCGGGAATATCTTGTGTGTGTGTGTGAGAGGGATTATATATATATATATATATATAATATATAGAGAGAGAGAGAGAGAGAGAGAGAGAGACTGTAAGGTGAAGAATATTTTGGTCGTAACCTAATGATCAATACAAAGAAGATGAGGATACTCGCTTGAATGACTCTGGGGAAAAATTGCGTTATTTAATTTTAGAACTTCAGGAAGAGTAAGGCATCATGTGGATACCCCGAGATAGAGGCGGGAATCTCTCTCATTGTGGCTTGCATTGTGACATTATTGTGTGAAGTTGCATGTAGAATACTTTATATTGTGTTGTAAGGGTAATTCCAAAAGTAAAATCTCAAAGCCCTTGGGACGCAGGCAAACTGTTCATGTAGCAATTGGCAACACTGTTGTGTTTGTTGAGCATACGCCTTTTTTCCTTCTTCGGTCTTCCATAAGAACTCGTTGCATCCGGAGTGTCAGTCAATATTTTTTCTTTCAATCTCACCTATTTGTAAAAAACGAACAGAACTGATCCTCAAAATTGTATCTTTATAATCCTTTCTCTTCTTTTATGTCACTAGTCTGAAGATGGAAAATTACCTTGACTTGCAACAAGGTATTTGACTTTTGTTGCCTTTCAGTTGACAAATCAGTAAGCATTATGACATTATTGTGTGGAGTTGTATGGTTGCGTGGTCCAATGGTTAGAGTCGTAGGAAAAAGGGACTCGTCGACCCGAGTTCAATTCCTGGACGAACCTTTTCGCATTTCACATGGCGCTAAAACCCTAGGGAAAGGTATGAATCTAATTCTTCCTCCAACTATGGGTAAAATAGTTAGGTAACCAGCCTAGGAGAAGGTGTTTGGCCAGTTGTAAAGAACTTAAAGTAAATAAGTAAGTCCCGAGTTATAGAATCCTTTGGTAAGTGAATAAGTCCTGTGATGGTAAGTGAATAAGTCAACAATACTACGTTCCGTCGTCCAAGAAGATCCAAGTAGTAATGCTTAGTATGACCAGAAAAGGCCAGTATAAATAATAATATCAGCAGCAGAGTACTGCCAGTGATTGGCTAATAGGTTGGTCACATGACTATCGGCGAGTCTATAAGTAAGAGTAGACATTTACCACACGCCTTATATAAAAAAAATGGTTAGCAAGTTCGCCTCGCAGACCATTGTTAGTGAGTTCGATTCTCATTGGGCGCTCCATGCTTCTGGCCTTGTACCACATCTAAGCCAAGCTTAGTAAAAACTATATAAAAAAATTCTCAACAGAAGGAAAACTCTGAATTCAAACCTGTTAAACTCCGCTTAAGAAATTGACCTTGTGTCACATCCTGCTCGTGCGGAGGTGTTAGTAAATATATATATATAGAATACTTCATATTATGTTACGTGGGTAATCACAAAAGTAAATCTCCAAAGCACTTGGGACACAGAAAAACTGTTCATGTGGCTATTGGCAACACTGTTGTGTTTGTTGAGCATACACATTTTTTTCCTCCTTTGGTCTTCCATAAGAGCTCGTTGCATCCGGACTGTCGGTCAATATTTTTTCTTTCAATCTCACCTATTAGGAAAAACGAACAGGTCAGATTCTCAAAATTGCATCCTCATAATTCCTTCTCTTCTTTCACCTCCACCCCCCTTTTCTTTTTAAAACCTGAACCTCTTTTTTTTTCTCGACTTTCCGCTTTTCCTTCCGTTGAACCTGATTTATTTGTCCTTGCCTGACCGACACACCGCTTGTTATTGTTGCTAAAAAAAGTTCCCTGTGTCTCGTCTGAACAACGTTTTCAATTCCCTCATCTTTCCCCACCCCAAGTTTTTTTTTCATGTTGTGTTGTTCATCTCGTTTCCTCACCCTGCAACTCTCGTCCCCACCCCCAACTCTCGTCCCTACCCCCCAACTCTCGCTCCCCACCCTCAGGATTCTACTTGTACTCTCATCATCCCTTCTTCTTTGAATCTGGTAATTAACGTAGCTGACACTGGACATCAAATTGCTCGCTTTGGTTTCACTTACAACTTTACACAGAGTGTATTTTCTATTGGGAAGCGCGGTGGTGTATGGGAAGCGCGGTGGTGTACTGGTTAGAGTCGTAGGAAATGGACTCGTCGACACGAGTTCAATTCCTGGACGAAGCCACAGTTCACATAGCGCTAATACCCTTGGGAAAGGTATGAATCCAACTATTCTCCCTCCAGCTATAGGTAAATAGTAGGGCAGACTGGGCTCTTTAACCTTGGTTAGGCCATCAGTCTAGGAGAAGAAAAACTCTGAATTCAAACCTGTTCACTACTAGAATAGGCGCAGGCCTACTTAGTGATCTATTTCAATTTTTAAAAAAAAAGGAAAGGTATGAATCCAACTATTCTCCTTCCAGCTATGGGTAAATAGTAGGGTAGACTGGACTCTTTAACCTTGGTTAGCAAACTAGTCTAGGAGAAGAAGATCTTTGAATTCAAACCTGGTCATTACTAGAATAGGCTCAGGCCTGCTTAGGGATCTATTTCAATTTTTTTTTAAATTGAAAATTTTTGTATTGAGCAAAACTTCGGAGCCGAATAATTCGTTGCTATGGTCTTGACGACTGAATGTTGCCTTTGTATGTTTGTCGTTTCTTAGTACCACAACTTGCCGTTAACATTTTTTTAGTTTGAGATGAAACAACCCGTACCCTTTGTAGTCTAAGCCTGTGTGTAGTCTGGTATATCCTTGGGAAGCAATGAAATGTTCCTGTTAATTCATCGGGAATTGATCTTGCATATAAATACAAGAACAATTTGCGACGAATTAACAAAAAACAAAACTTTAATTGCCTGAGCAAACATAACAGAATGCATATAAGAAGGAAAAGAGTAATAAGAAAAACCGGTTAAATCAAACTTAACGGCCCTAAATTCCACCATCGTATGTCATCCCACCGAAAGACAAAAAATACCAAAAATCAGGGAATTAACCGAATTTAATGAAATTTTTCAAAGTTGATATATTAATGAATAAAAGTTATAATGCACCAGTTATTCTTTTTTTTTTTTAAACAATTACATTTTTTAAGGTCAGTTAACTTTGAACCACGTATATTTGAGGCGTAACACTGATTTTCAAAGATACGTTGTTAAAAGTTAACTGACCTAAAAAAAATATAAAAGTTTTTAAATAAAATAACTGATGCATAACTTTTATTCATTAATATATCAACATTGAAAATTTCATTAAATTCGGTTAATTCCCTGATTTTTTTTCTTTTGGCGGGGTGACATTTAGGTCTGTTAAGTTCGATTTAACCGAAACTATTCATAAATCGTTGTGTCCGGTAATTAAAGATATAATGCACCAGTTATTTTATTTAAAAACTTTTACATTTTTTCAGGTCAGTTAACTTTGAAGCATGTATCTTTGAGAATCTGTGTTACGCCTCAAACGACTATGTGTTTGTATATATGTCTATGTGTTTGTTATTTTTAATTAGATTTATTGTATGTTTATATTTCTTCAACACTACCATCACTTTCTTCACCCAAACTGAGTCCAACACTCAGTCGACGACGAGTTAAGGATCACTCTTTCTTTACTTTTTCCCTACGTGTCTAGCTAGAGAACATACACGCAGGGTTGAGTTGAATAAAATCTTTCCTTTTTTTCAACTGATACATTCAGCTAAAAACCTTATACAATACGGAATTTACGCGTAGTGTAATGGTTAAAGTCATGGGAAATGGACTCGTCGCCCCGAGTTCAAATCCTGGACGTGGTAATTGCATATCGCTTAGCGCTAATGCCCTTGGGAAAGGTATGAATCCTACTCTTCCTCTAGCTATGGGTAAATAGCAGGGCAGACTGTTTTTTTAACCATGGCTAGGTAACCAGTCTAGAAGAAGGAAAACTCTTAATTCAAACCTGTTGAACTCCGCTTAAGAAATTGACCTTGTGTCGTATCCTGCTCGAGTGGAGGATTTGGTAAATATATATACAATACGGAATAAATTATTTGAAACTAGACGCAACAATTCTTCCAGGCCGTGGTGTTGTCGGTGCTGTTGTATGGCTGCACCACTTGGACCTTGACGAGGCGCCTGGGAAATAGACTGGATGGGAGCTACACAAGGATGCTGCGTGTGATCGTGGAAACAACATCCCACAAGAAATCAGTTATACGGCTACCTGTCCCCTTTTACACAAACCACCCGAGTAAGGCGAACCAGACATGCCGGACACTGCTGGAGAAATAAGGATGGGCTAATAAGCGACGTCCTTCTGTGGAAACCAGCGCATGGACATGCTAGTGCGGGCCGTCCAGCGAAGACCTACATAGACCAGCTATGTGCAGATACAGCATGCTGTGCAGAGGACCTCCCGTAGATCAATGAATGATAGGGATTGTTGTCGAGAGATTGTCATGGATATCCGCGTTGCTGGCGCGACATGATGATGATGATCAATGAAATGTATTTTGAGACTTGGAATTGAAATAGTTAATTTTGAATCCAGGTGAAGTCAAGAATGAAAACGATGCATTGCGAAAGGTTTTGTAGCTTTGATAGATATACGTTAATGTTGCTTACACGGGGCCTAGCCCAACAAGCCCGATCCCCGGAGTTGCCACTGATATATATGGCGGCAGGCTCTACATAGAGGACTGTTCATGTCTGAAGCCCCCATGGCGCAACACCATTAAGTCAAGAGGTCCGGAAGAAAGCAGTGGCAACAAAGCACCTGCACATCAACACCTTCAGGGACAGCCTCCACATGCGGCATCTGTGGTCGAGAATGTTTTTCGAACATTGGACTTGACAGTCACTGAAGGCGCTGTAACTTCAGGGGCAAAAAAACTATATTATAGTCTTCCGAGACTGAAATGCCAATAAAAATCCCCTTCACATAACCATTTCTGACATATACTTTCTAACAAATTTAAATTTCACATTATCCCAATAAACCCTTACACCATTCATATTTTTTACATTAAAAAGTATTTTTGAATCCATATATTCTCCCTCCAGCTATGGGTTAATAGTAGGCAAGACTGGGCCCTTCAGCCTTGGGTAGGTAACCGGTCTAGGAGAGGGATAACTCTGAATTCAAAATTCCTGAGGTCGGTCGTTGATTGGATTTGTGGCAACCCTTGATGCACCAATTCTTTCCTATCGACTGTGCCAAAAAGTGTGGATGGTCCAACACAAGCCTTCACCATTATAAACAAATCACTGTGTGGGTGTTCATTGTATGTATGAACCCTCATGCGTCGAAAATCGATGAGAGAGTCCACAATATATATATATATATATATATATATATATATATATATTATATATATATATGTGTGTGTGTGTGTGTGTGTGTGTGTGTATTCTACTAGGTATTTTATGTTTGGAAAAGCACGTGTTAGTATTGAATTACGCCCCTACTTTGTTATCTGTTAGTTAAATAATAGTAGTAACTATTAAATTCAAATATTACATTACCATCATTAAAACCATCTTTCATTACTACTCTAACTACTAGAACTAGTACTATTACTACTAATAATAATATTAATACATGTCAGGACTGATACCTACCCAATTCCTCTAACACAACAATAAAATGTCTACTCTTTCCACCCGTAATAATAATAATAATAATAATAATAATAATAATAATAATGTCAATATATCGTTTGAAAATAATTTATCAAGCATAATCACTGTCCAATTAGAGGAAATATATCGAGAGGAAAAACACGTTGCCTGTTGTAATGTCCGCCTTACCAAAATACAAAGCGTTCTTGTCTGGGCGAAATAGGGACCTCGCGGTAACAGTCCCTCATTAGTACGATTGATGTTGTTCCAATTGCTCGTGAAGCTGATTTACGCTTACGGGACACTCCTCAGCCACTTGTAGGCTGGGTTCTATGTTTAGAATATACCACTAAAGACTCCCATAATCCTCAGTTTTGCGCGCTGAATATTATGGTTAACCAGCTGGTCTGACCACCATCCTTTTGAAGGATTAGAAGCGACTACCCGGGGTCGCCTGTGTAGAGGAGAAAAAACAAACAACAACAAAAAAAAAAAACAAAAAAAAAAAAACAAAAGACAAAACAAAAAACAAAGTGGTTTAATGGTTAACAAGCTAGTCTTGCAGTCCGTTAACCTGAATATTGAATTTAATTCTTGCTGAAAAAATTCCCACGTAAAAAGACCTTTACTCCTGTATAACGAGTTTGATCTTCACTGGAGGCCCCATAAAAATATCCACATAAAAAGACCTTATGTTAATCCGGCCTGAAAAAAAATGATTGTTTTGCGTTTCCATATTGATTTGTTTAACTTTGAGATTCACGGACATTTTTAAGAATTTTAATGCTATTTGATTTTTAAGTAGAATTTTAATGCTATTTTGATTTTTAAGTAGAATTTTAATGCTATTTTGATTTTTAAGTAGAATTTTAATGCTATTTTAATTTTAAGTAGAATTTAATGCTATGTTCATTTTTAAGTAGAATTTTAATGCTATTTTAATTTTAAGTAGAATTTTAATGCTATTTTAATTTTTAAGTAGAATTTTAATGCTATTTTAATTTTTAAGTAGAATTTAATGCTATTTTAATTTTTAAGTAGAATTTTAATGCTATTTTAATTTTTAAGTAGAATTTTAATGCTATTTTAATTTTAAGTAGAATTTTAATGCTATTTTAATTTTTAAGTATAGTTTTAATGCTGTTTTAATGCTATTTTAATTTTGAAATATATTCGCAAATATAAATGAAATCTTCATAATTTTTTCACAAAAGGCTCGACTCAGTAACAATGAATGTGTATATATACTTACTTTGTCGTTAACTGTTTTATTTTCATACTTTCCTCCGGACATACACACATACACACAGCTGCCCTTTATATAAGTATAGATTAGACAATGGTTTCTACATAATGGTGCGCCTCAAGATGTAATTTTGCGGGCCTGGAACCAGCATAAAAATGACATTTATTATTTGAATTGGGCCGGTTTAGCTCAGTCGGTAGAGTGTTCGACTAGAAACCACAAGGTTTCTGGTTCGATACCGGCCCTCGCTAACTCAGCGCATGAGTAGCACAGGGATCTATGCGATAAATTGAGGAGCTGATGGTAGGTGTGTTGCTCCCCTCAGACGCAAAGCAGTTTCCTTGGCCTAGCGTTAGTGAAAGGGGAATAGACTCCCTCACTGTCAGGCCGATACCGACATTAGGCCACCCCGACGATTTACTTATATGTTTAATGGCGTATCAACTCTCATTGGGTTATTTAATGCCCAAATTTGATTCGTTTGTAAGTGTTTGATTGTTATAACAATATATTCAATGTATGTTTTTAATTTAACTATTTTTTTTGTATTTGTGTATAATGATTTGTTTCTATTTACTCAAACCCTCAGCTCCACTGGATGTGACACAAAAAAAGAATTTTTAAGCGGAGCAAAGTTGATTTGAATACAGAATTTTCCTTCTTTTAGACTAGTTGCCTAACTAAGGCTAAAGAACCCAGTCTGTCCAACTACTTACCTATAGCTGGGATGAAAACAGATGAATTCATGCCTTTATTAGCGCGAAGTAAAACGCAAACTGCTTTATTAAGGATTTGAACTCGGGTCGCCAATATCATTTCCTACAACGATAACCGTTACGCAAGTGTGCACCCCTCATTAATCATTTGTGTGCTCACATTTGTACGGATTCAAGTAGTCCTTGATAATAATTCATACATAATCATGTATGGTATCGAGTATGTCTATCTAATACTTATAAATCATACACAAGTATATGTTTTTGGTTTGGTTTGTTTTGTTTTACGGCATATCAACCTCAGTGGGTCATTTAATGCCGATAAAGTTTTGAAATAAATCAATTCTTAATGGATAATACAATTTTTTTATAAATACATTTTTTCTATTTAACCCATAGATGGGACCCTAACAGGTACTACCACTCTGGGTCAGAGTGGACCAGGGAGCAATGGTGATGAAGGGGTGCTCCACATTCCCCAAACCTCCAAAACTGGAACCTCACCATCAGATAGAGTTTAACATCATTCCCAGGACATGTAGACCCTCAGCCACCGCCTTCTAGCACCCATATGATAAAAAGGGGTTGGGGCTTGCCATAAGGGCAATAGGGTTGGGAAAATCATATATGTTTTAAATTAACTAATCCTATTTGATTATATCATTATTTGCATATGGCTATGTGGTCCCAAGTGTTTCTAGCTAACACCCAAAATTTGCAAGCAATTATATGGTTTCAAGTAACTAATAATATCTAATAAGTAACTAATAATAATAATAATAATAATAATAATAATAAGCCTAAGTAAACAATTATAGCTTCATAACTTTATTTTCAAAGGTCTGTAATGGTTCATAAGCTGTAGATTCTTGTTAGACCAGGTTTACGGAACAAAGAAAAAAGGATCGTATTCTAAAAATAGACAAAGCCAGACTGACCGACGCCAAAATTCAAAACTCCCGCGAACTAACGGACATTCGGAGAAGGAGGAGAGAGAAAGTAGATAGCAGCAGAACGAGCAGAAAGGCAGTGGCCAGTGAACAGACAAGTCACGAATACCAATCCCCTCGAACTGGGTGAACAAAACAAAGTGAATTTTAACACTAATAAGAATTTGTAAAAAGGAAAATTCATTAACGAAACCAAAACTTTGTAACTTGTTGTTCATTTGATACAATTTATAATACACATATAAAGGACAATTTTATTACGACTCAAACTTCTTTGTTATTACTTGTACTGTTTTGCTTGTTTCTTTAATGTTATATTCCACATAGAACATTTCCTCCAACCTACATACGCTTTTTTAATTGCACTTTTTATCTATAATCATTTGTTTGCACAGTTATAGGGTTCCAAGTATTCCTATCTAACACTAATAATTTGCAAGCAATTATATAGTTTCAAGTTCTAATGATGATAATTTTTAGTAAACTCTTTTGAAAGGGTCCAAAAATTCAAGGTAATATCAATCCTTTGCAAGTCTATCCAGCAAACGAAATGCAATTCCTTTCCCAACTGAACACGTCCACTCTCACATCAAATAGCAGTCGTCAGATTTCACTTGCCGTCCAAACACTTTCTTCCTCACTCGCCCTGTCAGCGACAGTCCGTCTTTATTTCTGCTCGTTTGAATGCGCTTATGCAAATTCGGATACTTTATTTGGGTCTCTACTAACAATACCTCAGCTACGAGGAGGTAGCGAGTTCGAGTATCCGTAGCCGCTCACCACAGGCCAAACATATCCTGACGCGCTTTGTTTGTGGGGGCTGGGAATCCGCTTGTTCATAGGGCTGCCTTTCAGTCTCGTCACATAAACAGTTGACTTCAAGTGACTATTAATGCAAATAATTTGAACCTATCAATATGGTATCAAGTATTCCGGTTCACCCCAGTTTAGACGATCTATTCTAAGCCTCGTCTACAGAGCTTGATTTATTTGTGGTGAATGGAGTTTAAAATTGGTTTCAAGGGTTGCATCAAGCAAAAAAGTTTGGGAAGCTAAGTGTAATAAGTAATTGAGAGTTACCTCCTTTATGTAACACTTTAGCTTTGTAAAACTATATAAACTCCCAAGAGAACTGCAAATGTATTCTAAGTAGAATAAAGCTTACTCAAGTCCGACCGTGTATGTTCTCTTCTTATTACACTAAACTTCTCTTTGTTCAGTATCAGAATAAGAACAGATTTTGTAGTTTAAGCTCATAACTCGATGGCAGCAAACGACGTTAAAGATATATACATTTGACTTATCTATTAATAATGGAGATTCGCTTCCGGTTTTTGTCTGTAACAAAAATTACGTCACTGCTTACGTCACATTACCCAAATCGTCATAACATAGAATAAATACACTCAAAATTTGAACATGCAACATTAGACAGTCACACACGGATCAGTCTCCCATGTCTATAACCTTGCTGACGAGACCTAATAGGTCGAAATGTACATTCAGGGATTGACATTTTTCGATTTGTTTAGCCTTACATTTGAACATATATGCCCGCCTTAATTCATTAATTATTAACTAATCAATTTTCAAAATTAGGTATGACTTCAATTAAGCACATATCCTCCAAAAATTGTCGGCTAAAAGCCATATCAAATAAACACATTGTTTATTTACGTACTCTCATACTGTCGTGTAGATCCTTTAATGAATTTGATGATTTTACTTACTTAGGGTACAAACTCGCTGACATTGAATTTTTTACTCCCACCCCTCAGGTAATATGTTTCAAAAATCTATTTTTACATCGCCCGGAGGGTGTTTTTTTAAATTTTGTACTAGTAAAATCTAATTTGAGAATCGTAAGCTGGAAAAGAAAAAAGAAAAAAGAAAAAGAAAAAGAAAAAGAAACAGTTAACTTTAGAAGAACCCGGATCAATCACGTGGGTATAATGAAAGGAAACTTCATTCTTTGATTCGCGGCAACAAACAGCTTTTTTTTTTTTTAAGGTGACGTGTTAAGATAGAGGAGTTAAAAGCCGCGTTTGTTTACACATGTCAGATCAAAGATTTATCCGCCTAACAATATAGTTCGTCGCTTAATGAACGGGCGGCGTTTTCTCGTGTTTCATTGGCGGGTTTAGTCTTTTGGGATGTGTTCGGTCGCATGTCCTGAGTTGTCATTGGTCACATTAGTACGAAAACATGGACGAAGAACGCTTGTAGTTACAGTCATTTAACTGACAGCATTTTGTATTAGAGTGTGACCCAAAGTACATGAAATACACCGGGCTCTTTAAGAGGGGTGGGATTAATGGAAAGGGTCACAAACACGAAAGGTGCTATTCGCAAAATAACGTCCCGGTCTCCTGCCTTAAAAACGCTAGGCGGTGATCGCTGAAAAAAAAAAACCCTCCCTTTCGAAAACTGATCACGTGACGTATTTTGGTATTGCGATACCATAAAATAAATTTTTTTTTTAAAATTAAAAATGACCTGACATTTTTAAAATTATTTAAAAATTATTTTTTAGATTATTTTTTTTAGTGGTTTGAAGGCTTTAAAAGTAAGCCATATTTTTTATCGACAAGTAAATGTAAATATTTACCCCCCCCCTAAATATTTTAAAGAGGGAGAGGGTTAAAATATTTACATTTACTTGTCAAAAAAAGACGGGTGGGGGTAAAATATCGCATTAACTTTTCGGAAAAAACGCCTTACGCGCTGGTTGTTTTTTTCAGCAGGCACCGCTTCAGCTAGGGGACTTCAATAGTAGGAAGTTTTTTTTTTTTCAGCTATCACCGCCTAGCGTTTTTAAGGCAAGGAAACCGGGACGCAATTCTGCGAATAGCACCACACGAAATATATACGTGTCTATTTACCCAACTCCTCAAGCACGGGAGGGGTTTGGCACAGGGCAGATTTTTGAGCAGAGTACAGCAGTGTCGAATAGATAATGGTTTGATTGTCTCTCATTTCCTCAAACGGTCTAAATATATACGTAAAAGTAAAGTCCTCGGAGAGGCCTAAAGTCAGTATCAGCCAGACAGTGATGGAGTCTATCCCCTTTTCACTAACGCTAGACCAATAAGATTGTTTTGGCGTCCGTGATGGAGCGCCACACCTACCATCAGCTCCTCGCTGTACAGCACAGATCCCTGTGCTACTCATACGCTGAGTTGGCCAGGGTCAGTATCGAGCCAGGAACCCCGTGTTTCCTAGTCGGACGTTCCACTGACTGATCTATATCGACCCTATATTGAACAAACCCCGACAAAAGTGATAACAAATATACGTTTTGTCTGTGCCAGGGTTCGACATTAATGCTGTCCCGTCGTCCCGGGGTCGATAAAAATTACATCTGGGAAGATCAATTCGTCATCCGGGACAGTTTGCCGGGGACGGTAAAAAATTTTCCTAAAAGTTAGTACTACATTCCAATAATGGCCGTCCAGTGATTGCCCGAATGCTGACCTCAAAATGAGGCTATTCTCAAAGCCATGTAATGAATAATGGTGGAGGGAGATAGTGTAAAAGCACCGAATTATGTACTACTAACCCTACTCAGGGTAACTTAAAGTGAAAAAGTATTTTTTTTTAGCTCAGAACACACTAGGAAATGAATTTTTGTCCAAATATCCAGAATTATCACTGCTTCAGTTTTTCTTAATGTTTTATTACATGTTATTATGCTACTGATGAGTGACAAGTATAGATGATGCTAATGAA
>CM042145.1:12050880-12053380 GCA_023376005.1 Doryteuthis pealeii | reverse complement strand
ACCTACACTTATTGGTTACTTATTTAAAAGTTGGAGTGTATTATGAACAATTTTGATATTTTAATATACACTTTTTATATAATTATACACTTTTTTAGTCTTTTGAGTCTTATTATAAACTATAATGCTTCTGATTATTTAATAGTTGGAGTTATATATTTATATAATATATATATACACAAAACTTATTGGTAAATCCTTGCGGTGAGAAAAAACCACCAAATAGTTTGATTGTAAAAATATACTACCAACCATCAACCGGGAAAAAAAAAATTTTGGAAAAAGAAAAGACCAAGATAATCGTACCAACCAAAAAAATCTATTAGTACACATATTTTGGCCAAAAGAAAAAAACAATTTATATGCACATAATATATATATAAGATATATATTCATCAACAAACGCCACAGGAGACTAAAGCTAATAAGTAAAAAAAGTGCTCAATACCTAAGTAGAGCAAATAATAAAGATAAATCTAATGAGTCAGACTAACCTACTAAAAGTTTCGCTTTATGCTCTTCAGGGCTAAGATCTGACTCTTAGCCTGAAGAGCATTAAGCGAAACTTTTAGTAGGTTCGTCTGACTCATTAGATTTATATATATATATATATAATTTATATAATAAATAATAGATATATACACTTGCCTCTTCATATCTGATTTTATAATGAACAATTATATACCAGGTCTATTTGAGTATGATTTGAGAAAATCTTACTTAAATAAACCTGATATATAATGCTTGTCCATTATAAAATCAGGCTTGAAGAGGCAAAGATAGCCGAAATAAATTCATCAGAAAAATTAAGGTTTTCATATCTTCACTTATAGTATACTCGGTATATGTAAAAATATGCACATACACTGGTATGTACATGTATATATATATATTTACCAACCCCTCCGCACGAGTAGGATGCGACACAAGGTCAATTTCTTAAGCGGAGTTTAACAGGTTTGAATTCAGAGTTTTCCTTCTCCTAGACTGGTTACCTAGCCATGGTTAAAGAGCCTAGTCTGCCCTACTATTTATCCATAGCTGGAGGGAGAGTTGGATTCATACCTTTCCCAATGGTATTAGCGCTAAGTGAAATGCAATTACCACGCCCAGGATTTGAACTCGGGGCGACGAGTCCATTTCCCATGACTTTAACCATTACACCACGCGCTTCTCACATGTACATGTATATATGTTTATAGGTACATTTGAGTTCTCAATTTTGGTTGAATCCCATCACGGAAACACTTGATACCATTCACACACACACACACACACACACACACATATATATATATATATATATATATATAGATAGATAGATAGATAGAAAAAAAATAGTATAGATAAAAAGATATGAAAACACACAATGCTGTTAAAGTGAAAATATTTTATATCTTATTCATAGCTAATATTGAACAATATTTCGATTTATAAAAATCATCATCAGAGCTTGTTTTTAAACCAGACTCCTCGAAAGAGAAGCTGAAAATAATTTGAATTCAAAACGAAAGCATTGATGTTCCAAAAAGCGTACAAGTCATGCGATCGTTTCTTCATTAGCACATCCGCTATGCGTTTCTCGGTCAACGACATAATGTATATCTTAGTGTAAAGATGATGATTTTTATAAATCGAAATATTGTTCAATATTAGCTATGAATCTCTATTAATAATGGTGATTCGCTCTCTTTTTGTTGTAACAAAAACTGCGTCACTGCTTACGTCACATTACCAACACATATCCAACGTCATAACATAGAATAAATATACTCAAAATGTGAGCATTGCAACGTTAGACAATCCTCTTGTTTCAATAATAGATGCTCGCGTTTATATTTTATATATAGATTGTTTTATTCTAATAATATTTAAAGTTATCGGAACTGTTTCCATTTCAAATTGTCTTTCTTTCTTGCTTTCTTTTTTTTTTTTACTTCTTTAATAAATTTGACGATTTTACATCTACTTATGGTACACACTCTATGACATTGAATTTCAGCTCCACCTCCTCAGGCAATATCTTTCAAAAAATTATTTTTACATCGCCGGAGGGTGTCTTTTATTTTGCTAGTATGATATAAAATATTTTCATTTTAACAGCATTGTGTATTTTCATATCCTTTATATCTATACTTATACCGTCGGGCTTCATTCCTTACTCTTAACTTAATATATATATATATATATATATTATATATATATATATATATATATTATTATATGAGATTTGTAACACAAATGTGTTTATTTTTATAAGATGTTTAAGCCGACAATTTTTGGAGATATGTGCTTAATTGAAGTCATACTTAATTTTTGAAATTATTAGTTATTAATTTAAATGAATTTAGTCGTGCATATATGTTCAAATGTAAGACTGAACAATCGAGAAAATGTCAATCCCTGATTGTACATTTCGACCTATTAGGTCTCATCAGCAAGGTTATAGACACACGACAGTCTCCCTGTCTAAATAATCTATTAACCTATTAATCTTTCG
>CM042145.1:12036507-12050780 GCA_023376005.1 Doryteuthis pealeii | reverse complement strand
TTTTATCTTCTATATTATCGAATTTTATGCGATATTGCGCATTGTAATTGCCTTCAAGCAAAATATAATATACACACACACACACACAACACATATAATATCTATATATATATATATATATATATATATTATATATATGTGTGTTATTGGAGTCGTACCTAATTTTGAAAATAATTAATAATAATGAATTAGGGCGGGAATACTATTAAATGTATGGCAGTTCCGCGTTTTCAAATCACGCACAGGTCGGTCTTTTCCGATCTATAGCTCTGCTGATGAGGGCCTAATAGGCGAAATGTACATACAGAGACTTGATTCTTCTCGACTGTTTAGCATACCATTTAATAGCGTATTCCCGCCTTAATTCATTATTAATTAATAATTTCAATTAGGTACGACTCCAATTAAGCACTTATCTCCCAAAAAATTATCGGCAAAAAAGCCATTCAAAACAAACGTGTTTACATAATATATATTAACATATATATTATTATATATATTATTAATATATATGAGAGAGAGAGACCGAGGGCCGGGGAAAGGGAGGAGGCTGAGAGGGCCGACGACCGCATCGAGTCCGAGAGAAAGAAATAGAGGCAGAATAGTGACGCGTTTCGGAAAGAAGGCAACAGACAGGAAGGAACTGAGCGGATAAATAGATATTTTCCATTCTTTTCTTATTGTTTTCCTTCTGCTGTGAATTTTCCGATCCTCACAAAAAATGCCATTTTCTCTTTATTACTTCTACACTTTTCACTAATGGTTTTTTGTTTTTTGTATTTTTTTTTTTGTTTTTTTAATTCTTTAGTTTGCCCCGACACACCACCCCCACCCCCATTATCACAGGAAAGCTTCTTTTTTTCTTTCTTTTCCTTTTTCTTTTTTTTTTTTTTTTTTCCTTTTTTTTTGTGGTTGGATGTGTTTCTTTTTGTAGGGTACGTGATGTGTTGGGTTGAGGTTGGAACGGAAAGTTGGCTCTGTTTTTTTTTTTGTTTTTTTAGCCTGTCTAGCCGTGCTGCCGACGAGGCGCTGCCTCTTTTTACGATATTGTGTTTGCATGGGTTGCCGTGAAGGGACGGGCGGTTTTTTCTTATTCGCTGCCTCACTCCTAGTGATAACTCTCGCGTCGATGGAGAGAGAGAGGGCCATAACTGATATTGATAGGATTACATTTCTTATACATATTAGAGTAGTACCCGTCAAATTTACGTGGTTATTTATGTAGAAAGGGGCCGGGTTAGCTCAGTCGTAGAGCGTTCGGCTAGAAACCACCAAGGTTCCTAGTTCTGATACCGGTGCTCGCCAACTCAGCGTATGAGTAGCCACAGGGTTCTATGCGGTTAAAGTAAGGACGATGTAGGTGTGGCGCTCCACTTCAGATGCTAAAACAATTCTCCTTGGCCTAGCGTATTTGAAAAGGGGGATAGATCCCTACGGCTGGCTGATACCGATTTAGGCCGCGACGGACTTTACTACTTTAATGTACTAGCAAATATATGCACCCTCCCGGGTGCAAAGTATTTAAGTTTGATATAATAAAATATGCATATTAAATTAGAAAGGGCTATGAAACTGAATAAGAATGCAGATAAAAGATCTTGCAACAGAGGGGTTAATCAAAAAAATAAGAACAATTTGAAACTAACTATTCCTCATTTCATTACTCCCCTCTTTCATTGGTAAGATTTTCCTAATTTAACAATTTAGTTAAAATAGGAAGTAAAGGATAATATTACAGTTAATTCTCTTGTAATAAATTTCTTTAAGTATTTATCTCACGAGATTTTGTTTATATTTTAGATAAAACCAAACAATAGAAATCAATTAATACCAAGCACATATTTAATTAACAATAAAATTTTAAATATCAATATGCAAAATTAGCCTTCTCGATTTCCAATGGTAACCCCTATTTTGTTGTAATATATAAAATACATGCATTATTAGTCGTAATATTGGTCAACGAGTATTAATAATGTAAAAACAATTTTATTAATAACGAAGGTAAAGAATGAATCATGGAGAATTTGACGTAAATAATAAGAGGAATTGTGAATTGAGTATAATATAGTCTTCGGTTACAGACAGAAAAAACACACAATCTCCCCCCCCTACATTAGTAATAGATAATATTAATATATATAGTAATATATATAATATATATGTGTGTGTGTTGTGTGTGTGTCTGTTCTGTCTTGGGTGTGCTGTGTGCGGTGAGGGTCTTGTACATATAATTCCGGTCATTTTAGCAATGTATATGTTTTCCTGAGGTGACAAAGACAAACAAACAAACAAGACTACAGACAAAAAAAGAGAAAAACGACCTTTTTAAGTATATAAGACACAGTGCGGCGTTGTAAATAAGATAGATAGTATAATTGGAAGGAAGGAAAAAGGGAATAAGAAGGAAAAAGAAACAAAGGAATGAAGGAATAACTTCCCCAGCTATCTAATTAGAATTCTCTTTTGTTACAAACAGAACCACAGCGTATTTACGGGTCAGTCTGTCTGGTTGTCTGGTCTGTCTGTCTCTCTCTCTCTCTCTCTTGTCTACTATCTGTCTGTTCTGTCTGTCTGTCGGTATCTCGTCTTCGTCTCTCTCCTCTCTCTAGATATATATATATGATATATATATATTATATATATATATTTGGAGGATATGTGCTTAATTGAAGTCATACCTACAATTTTGAAATTAATTAGTTAATATTAATTTAGACATGGAGACTGCTCCGTGTGTTCTTATTAACCTTGCTGATGAACCTAATAGGTCGAAGAGTGTACATTCAGGGATTGACATTTCTCGATTTGTTCAGTCTTACATTTGAACATATATTGCACGACTAAATTCATAATAACTAATTAATTTTCAAAAATTAAGTATGACTTCAATTAAGCACATATCTCCAAAAATGTGCGGCTTAAAGCCATATAAAAATTAAACACATTTGTTGTTTACATAATCTCATATAAATAATATATATATATATATATATATATATATAGTATATATATATATAAGTTAAGAGTAAGGAAATGAAGCCGACGGCTATAAGATAGATAAAGGATATGAAAATACACAATGCTGTTAATGAAAATATTTTATTATACTAGCAAAATAAAAAAGACATCCCTCCGGGCGATGTAAAATAATTTTTTGAAAATATTGCCTGAGGAGGTGGGAGCGAAAATTCAATGTCAAGAGTGTGTACATAAGTATGTAATCGTCAAAATTTATTAAAGAAGTAAAAAAGAAAGCAGAAAGAAAGACAATTTGAAATGAAACAGTTCCGAATTTAAAAACTTTTAAATCTAAAAGTTTAATTTTATTAAGAAATAAACAATCTATATAAATATAAAACGCGAGCATCGTATTTATTGAACAATGGAGGATTGTCTAACGTTGCATGCTCACATTGTTGAGTATATTATATTCTATTTATGACGTTGGTTTATGTGTTGGGTATGTGACGTAAGCAGTACGCAGCTTTTGTTACAGACAAAAGAGTAGCGAAATCACCATTATTATAGAGATTCAGTAGCTAATACTTGAACAATATTTCGATTATAAATCATCATCTTACATCTAAGATATACTTATGTCGTTGACGAGAAACGCCATAGCGGATGTGCTAATGAAGAAACGATCGCATACTTGTACGCTTTTTGCGGACTACAAGGTGCTTTCGTTTTGAATTCAAAATTATTTTCAGCTTCTCTTTCGAGGAGTCTGGTTTAAAAAACAAGCTCTGATGATGATTTTTATAAATTCGAAACTAGTTCATATTAGCTAGAATAAGATATAATATTTTCACTATAACAGCATTGTGTGTTTTCATATCTTTTTATCGATAGAATAGATGATAGATAGAAAAAAAGATAGTATAGATAAAAAATATGAAACACACAATTGCTTAAAGTGAAAATATTTTATATCTTATTCATAGCAAATTGAACAATATTTCGATTTATAAAATCATCATCAGAGCTTGTTTAAACCAGACTCCTCGAAGAGAGCTGAAAATAATTAATTCAAAACGAAAGCAAATTGATTCCAAAGCGTACAAGTCATGCGATCGTTTCCATTAGCACATCCGCTATGCGTTTCTCGGTCAACGACATAATGTATATCTTAGTGTAAAGATGATGATTTTATAAATCGAAATATTGTTCAATATTAGCTATGAATCTCTATTAATAATGGTGATTCGCCTTCTTTTGTCTGTAACAAAAACTGCGTCACTGCTTACGTCACATTACCCAACACATAATCCAACGTCATAACATAGAATAAATATACTCAAAATGTGAGCATGCAACGTTAGACAATCCTCATTGTTTCAATAAATAGATGCTCGGCTATATATTTATTAAAGATTGTTTTATTCTAATATAATATTTAAAGTTATCGGAACTGTTTCCATTTCAAATTGTCTTTCTTTCTTGCTTTCTTTTTTTTACTTCTTTAAAATTTGACGATTTTACATACTTATGGTACACACTCTATGACATTGAATTTTCAGCTCCCACCTCCTCAGGCAATATCTTTCAAAAAATTATTTAACATCGCCCGGAGGGTGTCTTTTTATTTTGCTAGTATGATATAAAATTTTTTCATTTTAACAGCATTGTGTATTTCATATCCTTTTATCTATACTTATACGTCGGCTTCATTTCCTTACTCTTAACTATATATAATATATATATATATATATATATATATATAATATATATATATATATGAGATTATGTAAACAAACAAATGTGTTTATTATATGGCTTTAAGCCGACAATTTTTGGAGGATATGTGCTTAATTGAAGTCATACTTAATTTTGAAAATTAATTAGTTAATAATTAATGAATTTAGTCGTGCATATATGTTCAAATGTAAGACTGAACAAATCGAGAAAATGTCAATCCCTGAATGTACATTTCGACCTATTAGGTCTCATCAGCAAGGTTATAGACACACGGAGCAGTCTCCCATGTCTAAATTAATTATTAACTAATTAATTTTCAAAATTAGGTATGACTTCAATTAAGCACATATCCTCCAAATATATATATATATATATATATATATATATATATATATATAGAGAGAGAGAGAGAGAGAGAGACAGACAGACAGACAGACAGACAGATAGAGACAGAGAGAGAGAGAGAGAGACAGACAGACAGACAGACAGACAGACATGACCCGTAAATACGTTGTGTTCCTGTTGTAACAAAAGAAGAATTCTAATTAGAATAGCTGGGGAGAGTTTATTCCTTCATTCCTTTGTTCTTTTTCTTCTTTACTTCCCTTTTTCCTTCCTTCCAATTTATATATCTATCTTATTTACATACGCGCACTGTGTCTTATATATTAAAAAAAAGGCGTTTTTCTCTTTTTGTCTGTAGTCTTGTTTGTTTGTTTGTCTTTGTCACGCTCAAGGAAACATATACAATGTGCTAATAAAAATGACCGGATTATTTATGTACAAGACCCTCACCGCACACACACACCCAAACAGACAGACACACACACACACACACACATATATATATATATATATATAATATATATATATATATATCTTATTATAATGGAGATTGTGTGTTTTTCTGTCTGTAACCGAAACTATATTACTACTCAATTCACAATTCTCTTAATTATTTACGTCAAATTCTCCATGATTTCATTCTTTTAAACCTTCAGTTATTAATAAAAATTGTTTTACATTATTAATACTGTTGACCATATCTACGTACTAATAACATGCAATTGTATTTATATATACAACAAAATAGCGGTTTACAGTTTGAACGAGAAGGCTAATTTGCATATTGATATTTAAAATTTTATTTTAATAAATATGTGCTTGGTATTATTGATTTCTAATTGTTTGGTTTTATCTTAAGAAATATAAACAAAAATCTCGTGGATAAATCTTAAAAGAAATTTATTTACAAGAAGAAATAACTGTAATATTATCCTTTACTTCCTATTTTAACTAAATTGTTAAATTAGGAAAATTTACCAATGAAAGAGGGGAGTAATGGAAAATGATGGAATAGTTAGTTTCAAAGTTGTTCTATTTTTTGATTATACCCCCTCTGTTGCAGATCTTTTTATCTGCATTCTTATTCAGTTTCATTAGCCTTTCTAATTTAATATGATATTTTATTATATCAAAACTTAAATACTTGCACCCGGAGGGTGCATATATTTGCTAGTACATATAAAGTAAGTAAAGTCGTCGGCGGCCTAAAGTCGGTATCAGCCAGTCCGTGAGGGAGTCTATCCCCTTTTCAATAGCGCTAGGCCAAGGAGATTGTTTTAGCATCTGAAGTGGAGCGCCACACCTACCATCAGCTCCTTACTTTACCGCATAGATCCCTGTGCTACTCATACGCTGAGTTGGCGAGCACCGGTATCGAACTAGGAACCTTGTGGTTTCTAGCCGAACGCTCTACCGACTGAGCTAACCCGGCCCCTTCTTCATACATAAATAACCACGTAATTTTTGACGGGTACTACTCTAATATGTATAAGAAATGTAATCCTATCATATCAGTTATGGCCCTCTCTCTCTTCCATCAGACCGAGAGTTATACACTAGGAGTGAGGCAGCGAATAAGGAAAGAAACCCCGTCCCTTCACGCAACCCATGCAAAACAATATCGTAAAAAGAGGCAGCCCTCGTCGGCACCACGGCTAGACAGGCTCACAAAAAACAAAAAAAAAAAAGAGCCAACTTTCCTTCCAACCTCAAACCCAACACCATCACGTCCTACAAAAAAGAAAAACACACCAACCACAAAAAAAAGGAAAAAAAAAAAAAAAAAAGAAAAAGGAAAAGAAAGAAAAAAAGAAGTTTCCTGTGAAATGGGGGTGGGGGTGGTGTGTCGGGGCAAACTAAGAATTAAAAAAAAAAAAAAAAAAATAAACAAAAACAAAAACAAAAAAAACCAAATTAGTGAAAAGGTGTAGAATTAATAAAGAGAAAAAATGGATTTTTTTTGTGAGGATCGGAAAATTCACAGCAGGAAGGAAAACAATAAGAAAAGAATGGAAATGATCTATTTATCCGACTCAGTTCCTTCCTTCCTTCCTTCTTTCCAATCCTACTATCCCTCTATTTCTTTCTCTCTCTCTCTCTCTCTCTCTCTCTCTCTATATATATATATATATATATATATATATATATATCATATATATATATATGTAAACACGGTTTGTTTGAATGGCTTTTTGCCGATAATTTTGGGAGAATAAGTGCTTAATTGGAGTCGTACCTAATTTTGAAAATTAATTAATTAATAATGAATTAGGCGGGAATACCTATTAAATGTATGGCTAAACAAATCGAGAAAAATCAATCTCTGTATGTACATTTCGGCCTATTAGGCCTCATCAGCAGAGCTATAGATCGGAAGACCGCCCTGTGCGTGATTTGAAACCGGACTGCCATACATTTAATAGGTATTCCCGCCTAATTCATTATTAATTAATTAATTTTCAAAATTAGGTACGACTCCAATTAAGCACATATATATTATATATATATATATATATATATATATATATATGTGTGTGTGTGTGTGTGTGTATATTTATATTTTTGCTTGAAGGCAATTACAATGCGCATATCGCATAAAATTCGATAATTATAGAAGATAAAATAAAATTGACAAGTGAATCTCGCAAAGAATTACTCGGTGTATAGAACATCGTACAGCAGCTGTTTTGACTTTATTAAGTCTCATCAGCGATGTATACTAACGATCGCCTCCGACAGAAATCGAAACCGGGACTTCAGTAGGATAGTCAGAAACTGTACTGCCTCGGCCACCGATACAGCACCGAGAAATTCCTGCGAAATTAACCTGTCAATGATACTGAGACGTCTCTCTATATAAAAATGGACTCTCCCGTCGATTTTTGACGTATGAGGGTTCATACACACAATGAACACTCGCACAGTGATTTGTTTATAGTGATGAAGGCTCGTGTTGGACCATCCACACTTTTTGGCTCAGTCGATAGGAAAGAATTGGTGCATCAAGAGTTGCCACAAACCCAATCAACGACCGACCTCAGGAATTTTGAATTCAGAGTTATCCCTCTCCTAGACTGGTTACCTACCCAAGGCTGAAGGGCCCAGTCTGCCCTACTATTTAACCCATAGCATATATATATATATATATATATATATATGAGAAGTAAACAAACAAACAATGTGTTTGATATGGCCTTAGCCGACAATTTTTTTTTGGCGGGGAGAATATGTGCTTAATTGAAGTCATACCTAATTTTGAAAATTAATTAATTGATAATTAATGAATTAGGTAGGCATACCTGTTCAAATATAAGGCTAACGATTTGTTTAGCATTACATTTGAACAGGTATGCCGGCCTAATTCATTAATTATCAATTAATTAATTTTCAAAATTAGGTATGACTTCAATTAAGCACATATTCTCCCCCCCCAAAAAATTGTCGGCTAAGGCCATATCAAACATATCGTTTGTTTACATCTCATATATATATATATATATATATATATATATATGTTTCAGTTTATACCTGTATTCGTTCCTTCCCCTTTTCTTTCCATTTTCATCCCTTTTTCCTTCAATTCAATCTATCTATCTATCTATCTATCTATCTATCTATCTCAGTTTGTTCCTTCTTTCTTTCCCTCCTTTCTTCTTCCAATCCTACTATCTATCTATCTCTCTCTCTCTCTGTAACCCCCCTCTCTGTCTTTGTCTCTCTCTCTCTCTCTCTCTCCCCCCTCTCTTCTCTCTCTATATATATATATATATATATATATGTTTCAGTTTATTCCTGTTCTTTCCTTCCCCTTTTCCTTCCCCTTTCCTTCCTTCTTTCATTCAATTCAATCAATCAATCAATCAATCTATCTATCTATTTATCTCAGTTTGTTCCTTCTTTCTTTCCTTCCTTCCTTTCTTCCTATTTATCAATCTGTTTCAGTTTGTTCTTTCCTTCTTCCCCACTCCCTTCTTCCCCACTCCTTTCCTTCCATCTTTCCTTACTTCCGATCTATCTATCTATCTATCGGTAAAAAAGAACAATTTCCTCGTAAATTCCTATCATAAAATAAACTGAACCCTCATTTTATGTCCGTGTTTTTGCAATAAATGTTTTAGTATTGTAAAATAACGGGTACAAGAAAAATAAAACATTTATTGCAAAAACACGGACATAAAATGAGGGCTCAGTTTATTTTATGGTAGGAATTTACGAGGAAATGGTTCTTTTTTACCTATCTATCTATCCGAATTTGTTCCTTCATTCCTTCCAATTCTGTTTTAGTTTGTCCTTCCTTCCCCCCTTCCAATGAATCAATCAATCAAACAATTAATCTATCTATCTATCTATCTATCTATCTATCTATCTGTTGACTTCTTTTGGATATAAGGCGTGTGCTGGATCCTTGCCCATACTTATAGACTAGGCCAGAATCATGTGATCTAACTCTTGGCCAATCACTGGCAGTACTCTGAGGTTGATACAATACTTAAACCAACTCTACTGATCATAATTACACTGGCATTCATGGATGTCGGACATAGGATTAAATCACTGGACCTTTACCAATACGCAGGATAGGACTTATACGCTTACCAAAGGATTCCATAACATAGGACTTTCTTTAAGCCCTTTTCAACTGACCAAGGATGGCATTTAAAAACTTAACACTATCTATCTATCTCAATCTGTTCATATCTATCTATCTGTTCATCTGAATCTTTCTATCTCAATATGTTCATATCTATCTATCTATCTATCTATCTATCTATGTCAATCTGTTCATATCTATCTATCTATCTATCTATCAAGATAATTCGATAAAAATTCAAATCACCGCTAACCATACCAAAGTTCGAACTTCATTCAAAGAAGGTGATGCTGAGTATAGAAGGGGGAATAGAAAGTGTTTGATTCGAACAAGTACTGCTCCAAATAGGACCAACTGAATGCAACAATAAACGAATCGAAATCATCTGGAATTAAACAAAATTAGGTGCTCTTCCAATATGTGATCTACTGAATGTTTGTGATCTACTATTGATCTAATATTCATGGCATGTTATCTACTAGGAAAAAAGAAGACAGAGTTAGGGTTAGGGTTAGGGTTAGGGTTAGGGTTAGTTTAATGGGAAAATAATGGGTAGTTAATGGGTAGATCACATATTGGAAAGTAAACAACTCGGTAGATCACATATTGGATTAGAAACCATTCGGTAGATCACATATAGGAAAAGCACCCAAAATTATCTGTAATAAAGAACAAAGTTGCATAAACTTATGGTGGTTGGAGTCAAGACATTTCGTCCAATCAAAGTCAAGGAAAAATGTCTTGTTATAAGATAAGGAGGAATGAGGAGGAGAGCGAAGGAGGAGGAGTGAGGATGAGGAATGAGGAGGAGGAAGAGCGGAGTAGGAGCTCTCAATGTAGTTTTGACTAATGATAAGAGAATCCCTTTGGTATGAATTCAAAGTTTTCCTTTTGTTATTGTAATTTACAACGCACGCATGAACTCTTCCAACTATAAATAGCAGCAGGTTCTGCACTTAAGTGAGAGTCAATATTTCAGCGGATAGTTGATAAGACCGCCTCGCCTTCTCATTTGTATATGTTTGTACTACTGTTCTTTGTTAATATAATTATTTAACTCATTTCCTCTCTTGTGTCTTTATTCTGGTCCCTAACCAGGCCACGACACCTTCTCCAAAAACCGGTTGCCATACCATACTTATATAAGCGTAGTATGTATTTTTGGACTGTTATATATTTATATTTTCGGTTATATAGTTCCTATAGTGTAGAGTTTGGTAATAAATAATACCTAATAATTTCTGTTTTGATTATATAAGGTTCTTTGAGCTCAACGAAGTTAGTTTATTACAATTTTAATTAATTTTCAACTGAAATCAAATATATAACCGAAAACACCATATCAAAAAATTCATATTCCTTTAAACTATTTTTGATTAGTAAGAATGTTAATCTGCATCTCTCTCTCTCTCTCTCTCTCTCTCTCTCTCTCGCTCGCTCATATATATATATATATATATATATATATATATATAGTGGAACTTTGACTTACAAATTTAATTCGTTCCGCACGTAACTCAATTTCTTCGTATATCAAATCAATTTTCACCAATGGAATAAAGTGAAACACATGAAGAAGGCCGGAGGATACAGCGGCCAAAACGTTGTATTTTTAAATCCCACAATAAAGATGAGGACAACACATCAAGTCTCATCTAAAAAAAATAAATACTGGCAAATAATAGTAATATTCATTTGATACCATATAACTGTAAAAAAAAAAAAAGACTGACCTCGGCATTAAATAACCTAACAAGAGATAAAGTACAGTAAAAAAAACAATAAACCAAGTAACATTAACTTGTCTTGTGTGCATACAAGAGACACAACTACCGCCGTATTCAGCACGTTAACTTGCCATTAGTCTTGTCAAAGTGCCATTCGTACTCGTGTTAATGAGCAAAGACTGCCAGGCAATGAGATTTACGCTAGTATATGGCAAATGCTCGTAAAGCAAACCTGTATATTATACATGCAATATTAATCGTGAAAAAGAAAGGGGCTTCAGATTTCTGAAATGAAAATAGTAATATAATAATGAAATGAAAACAACCCAAAAAACACCGCCCTGTCGGCTGGGGCGTTAGAGTGCTCCGACTGCACCTCTGCAGAAGGGTAAAACTCCCCCAATGGGGCCACCTGTTGGCCGTGCGTGGCGACCCGTGATGCTTAAGGATAGAACCCAGGTGTATGAGCAGTTCATGACTTGCAATACTCCACTTAGAACCTTACTTAGGCTAGACAGGCGGTCGGAGAGGCCCCCTCCGATCAATCGGCTGGTTACGTCAAGCCCTAGCATCTATATGATTTTCCCAACCCTATTGCCCTTATGGCAAGCCCCAACCCCTCTTTATCATATGGGTGCTAGAAGGCGGTGACTGAGGGTCTACATATCCTGGGAATGACGTTAAACTCTATCTGATGGTGAGGTTCCAGTTTTGGAGGTTTGGGGAATGTGGAGCACCCCTTCATCACCATTGCTCCCTGGTCCACTCTGACCCGGAGTGGTAGTACCTGTTAGGGTCCCATCTATGGGTTAAATAGAAAAATGTATTTATAAAAAAATTGTATTATCCATTAAGAATTGATTCATTTCAAAACTTTATTGGCATTAAATGACCCACTGAGGTTGATATGCCGTAAAACAAAACAAAACCAAACCAAAACCAAAAAAAAACAAAAACAAAAAAAAAACATGAAAATTGAATATTTATTTACCAGTGATGCTGATAGCTTTTTAATTTAGTGCGTCCTGTCTTTTTCTTCCCCCACATTTTCATTCTGTCTCATTTTCAAGGTTTTAAGCGCTTGTTTACAATTTTAATATAACATTCGCGATTGCAAAAAAAAAAAAAAAATTACCAAAAATCAGGTAATTATCCGATTTTAATGAAATTTTCAGTATTGATTTATCAATTAATGAATTTTATAATGCATCGGTTATTTTATTTTAAAACTTTAATTTAGTATTTTTGCTATGAAAAATTAAAATGTAAAATTCCTTTAAAATAAAAATATTCGCATTTTAAGTTTAAAATGTTATATTTTTAGATTCTAGAAATAAATATCTATTTAATGCAATCTTCATCTTCAGGACACTGTTAAGGAATATTTGAAGTGAGGGACAAAATGAAAGATGTTAAGTGTATAGTGAATGTGTATAGTGAATTTGTCCCTCACAAAAACATTCCTTAACAGTGTCCTGAAGATGGTACAATATACCGAAATACTTAAGTATTGACACATAAAATTGTTTCCTCTGATCATAACATCCTGTGTTTGTTATATTTTAAAATATTTTCTTCTCATATTGTCGGATCAATTTCCTCACCATATTTCCACAAATCAATATGGAAACGCAAAACAATCATAACGTTGCAATTCCAAGTGGAACACTCTACCGAATAAGCTAAACCGATTTCTATCGACGTCATCGTACGTTGATATGTTTTTCTGTTCGTCGAAGTACGTACAAGCGTGAAACTTGGCGTCTCGAGTTTTGTAGTTATTAACTAGTCAGTCATAGAGGCGACACTCTTTATTGCGACCGTCTCCACAGCCAGATTTACCCCCCCCACACACACTTCGCACCCACCCGTTAATAAAATTCCATCCCTGGTTGGTTGGATTTTACGGCATGTCAACCCTTGTTGGGTTATTTTTTGCTGAAGACATTGTTTTATTCTTGATAGCTACTGAAAATTTTTTTATACTAAAAGAGAAAAAAAATTTTTGTTAACTCATTCTTGGTTTGTTTGGTTTGGTTTGTTTTGTTTTACGGCATATCAACCTCAGTGGGTCATTTAATGCCGATAAAGTTTTTGAAATAAATCAATTCTTAATGGATAATACAATTTTTTTATGAATACATTTTTCTATTTAACCCATAGATGGGACCCTAACAGGTACTACCACTCCAGGTCAGAGTGGACCAGGGAGCAATGGTGATGGAGGGGTGCTCCACTCTCCTCAGAGCTTCAGAATAGGAACTTTACCATTAAATGCAGTTTAATCAGCCACCACTTTCTAGCACATTTATGATAAAAAAAAAAGGCTGGGGGTGCCATAAGGGTAAATAGGGTCAGGACAATCATATAGGTGCTAGGGCTTGACATGATTAGACAATTGATTGGAGTGGGCCTCTCCAACCGCCCATCTAGCATGAGTAAACGCCAAAGTGTAGTGTTGCATGTCATGAACTGCTCAGCCATCAGGATTCTATCCTTAAGCATTACAAGTTACCACCCCATTGGGGGGGGGATTTTTCTGTTCGTCGAAGTACGTACAAGCGTGAAGCTGTTTTCTTGTTAGTAGATTCTTGGCGTCTCTAGTTATGTAGTTATTAACTATTCAGTCATAGAGGCGACACTCTTTGTTGCGACCGTCTCCACAACCAGATCTCACCCATCCCCCGCACACACACTTCGCACCCACCCGTTAATATTTCCAAAGGGAGATAATCTCGATATGTCCTGTAGATTTTCGTTTAGAAAGGATATTTGAGCGCTCTGTGTCTCGAGTCTCCTTCAACACTCTAACCCCGTTGCTGTTTGCTTCATTGCGATATCTGTAACTTCCCCCTTTTTTTTTTTTTCAATCTTTTTTTCTTTTTTTATAAAGTGAAGGGAAAAAGCCG
>CM042145.1:12019007-12031507 GCA_023376005.1 Doryteuthis pealeii | reverse complement strand
AAAACATAATTTAACGTTTTTGAATAAAAATGTTTATATAATTAAATTAGAAAAGTAATGAATAAATGGGGAAAATTAGTCGTGAGGATGATTTATTAATATTTGAAAAGAATATTTCAAACATTAATAAATCATCCTCATGACTCATTTATTTATTACTAGAAGCGGCTACCCAGCGTAAACTGGGTAGAAGCGGAGGGAGGGGATTAAAAAAAAAATGCTGTATTGATTTGTTTACGTTCGAGTTTTACAAATACTGGACATTTTTAAGTAGAATTTCAATGCTATTTCTATGTATATTTTAATTTTTAAATATCTTCAAATATAAATTAAATCTTCATAATTTTTGCACAAAAAGCAAGACTTAGTGATATTTAATATATATATATATATATATATATATATATCTTATTATAATGGAGATTGTGTGTTTTTCTGTCTGTAACCGAAACTATATTACTATTCAAGTAACAATTCCTTCTACAGGATTTTATTTTTTATTTAAACCTCAATTATTAATAAAATTGTTTTACATTATTAATACTGTTGGTAATATCTACATACTAATAACATGCAATTGTATTTATATATACAACAAAATAGCAGTTTACAGTGTGAATGGGAAGGCTAATTTGCATATTGATATTAAAAATCTGATTTTAATAAATATGTGCTAAGTATTATTGATTTCTAATTGTTTGGTTTTATCTTAATGAATATTATCTAAAATCTCTGGGATAAATCTTAAAAGAAATCTATTAAGAAGAAAAATAACTAGCAATGAAAGACGGGAGTGAGGGAAGAGTAAGTTTCAGTTGTTCTATTTCTTTATTATACCCTCCCCTGTTTCAAATATTTTTATCTGCTTTCTTATTTAGTTTCATTAGCATTTCTAATTTGATACAATATTTTATTACATTAAAACTTAAATACTTGCACCCGGAGGGTGCATATATTTGCTAGTATATATATATATATATTAGAAGATATGTGCTTAATTGAAGTCATACCTAATTTTGAAAATCAATTAGTTAATAATTAATGAATTTAGGCGGGCATATATGTTCAAATGTAAGGCTACACGACAGTATGAGAGTAAGTAAATAAACATATATGCCCGCCTAAATTCATTAATTATTAACTAATTAATTTTCAAAATTAGGTATGACTTCAATTAAGCACATATCCTCCAAAAATTGGCGACTAAAAACCATATCAAATAAACACAATGTTTATTTACTTACTCTATATATATATATATATATATATATATATATATATATATATATATATATACTTTCTCGTTAATTGTTTTATTTTCGTAGTTTCATCCGGACATACATACACACCAACTGCCCTTTATATATACTAGCAAATATATGCACCCTCCGGGTGCAAGTATTTAGGTTTTGATGTAATAAAATATTGTATCAAATTAGAAACTATTTAGAAAATGATAAACTGAGGGGGTATAATCGAAAAATAGAACAGCTTTAAATCTAACTCTTCTATCATTTTCTTTCACTCCCGTCTTTCATTTTTCATAATTAATCTATTTAGTTAGATTATGAAGTATTTAATAAAATTACAGTTCTTTTGTCTTGTTTAAGGATTTCTTTTAAGATTTATACCCGAGATTTTTGCTCAGATTCGTTAAGAGAAAACCAAACAATTAGAAATCAATAATACTAAGCATATATTTATCAAAATCAAATTCTTAATATCAATATGCAAATTAGCCTTCTCGTTCACACTGTAAACCGCTATTTTATTGAATATATAAATATACTTGCTTGTTGTTAGTATGTAGATTAATCACACAGTATTAATAAGGTATAACAATTTTATCAATCAATTGAGGTTTAAATAAAAATAAATTCATGGTGAATGTGACGTCAATAACTAAGGGAATTGTGACTTGAGTAATGATTTAGTTTCGGTTACAGACAGACAAACACACAATCTCCATTATAATAAGATGTATAGATAGATTTTTCACGTACTGTCAGATTCCTTCCCATTTCTTCCTAACATAATTAAATTATAATAGATTCTAATATACGCGATAAAAGTTAAACCTCTTTTAGCTTCTTCTGCCTCGACAAGTAAGTCACCCAACCATGCGTCTCCCTGTCTACCATAGGACTCTCTGGGCTTTGGGACTCAAAACCCCCGCGTCCCATGGCACACGATAGCGTGATTAACATTTATTTAAATTAATGAAGGTTTGTGTTGTAATGGATAGACTCGTCGACCCGAGTTCAAATCCTGGATGAAGCTACAGTTCACATAGTGCTAATACCCTTGGGAAAGGTATGAATCGAACTACTCCCCATCCAGCTATGGGTAAATAGTAGGGCAGACTGGGCTCTTTAACCTTAGTTAGGTAACCAGTCTAGGAGAAGGAAAACTCTAAATTCAAACCCATTAAACTCCGCTTGGGGTGGTGACGATTAGAATAGGCTCAGTCAAAATTAGTAATCTATCTATTAATAATGGAGATTCGCTTCCGGTTTTTGTCTGTAACAAAAACTACGTCACTGCTTACGTCACACTGCCTAAAATCGTCATAAATAGAATACACGAAAATTTGAGCATGCAATGTTAGACAGTCCTCATTGGTTTTTTAAACAAGTTTTAATAAATACATAACTGGTATTATTTATCTATATATAGTTTGTTTTTTATTTTAATATATATTTAAAGTTATCAGAACTAAGTTTCCATTTCAAATTTTTTATTTTTTACACCCTTAATAAATTTATTTTATTTTTTACTCCTTTAATATATTTGATGATTTTACTTTACTTATGATATAAACTCTCTGATATTAAATTGTCAACACCCATCTTCTCAGGCAATATTTATTTTACGTCGCCCAGAGGGCGTTCTTTTATTTTACTAGTTTCACTAATTTAATTTAAAAATTTGATTTAATTTACTCAACATGACTCTTAATTTTTCACATTTATTTATTACTTTTTCACATACTGTCGGATTCATTTCCATTTCTTCCTAATATAATTAAATTAAAATAGATTTTTTATATACATCACCAAATATTCTTGCACTGTCATCTTTCGAGAATTGTGATAATAAGAAATGAATTCAACTGAAACAGAAACAAAAATAATTACCGCGGGAAAATAATATCATTTTTACCAACTCAGCAAATCTAAACACTATTAGTGTCATGTTATTTTATTGTGGAATGACATTACTGTAAATTGAATTTTTGCATATCAGGGCCTTGTGCATCGTCATTAATTTTCTTGTCTTTTGGTCAATTGTTATTATTTCATTCCATTCAAGTTTTTCACACCCACCTTAGCCGGTGGTTCACTGGAGGCTGAGTGACAGCAAGTCTCCTCAGGTCTCCAGAACTATTCTGAGTATTCTTGCCGATCCCAACAGCGCTGTACTTTGGATGGCCTTGATTCTTCCTCTGATTTATAATTCACCCAAATTCTTTTTCAGAGCTTTGGGGACCGTTCCAACGGCACCAATTGGTACGACCTTCAGCTTCCCGTTCCACAGTCTCCTCAGGTCTCTGGCAAGGTCCAAGTATTTGTCCATCTTTTGGCTTTCTTTCATTTTCACTCGGTGGTCGGCCCGGACGGCAAAATCCACGAGATGGCAGGTTATTATTATTATTATTTACTCCTTTTGAGTTTTCACACCAGTGTTAGCTGATGGTCTTTAACTGGAGTCTGAGTGACAGCAAGTCTCCTCAGGTCTCCAGGACTCTTCTGAGTATTCTGGCAGATTGCAGCAGTGCAGTGTTCTTAATGGTTTCAATCCTTCCTCTGATATCCAAACTTTCCAAACCCTTTTCCAATCCTTTTGGGACTGTTCCAAGTGCACCAACTACAATTGTTATCACTTTCACTTTCATATTCCATTACTTTTTCAGTTCTCTGGCAAGGTCCAGATATTTGTCCATTTTTTCATTTTCCTTTAGCTTCATCCTGTGATCTGCTGGCACTGCAAAATCCACCAGTTGACAAGTTCTTTCTTTTTTGTTTATCAACACTAGGTCTGGTCTTCTTGCTGGGATAGGGTGATCCGTTTTTATTTCAAAGTCCCATACTATTATTATTATTATTATTATTATTATTCCTTTTGAGTTTTCACATCAGTGTTAGCTGATGGTCTTTCACTGGAGTCTGAGTGACAGCAAGTCTCCTCAGGTCTCCAGGACTCTTCTGAGTATTCTGGCAGATTGCAGCAGTGCAGTGTTCTGAATGGTTTCAATCCTTCCTCTGATATCCAAACTTTCCAAACCTTTTTCTAATCCTTTTGGGACTGTTCCAAGTGCACCAACTACAATTGGTATAACTTTCACTTTCATATTCCATAACTTTTTCAGTTCTCTGGCAAGGTCCAGATATTTGTCCATTTTTTCATTTTCCTTTAACTTCACCCTGTGATCCGCTGGCACTGCAAAATCCACCAGTTGACAAGTTCTTTCTTTTTTTTAATCAACACTAGGTCTGGTCTTCTTGCTGGGATAAGGTGATCCGTTTTAATTTCAAAGTCCCAGAGAATTTTGTGCGTTTCGTTCTCAAGAACAGATTCTGGTTTATGCATATACCATTTTGTTGTGTGGTCAAAATTTAATTTCTTGCATAATTCCAGTGGATCACCTTCCCAACCCAGTCGTGTCTAGTTTTGTATTCTCGTTGTGCTAGTTTGCTACATTCGCAGAGTATATGGTTAACAGTCTCATCTCTATTACCGCAAAGTCTACATTTACTATTTTGTTGGGTCTTATCAATTTTCGCTTTGATGTAGTTTGTCCTTATGGCATTATTTTATTATTATTATCATTATTATTATTATTATTATTATTATTATTATTTCACTCATGTTAGTTTTTCTAAGCCTTTTGGGACCGTTCCAAGTGCACTAACCACAATTGGTATCACATTGACTCTCATATTCCACAGCTTTTTAATTCTCCATCAAGGTCCAGGAATTTGTCATTTATCTTTTTGTTTTCTTTCATCTTCACCCTGTCAACTGCAGGAACTGCAAAATATACCAGTTGACATGTTCTCTTTTTATTGTTAATCAATACTAAGTATGTTTTTTTTTTAAGCTGGGATAAGGCTTAATCTGAAAGTGGCAGAGAATATTTGCGTTTCATTCTCAAGAACAGGGTTTATGCATATACTATTTTGCTGTATGGTCAAAATTTAATTTTTTGCATAATTTCCAGTGGATCACCTCTCCAACCCAGTCGTGCCGAGCTTTACAATCTCGTTGTGCTAGTTTGCTGTGTTCGCTTAATACATGGTTGATCGTCTCATGTCTGTCACCAAACAATTTGCTATCAGTATTATATTTGAAAGAAGAATGTCACAAACATGTCTTTAGAGTGGCTAATAATTCAATTCATTTGTATTTTTGGTATTATGTTATTAGGGGGCCTCGGATAATTAAGGTTCGAAAAAGGATCAGTTTTAGTAAAAATAAGTTGTGATTGAAGAAGAAGGAAAGAAAAGTTTTGAAAAAATATTTTGAAAGAAAGAATTTATTAGGAATGCGTTTTGTTTAAAATGTTTGTTGAAATTCCATCAGAGAATTGCTGGGGTTGAATATTTTCGGGAGAATTATAAACACTGGGAGAGGAATGTCAGATTATTTGGGCTAAAAATTCCAGTATGGCAATTTGGCAATATACAATGGAATTAAAATATGATGTAAGACAGTAATCAGCTGATTATCGGTAAATTATAAAAGAAGGGGTGAATATTCAAAAGAGAAATATCTGAGAACTAGAGGAGAGCGAACCTCAGACTACGAAGGGTCTCTTACAGCAGACACTATAGAATTAGCCTATCGAAAAATAGAACGGCCTTTCTTTCTGTCTTTCTTCCTCTCCAAGCCGACAGTTTTGTGCACAGACAATTTTCTGCTGACAAGCTTAGCGTATCTAATTTAAGCGACTCTGTTATTGTAACCTTCTTTCTATCTCTCTCTTCGTCAACGACTGCTAGAATTTGTCACAACCAAAAATAAACATTTATTGAAAGAAAGTGCAGGTTTGTTGTTAATCGAGACGGGGGTTGCCATGGAGGAGTTGAAGGGATGTTTCGCGAGTTCACACATAAGAAGACAAAAGACCCGTAACGTAACATTGATAAAAACCGAAATTCTAAATCTTCGAATTTCGTTACTTTGATCGTTGCCACTGCGATCTACGCCTCGGATTTTACAAGAAACGACAATAAACTCAACATGCGAAATTTACTCAAAATTTAGGGATCTTTTCAAATATCATTTTTTCCGACAAATCTCTGAATTTCGCCAATCGATGTCATTGTAAACTACGGTCGAATTATGCGTTTTTTTGTTTGTTTTTTAAAATTATCTTTAGGCATAGAATTCCTGTCTGAGTTGAAAGGGCACCGCTTAAAAAAACGGGTTAAAAACATGTTCAAATATCAAATTAACACAGGTAAATGCGCATGGTGTAATGGTTATTGTTCAAATCCTAGATGCGGCTGTTTGCATTTAACATAACGCTAATACTCATATGAAATGTATTCTCCCTCCAGCTATGGGTAAATAGTAAGGCATACTAGTTTCTTTAACTTTGTTTAGGCAACTTTTACTTCTCGTTAGTGAAAACTACTTTTGTTATGACCTGTTTAAGGGTCAATAAATAATCACTCATCACAGGGATAAAATGTAGGGAACAGATTGTATTCAGCAATATATATCAACGTACAATGGAAGGGTTTCCTTGTTACAGCTTACACGAAGAACATGTTTCTGGTACTTCTCGTTTGAGTAGCTTTACTCTATTAAATAAATACCCTTTGGTAAGTCCATGTTCGTGTCATAGGTGAGTCACCTACAACAACTTTGAAAGGGTATTTACCGCGTATCTTGTGAGACAAGGTCTTTTTAATGTGGGACCACCCGCAAGCCGAAATTCATGGGTTAGTGGGTGCAAGAATGCATAGATCCTATCGGCATTCCCCCTCAAGGGGGTGCCTCAGGCACTGGGCAATAAACCCAGCCCTGCCCCTTTAAATCAAAGCGACAGGTGTTGCCTGGGGGGTATAACCCTCTGAGATCTACACCGTTAATTATTTAACCGGTCCAGGGCCGAAGCCACTGGACACAGGGCCCCGAAAGGCCAGAGTGTCAAGTCTTTTTTAAAATTATAATCATGAGCCCACTTATACATCTCATTGTCACGTTGTTTTTAAAAAAAAAGTCGGTGTCTTTTGAGACACACCGAGCACGCTTTGTGCACAGAGACAATTTTCTGCTGACAAATACACAGGGAGATGAAACACTTTCGACTCACAGAACAACAGGGGAGTGGATTTCTGAGGCAGAAACCTAATAGGGTTCTGGGAACAAAATATTTCAGAAGTTTTGTCGCTTAAGATAACGAAAAGAGGATTGAAATAACATTTGATGTTGGCTTTCGCATCTTGAATTGTCGATTAAAAGAAAACAACAACAACAAACAAACAAACAAAACAAAGTGTTATATACTCCTTTACGCGGGTGTATATATTCGGTGGAGAGTCATCTCGTAAATGATTGAGAGAAACAGTTAGATTACAGATGATAGAGAGATAATTGGACACATAGCGTAGTGGATAAAGGAGTTAGGGTAAGACAGTTATAAGTAACAGTTATCTTTAGACTGCAGGTTCAATCCTAGTCAAGGGCAGCAGTAACATAGAATAAAAATTAACACAGCTTAACACCTGTACCCCAGTTATGGCCAGCACAATGAGATCAGGATACCCCCGTGGACTGAATAAAGGGTTAGGTCCAAAGATCCGTGATGGCTACCGATTACGACAAGAAGAAGGTTCCCGATTACGACAGGACTGTTCCCGAGTTCAAAAGGAAGGTTCTCGAGTCCGACAAGAAATACCTGAAGAGGGCTGGAGGGCACATCGGCTGAAACGTTGTACAGATAACAATAAAGATGAGGACAATGGTCCGAATAATCCGGATGATACTTAAGAGATAATTGTTATTACTTTATTACTCTGGTTGCTGATTACTCTGCTTGATTCTACCTCGGTGGCCATGTTCTTTGGGCTGACTTCTATCTGCTGGGGGTTGAAATTCTTCTTGCTGGGCTGGGCTTAACATTGTCTTTAGTGTTTAATTAATACAACAACAAGACTTTGTGTTACTTGATCAAGTTTTATTTTCTTAGCCCAAATTGATTCCACTGCGGGAAGTGAATCCCGGAAGAGCCGACAATCATGCCTCTCTCCTCCGAAATCTGGGTTGCATCTTCTAACTAAAACTAATTTTTAAATCAAACAGATTTATCGAGATTTAGCTACAGATATGTTCACTATTTATGATTGCCCATAAATTGTAACAAAAGTCTAATAATCTTCATACAATGATTACTATTTACTCAGTAGTATTGCAACCAATAAAGCCTTCATCAGATGATGACTCTGGGTTCTGGCAAGATTTCGGGACCGAAGCATCATTAACACCAAACCCCAGCAGAATCTCACGATACCACCAGACTTTGTCGGTTTGATATCACAATGTAGGATTACCATATCCACGCTGATGCGGTTACAGCTTTTCCTAGATCTTTTTTTAATGTATTTCCTCTTGTCTGATGGAGAAAGGTGCATTGGTTTTCTGTGTCTGTCTATCGATTTTCATGTTGAGACTGATTTTTAGCGGAATATATCAATAGAAAAAAAGGTTCATTGGATTTTGTGCAAACTTACGTGTGTGCTTTTGCTAGATACAAGTCCAAAAGCGGTTCAAAGATCATATTAAGACGACGCTGAAGAAATGCACCACCACAGCTTCAAGCCGGAAAGATCTGGCCTCCAACAGACAGGGTTTGCGAGACGCGTGCCGCACAGGAGCTAAGCGGCTCAATATCGAGATTAACAGGGCTGCAGAGCGGCGACGTCTTCGTCGTCATGAACCACCAAATGCAGATGGGAATTTCCCTCGCAATATGTGTGAACGCATATACAAATCCAGAATTGTACTAACTGCCACCAGAGGGACAAACTGTTGAAGACATGGAGTGACGTCTGCGACGGACTTCTAAAAGGAAAGGAAAAGGCTCTTGCTAGATACAAGTCGGCAAAAATCAAAGAAAGTGTGCGACTTAACTCCTCTTCAACTGGGGAGTTGGGGGTTGAAGAAAGTGATGGGCAGTGTTGATGGAATATAAACATACAATAAATTAAACTAAAAATTCTCAGACAGAGAGATACACACTAACGGGTAGACACACACACACACACACGCGCGCGCGCGCACACGCACACACACACACAACCCGGCCAGGGGTAGCTGTTAAGGTATAACCACACTGATGAGAGGTGAAACCTCGAAACACGTGTCTGTGGATTACTTACGTGTCTGTGGATTACTTATATTATGTTATATATATATATATATATATATATATATGGAAGAAATAAGAGGAAATTAATCCGATAGTATGTGGAGAAGGTAGACAAACACGGGATGTTGTAGAAAATGGATGTTTATTCTGTTGATGTCGACGTTGTAACGTTTCGGTCTATTAGACCTTCTTACACACACACACACATCATAACCAATCCTCATGCCATTCACCATAAATACATGAATCACTAAATCTTCAAACCCAGTATATATGACCCACTCACTCCCAAACACCTAACACCTGTGGCATCATTTTCAGAACCCCCCATTGATACACACCCTTTCTGAGAGAAAAAGGAAAATCTACTACTACCAGCCTCTGTTAACACAAACAACTGACCACCCCTCCCCTTATTCCCGACCTTCTAATTCACCAGTATGAAAATGGTCACCATTGAAGCAAGAACTCAATCCCATGTCTTGCAGAAGGTCTAACAGACTGAAACGTTAAAATGTCAACATCACTACCTACAATAAACATCCATTTTCTACAACATCCCGTGTTTATCTACCTTCTCCATATATATATATATATATATGAATTTAACATTTTGAAAAAACAATTGGTAATTATTATCTGCTGACAGAATCTGTTTCGACGCCTTAGTAGAAGGGTCATCATCAACGAGCAAAAAATTTTACGAAAGAAAGAAGGGATAAAAAAAACCGTTGGAAGAGAATAGGGGGTACAAACACACGCTGGAATGCTTGAATTTTTAAAAATGCGCATACTGTTTCAAAAATAAAATAAATTTTATTTTTAAAAATCAGAAGCATTTTTAATTCAAAAATAAACTCAAAAAGAGTTTGGTGTAAATATATAAAAAAGTGTAAGGGATTATCAAAAATGTTCAAAATATAATCCAGCTATTAAAAGTTATTTACAAATCCACAGCACAATTGAAAGAAGATGTTAAGTTTCAAAAAGTTTGTGGTGTAGGTAAATTTTTTTTGTAGTGTTCGTAGAATAATCTTCGGAAAAAATTTTACCTACAAAAAAAATTTTACCTACAAAAAAAATTTTACCTACAAAAAAAATTTTACCTACAAAAAAATTTTACCTACACCACAAACTTTTTTGAAACTTAACATCTTTCAATTGTGATGGACATGTAAACAACTTATTAGCTGGATTATATTTGAACATTTTTGATAATCTCTTACACTTTTTTATATATTTACACCAAACTCTTTTTGAGTTTATTTTTGAATTAAAATGCTTCTGATTTTTAAAATAAAATTTATTTTTTTTGAAACAGTATGCGCATTTTTAAAAATTCAAGCATTCCAGCGTGTGTTTGTACCCCCTATTCTCTTCCAACGGTTTTTTATCCCTTCTTTCTTTTCGTAAAATTTTTTGCTCGTTGATGATGACCCTTCTACTAAGGCGTCGAAACAGATTCTGTCAGCAGATAATAATTACCAATTGTTTTTCAAAATGTTAAATTCATTCTGTCGGATTAATTTTCCATTATTTACATATATTAATATATATATATATATATATATTATATATATATATATATATATATATAAATACGCACTTGAGACGGAAACAGACGTTATATATAATAAAAAAAAACATATCAATATCTTGATTAAGCATCTACATATAATCAATATTATAATCTCTTCAAGATTGTAATGAGCCCCACGAACATTGATGACCTACACTCGCCACTAACATATAAGTAAGTCGTTGTCGAGGTGGCCTAAAGTCGGTATCAGCCAATCAGCGAGGGAGTCTATCCCCTTTTGTAAACAAACAACCGAGAGTTTACGGTGAAAAGCAAAAGGTGATCCTTTCAAAACAGCTCACAGTTGGGGTGTTGATTGGTTACTTGGTCCGAAAATTAGACTAGAAATTGCTTTATTATTATAAAGAACTTTTCAAGTGTTTTGCTCTGATAAAAATCTCGTTATAATGTGCCGTTTTTGCTTCTATCTCTTCTCGTCCAGCTGGAGGTGCGTGGTGTAATGGTTAGAGTCGTAGAAAATTGAGTACAAATCCCGGAGGAGGCTGTTTGCATTTCATATAACGCTAATACCATTGGGAAAGGTATGCATCCAACTTCTCACCCTCCAGCTATGGGTTAATAGTAGTGCAGAATGGGCTCTTTAATCTTAGCTAGGTAACCACTCTTTGAGAAAGAAAACTCTAAATTCAAGTCTGTTAAACCCCGCTTAAGAAATTGGCCTTGTGTCACTTCCTACACGTGCGGAGGGGCTGGTAAATATATTATATCTAGTGTAAAAAGGGTCACCATCCCATAGATACGTTCCCCACTCCAATTCCAACACATTTAGTGGGATAGTGAAAAGTTGTTGGGCATTTAATACACAGTCTGTTTGGGCTATCTAATCTGATGCTCTGTGGTACACAGGAATTCGACAGGTTCCGTGGACAAGGAAGCTGTCCCCCAAAAAATGTCAACTGACTATTCTGCTGATGTCCTCCGTTATCTAGAACACTGGGCTGAACTTGCACAAAGGTGTCAAAATTAGGGTGACCCAGAAAAAACAGAACCCAAATTATTTATTCATTTTCCCATTAAACTAACCATAAACCCCAACCCAACCTTAACCCTAGTCCCTAAGCCTAAGCCTAACCCCTAAGCCTAACCCTAAAAAAACAGTTAAAATTAATAGTTTTATTACAAAATGTGTGGGTTCTGTTTTTTCTGGGTCACCGGTATACAGGGTAACTCAGAAAAAACAGAACCCAAATTATTTATTCATTTTCCCGTTAAACTAAGCCTAAACCCCAACCCTAACCCTAATCCTAACCCTAACCCTAAACCCTAACCCTAGATCCACATAGTTAAAATTAAACGGTTGTATTACAAAATTTGTGGGTTCTGTGTTTTCTGGTCACTCTAATTTTTGACACCTTTGTGCAAGTTCAGCCGAACACTGGACCCTCCGAATACCAAAAAAATGTCAGTACCATTGATTCTCTGCCACAACCCCTTCGCCTCCTCACCCCAGGTCTCAAACTTGTCAACATTTCACTGATGCGCAATAATGTTATAGATGACGTTATCTCTCTCTTTTTTTTT